>OX235272.1:17416961-17700494 GCA_944472155.2 Trichobilharzia szidati | reverse complement strand
GAGAGTGAGTGAGAATGACAGACGCATTTACTCATGAGCATATTTCTGTGTGTATAAAATAATATGGAAAATAAAGGAAATAAGAGGAATTCCAACTATTCAGAAAAGTTTTCAAAATGTATCTGATTCATAAACACATAATTTACCATTGTTTAAGCTTTGGCTGTACAATCGCATGAATAAACAACTATTTTTCACGAAATAGGGTAGTAACGAAGGTGTTATATTATTATTGTTGTTCCCTTGGGTTCCTAGTGGAACATACGGCTTCAACTACACGTCTCCACTTGCTTCTGTCTTCTGCTGTACCTTTCACTTGCATCCATGTTAATCAATACTGTTTCAGCTCCTCTCCACACGATCTCCTCCATGTCACCCTTGCACTGACGTCCCACTCGCCACGTCCATATCGCATTCCACTCGAGCTATGGCCTGACACGCGATGTCACCCAATGGCCTCCTCAGCGAGCGAGTGTCCAATCCATCTCCACTTTCTCCTGCATATCTGTTGAGCGATTGCTTCTTCTTTTGTTTCTTCCCATAGTTTCTTGTTGGTTCTTGTTCTTTCCGGCCATCTGATCTTCAGTATAGAGCCAGCGAAGACAGTTCTTGTTGATGAAGGTCTGCAACAGGCTGTTGGAAATATTCTTCGTGACCTGCCAAGTTTCTGATCAATGTAGAGGAATAGACTGACTTGACGTTTGTATTGAAAATCCGAATCTTGTTGCTGATGCTGAGTGACAGCGGAAGATTTCCAGATTGGTTTCAGGTTGATGAATGTGTTTCTCGTCTTCCTGATTCTCGATTTGACATCCTCGTCCGTTCCACCTGTATTTGAGACAATGCTCCCTAGATAAGTGAGTGAATGAAGTAACCTCTTTCAAATCCCTCCCGTTGATGGTGATTGGCGCTGGATGTTGCTGCTGTTGTTGTTGGTTGGTTATTTTCATAACCTCCGTCTTGTCTATGTTCACCTGGAGTCCTGTCTTTGCTGCTTCTTCGACCAGTTTGTCGTTTTCCGCTTGTGAGTCTTCGATTTTGCGTAACACCAAACATAAATCATCCGCAAAATCCAGGTCTTCTAGATTCTTCACTTTGGTCCAGGATATCCACTGCCTGACGCATAATCCAGTCCAGTCCACCACAATTAGAAATATCATTGGTGATAATCAGCACCCTTGTCTGACTCCTGTGTTTACTCCGAAAGCCTCGCTGAGTTTCCCGTTGTGGATCACTTGACATGTCCCGTTGTCGTACAGCTGTTGAATTAGCTTGATGAATACTCATGGTACGCCGTAGTACTTGAGTAGTTTCCAAATTACTTCGCGGTCAACGCTGTCGAAGGCCTTCTCAAAGTCTATAAAGTTGAGGTATATGTTTGATTGCCATTCCATGCTTTGTTCGATGATGATGATGCGTAGAGTTGCAATTTGGTCAGAACATGATTTGCCTTTCCCTAATCCAGCTTATTCTGGTCGAAATTATGCATCCAGTACGTCTGAGAAGAGTTCACTATCATCGTACATTTCACCGAGGGCCTCACGACCCATGGTGAGTTCTCTTCCTGTATTGTCTCTTCCCAGTTTCGCATTCATATCACCTATCAGGATTTTGATATCGCCATTTGGGACGTTGTCCATTACTGTTTGTAGTTGTCTATTGAAATCCTCCTTCTTCTCTTGTTCTGAGACGTTTGTAGGCGCGTAGCATTGAATGATTGTAACCTCCCTTGCTTTTGAGTTGAACCTAGTTGTCATTATCCTGGAGGAGGCGTTGCCTTGTCATAATCACAATTCTAAATATAAATCAGTTTATAGGAAGAGCTGACTAAGTGTACCAGAGTTATGTAATAAGATGTATAATATAATGCGTTGTGATCAGAATGCACAAAGAAACAAAGTGAAATGTGATATCCCACAACAGTTCGAAAGAAATATGAGAGTTATATGGGGTTAAAAAAACAAAAAAAGCATAATCAAGTTTGTGGAAAGGAACAGGTCTTCTACGGTAGTAGAAGTGATTGATCACGTTTTTTTATATGCAGAGCTTCGGTTTCCCTGTCTGAATCTCTAGAGCTTCAACAGTGTAGAGAAGACGAGGGCGTGTTGTTTTAGGAAGGTTGTTCTCTACTTCATCAATTACTTTGAAAGAGGGTTTTGTTGAGGTAGAATGACCAATGTTGACAAGGTGTTCGACTATCGCATTCTTTATGGAGCCAATACTGTCCTTCTACAATTATGCTGGATGATGTTTTTGAACTCTTTTAAACGAGATACTTGTAGAACGAATAATACACCTGACTCCACAGGACCAGGTGAACTGATATATGAACATAGAAGTGGTCACCTGAGATAACGTTTCTTCTAAGGTTCGACTCAGCTGTGAACGACTAAACAACATTAGTCTTAGGGCTAACGAGAAGAATTTTCTTCTCAAAGATGATGAAACTCTTTTCTTAAGGATCCATTAGGTCACATCTACCTTGAAATTGAGGTTCTTGTAAGTTTCTTTTTTGGTACAAGTAATGTTTCATTTCTATGAACCTTAATTTTAGTTGGAGATTTCTTTCAGAAGCTCTGATGCTTCCATTAGAATTTCAGGCCCAAATACTCATCAATCGCGAGCGGCATACGCTCAACCGCAGAGACATTTCATGTGACCGCTCAGTGTGCGTTTCACATGGAACAATGTTGTCAAGATGCTATCGACTCCTCCCAGCATGCAGCTACATCACCCTTATTCAAATCGCCCTATGCTCTGACTAATATTGACAACTATGGATATGACGACTCATCACTTTGTTATTACCTTCTTTCTCGAAAAATTGTTTATCAATGCGATTGATAAAAAATGGATCCATCGAAAAGAGTCTCTTCGCTGAACTGCCGGTTTAGTTACTTGGATAAATGCTTGAATGGGTATTATTTATGAACTAATAAGTTACATTGTGTTAACTTCATACCGCAGGCATATTTACGGTTTATGATGACTGTTTTTATACTACAATTCGTAGCCTAATTCTGCAGCAACCCGTAAGTTAATTCAGTGTCAGTTATATGTACGATTGGAAGTATATATATGTATATAAGTAAGTTCTCATGAAGACTGTTGCATTGAGGAGACTAAAATTGAAACTAAGTCTAGTGCAAAGTACCTCGGTCTAGTTCTATCTTCCGACCTTACTTGGACATCTTATATCCTAACGATTTCTAAGAAAGTGTTCTGTCTAACCTACTACATTAAGAAACTTAGACAATCAGGAATCACCCAACCTCTACTTTCACAATTTGTGAACTCTTGTATCTTACCTATTCTACTTTACTGCTCCCCGTTAGTCTTTCCTGGGCTACTGAAAAAAGACTATGCCATCCTGAGAAGGATGTTGAAGGTAGTTAATAGGACTAGTGGTGTAAAACTCAGTCAGCTCGTCACTACACTAGTTGAAAGGCATCTGAATACATGCGAAAAATGGTCAAAAACCATACTCTCCGACCCCCAACATCCCCTCTATTCCCAACTCTCGTCTTGTATCTCATCAAGTAGAACCAGAAATCAGTGTAAAATAATCTATGCTCGTACAACCAAGTACAGGAACTCAACGATACCATACTTGGCCCGTGTTCTAAGTGACAGAGACAATGTTAAGCGCGAAACCTATGAATTGCTTTTTTGTTAATAATCATAATTTTAGGCTCTTTTATTTCTCTCTTATTTTGTATTCTATAGTGAACTCCATCTTGAACATACTTAGCTACCTAAATTATTAACACTAGCTTCCTTTTTTGTACTTTACTGTATTTCTTCTTTAGTGTATCTACTGGTTCCGAATATATTAGCACTATGAGTATTAAAAAATTGTCCTGCCATTAACCATCATGTAATGATTAGTTTTGTGGTTGTTTTTTTATTTTTTTTATTTTTCCAGCAATATTAAACTGACAATCATTGGTTGTGAACGCCATTGTCACCACCTTAAAAAATTTCGTATTATTCAGGATTACTCACACTACCACCACAAACACTGCATTAGACTTTGGTACTTTTTTCGCATTTATAATTATTTTGTGTTTATCCTGTTTTTTTGCTGTTGGTGTCTTCAGATTTATTTTTTTTGTTTGTTTATTACTTTTTTTAAATGTCGGTAAAATTAGATGCAAATATTGTGGATATGTGCTGAAAATTACACACTGTACCACTAGTACTGTTTCTGGAATAAAGCAAATTATTATTATTATATAAACACATATCAGGAGATTTGGTTTGAGATACACTTAACTGATTATTCTTATGTAGATTAGTGTTCACTACCCACTGATATACTATACTGGACCGTAATACTTGGTCTCTGATAACATGTCAGCTCCTCGAATGGCTGCTTCGACTATGTCAGAGGATTAACTTGGTAACTAGTAAATACTGCTCCCACTGACAGTCGCATCCTCCAACAATCATTTCAAAGGTCAAAGTGGTATCATCGTAGAAGGCCGAATTTTAACCCTAAGAGAAATAATAACTGATGCCGTTGCTCAACAGATGTCTCTAGTGACCCAGTGGACTTGTGAATAAAGCTCTGATTTTCGAAGCGATGGCTTCTGAAATAATTTCACACCTGGGAACACCATCCCTAATTGAGGATGCGTGCATATTCAGCTGAAAAGTCGCAGATAGAATGAAGTATGAATCCTATTTACCACCGCTAGTTACCTTTAATAAAAATGCCAATTAACCACGAATATCCAATCAATAACACGTACATGTATTAAAGTTTGTGATAATACCTGACCCCTCAGAAAATCTGTTTTTGCAACTGCATCAGGTGAGAGATTTATATTTCAGGATACTAAGTGACAAATTCTGAAACTGCCTTGGCGGACGTTTTCCTGATAAAACCGAATTATTCTGAGTATTATTTATTATTATTTTTATTGTATCCTTTAATTCCTACAGGAACATAGGAATAAATGAATAACCTTTAAGGGAGCTGCTGAGATAAAACGAAGAGTATGGACAGTACATTCAGGTATTTAGCTTCCTATAGAGTACAGTGTATATTACATCAAACTAATTTATCTCACATGAAATTATATCCTGTCACAATGCCTAAATTCTAATTTTACAATTAACATGGATGTTTTAGATTCCATTAAACCAGTGATGCCATGATTTTATATGCAGTTAGCATTTGTACTGCATGTAATAATCATTTCATTGTCTTCTGCGATTTACTAGACTTTTTGATTTCTTAGCGTCCTAAGCGGCACATATGTCTTCAGGCTCCGGAGTTTCGCTGCCAGTGGTGTTGCTTATGCCGGGATGCAGCTACTCGTTTTTCGCTGAGCTGACTACAGTCAAATGGGAGGCATTTGGAAGTGCTTCATCCTGTAAGCAAACCTGGATCTCCTGAGTGATTTATGAGTATTCTGATGCAGAAATACTAACCAGTACCAATGTTGCCTGAAATTGGTGCTCAGATACGAACCGTTGTTTTCAGACTGCTATGGTGACCATCAAATATATGTAAAAACCTGGAAAAGATTCATCTCCAGTATCAGAATGTATGTCCTCTGTGGGGAGAATTGAACTGTCGTCACCATGTCCTACAATCAGATACATTCTCACTCAGCTACTCGAGCCTCATTCTGGTTGACTCACCACCACTACCGACAATTATACATCTCATCCAACAGCTGTATGACAATGATGCTGGCCAAGTAATCCACAACGGGAAACTTACGGAATCCTTCGAAGTGAGGACAGGAGTAAGACAAGCTGGCTGCCAAGCATCGCCTATGATTTTCCTGAATGCAGTAGATTGGATAATGTGACAAACAGCGGCGGGCGATGAGGAAACAGGCATGAAATGGACTCACACAAAAACTTGGAGGATCTGGACTTCGCCGATGATATATGTCTGATTTCACACAAACTGAAAGATATGCAAGCGAAAAGCAACAAGTTGGCACAAGAAGCATCCAGAGAAGATAGGAAGGAGTTCAGGTGAACATAGAGAAAACAGAGGCGATGAAGATTCCTGGCCAACACCACCAACAGCAACAAAAACAACAGACAACGATCAGCATAAATGGGAGGAACCTGAAAGAAACAACCTCCTTCACCAACCGACCTGGGAAGCATCGCCTCAACTACAGGTAGACGGAAATGACGAGGATATCAAACCAGCGAGGATCGCAAAAGCAAGACAAGCTTTCACTATTCTCAAGTCTGTGCAGAGGTCGACAACACTCAGCATCACAAATAAGATAATATCCAGATTTTCAACTTCAATGTGAAGTCAGTCAGTGCTACTCACTTTACGGATGGATCAGAGACTTGCACTGCGCGTCATAAAGAGCACATCAAACAAACTACACACCTTCATTAACAGTTGTCTTCGCTCAATACCACTCAAGATCAGATGGCCGGCCAGAAAAGATCAGCAACAGAGAGGGATCTCTGGCGATGAGCGAACCAACTCAGCAGGAACTGATTGTGAAACAAATAGGCAGGAAGAAATGGAGATGGAGTGGCTGGCCATACCCTGAGGAAACTATCAAGTGACATCATTAGACAAGGCATCGGTTGAGTGGAAACCAAAAGGGAAGCGGCGAATTGGTCGTGAGTGCGAGGGTGGGTGACTTGGAGGAGGTGATGTGAAGAGGAGATGAGAGCGTGTGGGCAAACTTGGAGCCAGGGGAAGACTCTAGAAGAGAACCGAACGCAATGGAGACGCACGGCTGAAGCCCTATGTTCCTCTAGGAATTAAAGGAAACTATAATAATATAATAATACCTATGAAAATAATTGCTGAGAAACAAAGCCGCCTTTATTTGTCTTAACTTTCACACATTTCCAGGTGTTTCAGTTATCCGTTTTTTAATTACATAAGATTAGTTAGCATAAAGTTCAGGTATGGATTCGAAGGCATAAGCTGTCTATAAAAGATACTATTCAACCACCTGTCTCGTTTCCTTTTAACTTTTTGATCGAACGCAGGTAGCTATCCTTTACAACTATGATAACAAAGTCTAGAAGTTTTCTTGGCTATGAACAATTCATTTTGTTTGGAGAGTCATCCAGAAACATCATCCCAAAACAGACAATTTGAAACTCTTTATCACCATTATTATTATTGTTTCCTTTAATTCCTAGAGGAACATAGGGCTTCAGCTGTGCGTCTCCATTGCGTTTTCTCTGCTAGAGTCTTCACCTGGCTCCAAGTCTGCCCACACGCTTTCATCTCCTCTTCACATCACCTCCTCCAAGTCACCCACCCTCGCACTGACGACCAACTCGCCGCTTCCCATTCGGGTTCCACTCGAGCGATGGCTTGTCTAGTGATGTCACTTGATTGTTTCCTCAGAGTATGGCCAGCCAATCCATCTCCATTTCTTCCTGCCTATTTCTTTCACAATCGGTTCCTGCTGAGTTGGTTCGCTCATTGCCAGAGATCCCTCTCTGTTGCTGATCTTTTCTGGCCGGCCATCTGATCTTGAGTGGTATTGAGCGAAGACAACTGTTAATGAAGGTGTGTAGTTTGTTTGAGATGCTCTTTATGACGCGCAGTGCAAGTCTCTGATCCATCCGTATAGTGAGTAGCACTGACTGACTTCACATTGGAGTTGAAAATCCGGATCTTATCTTCGTTTTGATGCTGAGTGCTGTTGACCTCTGCACAGACTTGAGAGTAGTGAAAGCTTGTCTTGCTTTTCCGATTCTTGCTTTGATATCCTCGTCATTTCCGTCTTCCTGTAGTTGAAACGATGCTTCCCAGGTCGGTTGGTGAAGGAGGTTGTTTCTTTCAGGTTCCTTCCATTTATGCTGATTGTTGTCTGTTGTTTTTGTTGCTGTTGGTGGTGTTGTCCAGGAATCTTCATCACCTCTGTTTTTTCTATGTTCACCTGAATTTCCTATCTTCTCTGGATGCTTCTTCTGCCAACTTGTTGCTTTTCGCTTGCATATCTTCCAGTTTGTGTGAAATCAGACATATATCATCGGCGAAGTCCAGATCCTCCAAGTTTTTGTGTGAGTCCATTTTATGCCTGTTTCTTCGTTGCCCGCTGTATCACCATTGACCACATTTTATTTATTCTTTTATTAATTGATTGCACTTTAATTCCAATAACATGATCATACCTTATCTCTGGAAATGCCTGATACTATCTAAGTAACTTCATACACATATTCCCTTTTATGAATTTGAATAAAGCACGAACAACAGTTTGTGTAAAATTAGATTGTACCATAATATATTTCATCGGCTTTTCATCAGCTGCGTACAGCCTAGGGAAGTTAATGAGATTTCTGTACAGAACAGATTTAACATGCTTCAAAATGTAACGTAACGCCAGTTGACAGATTACTCCAAATTTGATAAAGAAAGCTCAGAATATACACTTATATACACCTATATAAAGAAGGTTTAAGGTGAAACAAAAATATAAATGGTTGAATACAACAGCAAAAAAGTTGCGTAATAAAGACAAGAGGAAGGTAAGATAATATGTACTTATAATTTGAATTACAATGTGGTGCGTTCAGCTAGAATCAAAGAAACAAAAAGCTAGTAAAATTGCACTATATCTAAAGGGAAGAGGTCAAAGATCAAGATTACTTAGTCAAAACTAAAAGAGTGAAGACATGTAATTACTAGGACTTCCTTATGAACGCAAATCGGAGTTCAGGTGATTGGTGGAAATTAAAAGAATTGAACTGTTTTGTCTAATGATAATTTTAAAGGATTCCATGCTGTCCACTTCACAACCCATATCGACGACACTCCTGAAGGCGTTTTCTTCCTTGAGACGCAGGCGTTTTGGTACATGATGGAAATGTCGAAGGCGTGCCCTTCTTTCTCTTCTTCAAGTGTGACTGCTGCTGCAAATATTTGTAAATTTGTGTACACAGAGTTAACATGACTAGGGTATTTGTCAACTTTTCACTGCACCATATCCCAAGCTGTCAGATAAGCTGGAACCAACTTAGCTACAGGGTAGGTTCTCGCTAGTGAGTTACTCAATATTCAGTTCCCACAGTCTCATCACCCTTAAAATCAAATTTATTTATTTGATTACAGCTTGATGCCTATTGTAATATTCAGCGTGACACAGTGATGTGCGAGATTAACACTGTACGCGAAGGTAGGCTCCTTTTCATTGTGATTTCTTTGAAGTTTGAAACATCTGCAACATCTGCAAGTATGTTTAAACTATTCTGTACATAAACTTCATTGATTTCTCTAGGATGTAAGCAGTTGATGAGAATCCGATGAAACAAATGATGCTATTATCTTATTCTGCACAAGCCGTTGTTTTTACTCCTTTCAAATTGTTTTGGTGGCCGAATATGTTGGAAGATTAAAGTTTGACGTTGCGAACTGAATGATGAAACAAGATGTTGGTAAAAATCCCACAGGCTCTTTCTATTCCCATCGTAACAGCACAAGAGATCATGATTATATATAAAAAAAATTGAAGTCTTAAAAGGTAAGAGGAGTGATTTTGTAATTGGACTACTAAAATCAACTTATGAAATATGAATTTATGTTTGCTTTCAGCATGTCACATTGATGAAATTTGTTGCTTTTAAAAGATTAGCTTTAGAAATTTATTTTTTTCATGCATTTATGTGTAATAATTGGTGAGCATTACAAAAAACCTGCCATCAACATATTTCTGTATCACCTCTCCTTAATGGAAGTAAAAACGAAGACATTAGGAAACCCGTGTAAAGTTTTGTCATAATTCTACTAAGCCTTCTTTCCCTCCTGTTGTTAAATAAACATTCAAGTATCTAAATAAACACTGGCGGTTGTAATAAATGAGGACACAGTGGGAAAAACTTAAAACATTTTTGGAATTTATTTGACTGACAGATTGATAGATTTTCATATACACATATATACGTTAATGCATAGATGAGAATTGATGTTGACAGGAAAGGAACCTGACATAAACTGAATATTCTGTCACTTCTAATCATATGTCTTAAGCATAGCAAATTTCCTTAGGACTGATATTTTCAAAAGATAAGCTGTCAAAAGTTACTATTTCAAAGTGTCCATGATAAAATCAAAAAGAAAAATGCACATTAAGTAATCAAAGCAAACTGTCATAAATCAGATTAACTCGTTTTGAAAGAAAAGAAATAATCTGAAGACACATTGTTATTGTGAAAAATCCATTAGTGTGCACATTATAGTCCGTCAGGAATGGAACCATCCAGTTGAAAATTATATAAATCCTGTCAATCAATCAGGCAACACATCGTGACCGAATGGCGCATCATTTCCCGCTTCTCAAAGTTTGTGGTGTAGCCCTGTAACGATAGAACTTGGTAGTATTTATTGGCAGTATTCTTTGTTAAGCGCGGAATTATGCTCCTGTCCATCCCAAGCAAAATACTAAGCCGCATCATCATATTGGGAATCAAACATGCCCTGGATGAAAAACTTCGACCGGAACAGGCTGGATTCAGGAGAAACAAGTCATGCATTGATCAGATCGCCACATTACGGATCATCATTGAACAAAGCCTGGAATGGCAGTCACCTCTCTATCTCAACTTCATCGACTTTGAAAAGGCCTTCGACAGCGTCGATCGAGAGGTAATTTGGCAACTACTTCGCTACTACGGGGTGCCACCGAAAATTATACATCTCATCCAACAGCTGTACGACAATGCTGCATGCCAAGTAATCCACAACGGGAAACTTACGGAATCCTTCGAAGTGAGGACAGGAGTAAGACAAGCTGGCTGCCTACTATCGCCAATGATTTTCCTGATTGCAGTAGATTGGATAATGCGACAAACAGCGGCGGGCAATGAGGAAACAGGCATAAAATGGACTCACACAAAAATCTTGGAGGATCTGGACTTCGCCGATGATATATGTCTGATTTCCCACAAACTGGAAGATATGCAAGCGAAAAGCAACAAGTTGGCAGAAGAAGCATCCAGAGAAGATAGGACTTCAGGTGAACATAGAGAAAACAGAGGTGATGAAGATTCCTGGACAACAGCAACAACAACAGACAACAATCAGCATAAATGGAAGGAACCTGAAAGAAACAACCTCCTTCACCTACCGACCTGGGAAGCATCGTTTCAACTACAGGAAGACGGAACTGATGAGGATATCAAAGCAGGAGGATCGGAAAAGCAAGACAAGCTTTCACTACTCTCAAGTCTGTGTGGAGGTCAACAGCACTCAGCATCAAAACGAAGATAAGATCCGGATTTTCAACTCCAATGTGAAGTCAGTCAGTGCTACTCACTATACGGATGGATCAGAGACTTGCACTGCGCGTCATAAAGAGCATCTCAAACAAACCACACACCTTCATTAACAGCTGTCTTCGCTCAATACCACTCAAGATCAGATGGCCGGCCAGAAAAGATCAGCAACAGAGATCTCTGGCAATGAGCGAACCAACACAGCAGGAACCGATTGTGAAACAAATAGCAGGCAGGAAGAAATGGAGGTGGATTGGCTGGCCATACTCTGAGAAAACAATCCATCAAGTGACATCACTAGACAAGCCATTGCTCGAGTGGAACCCGACTGAAAGGGAAGCGGCGAGTTGGTCGTCAGTTTGAGGGTGGGTGACTTGGAGGAGGTGATGTGAAGAGGAGATGAAAACGTGTGGGCAGACTTGGAGCCAGGTGAGACTGTAGCAGAGAAGCGAACGCAATGGAGACGCACGGCTGAAGCCCTATGTTCCTCTAGGAATTAAAGGAAACAATAATAATAATTCTTTGTTAAGCAAAATGATGCATAGTTACTGGCAAAATAGAGAAACCATCACGCTGAAATCTTCATTTGCACGTGTTCTTCTTGTTCTTCTTTTGTCTTCCTGTCATGCTTTGTTTATTATTTCATAAGGATCTTCTGTTTCTCATCTTCACAAATGAATCCATCACTGCAAAATGCTACATTCTTCAGAGGATATCACAAGCAGTATACTACTACTTAAAAGAGCTTGTCATCAGTAGCACACATTACAGCGCCATGGTCAACTACTGTACAATTTAACCTTAAAATCCCTCACTCAATAACTTCATTATCACAACTCCAAGTAAATCATGCCGAAATTAAACATCAGTGAGCGATAGATTATTCTTTGATTGCTTATCTGGTTGAGATCTGATAGATTTCAAGATAATTTTCAGCACCAGCTGACAAACAAGTACAGGTGAACAAACAACAGGGTTTTGCTAACGAAATCTAATTTGAAATTATTATTCCGATTTTTAAAAATTCAACGTCCAAGTGACAAATGAAATGTGTTTTCTTATTAAATCACACAACTGAAATAAACTCAAATGGCTAAATTATTTTATTATTGTTTCCTTTAATTCCTAGAGGAACATAGGGCTTCAGCCATGCGTCTCCATTGCGTTCGGTTCTCTGCTAGAGTCTTCACCTGGCTCCAAGTCTGCCCACACGCTTTCATCTCCTCTTCACATCACCTCCTCCAAGTCACCCACCCTCGAACTGACGACCAACTCGCCGCTTCCCATTCAGTCGGGTTCCACTCGAGCAATGGCTTGTCTAGTGATGTCACTTGATGCATTGTTTTCTCAGAGTATGGCCAGCCAATCCATCTCCATTTCTTCCTGCCAGCCTATTTGTTTCACAATCGGTTCCTGCTGAGTTGGTTCGCTCATTGCCAGAGATCCCTCTCTGTGTCTGATCTTTTCTGGTCGGCCATCTGATCTTGAGTAATGGTTAAATGGTTATGCATATTGCATGAGTTGTAGCAGTTCGAAGTGAAAAAATTAACACCATTTCCTTTAGGAACCGAAAATATTTAGATTACACTGAATGGTTTATTTTAAACCACATACAGTAATCAAGAAAGTAAGCATAGATGCATGGAGCTATATGCAGTTGATTGACATCAGTAGCTGAATGTCACTCATATCAAACATTATTGTTTAAAAGACCGGTCGAAGTGATTTAGAAACCGGACAGTCGCTCCTTGGCACACCCGTGATGAGTCTAGTCTCAGACAAACGGTTCGGCAGTTTGATGTGTTAGAACGCTCTTAACAGGCTAGCAAACACTGCCGGTTGATGTGTGCGATATCAGACTGCTTGTATCAATCAGTCAGTGTCATTTTGTATCATTATAATATCACTCCACACTGCCGTTTGGAGCTTCTTATCAGAAAGTTAGTCTGTACCTTTAGTTTCTTTCGAGAGATTAGTACACTATCTATCTATCAGTATTTTTTTGCTTTCACTTTTTACTGCACACAGCTGCTATATTGCTATTTGTTTATTACTGTCTCATGTTCCGAACCGAACTCAGGGCTTCAAAAGCAAATCTTCAATTCATCTTGTCCCTTGTGGTCATTTAAGCAGGCTTCACAACTGCCTACAAGTTTTCATCTCCTCACAGGATCTCCTCTGTGTCACCATTGGACTCGACTTCCCATTCAATTTCAGTTTGAGAGCCACTTGCATGACATCACTCGACGGTCTTTTAAGCGTATGTCTGATACATGTCTAATTTCTACATAGTATTTTTTTGAGTAAAAATCTATTCATTGATTTGTTGTTGTTAATTCTTTCTGGTTAGCCAAGTGGTCTTCAGTGGATGACTTATATTCTCTCTTATGAATGTTTTCATTACTAGTTACACAGTTGCTTTTATTTTTATCTTATTTTTGGCTTTTAGTTATCTTCCCAATGAATTTTGTAGGATAGTTATTCAACACCAACGCCTCTTCTATCTGTTTCATTTCATCATTTAGGTCTTTTTTTGTGCTACTTAGTGCTATGGCTCGGTGTGTTAGACACTTCACTAAGCGTGCCTTAACAGTTAACGGATGAGACGAATTAAATCTATACATCTACTGTTATACCATATAAGGAGGAGACATCTGAGGCCCTACGTAGGATTCTCAATAAAGCAGGAATTAGGGTGGCATTCAAACCCACAAACTCACTCAGAGACAAGCTTTGTAAGTTGAAAGACACGTGGACCCAATTAGACAAAATAATATAACTTACAAAATACATTGCAATGACTCTGAAGTCAACCACATAGGTAAAACTAGTAGATCAGGGATAGTCAGATTATCAGAACATAAGAAATTAGCTAAGGTTAGAATGGTTGACCCTGAAAATATAAGTAATTCAGAAAAAAGCTCAGCGATTGCACTTCACGCCTTTAAAAACGACCACACAATAGGGTGGGAGAGGGTTAAAATTCTGAAAAGTAATCTAGGTAGGTGGAGAGAGAGGTTGATTACGGAATCCTTATTCATCGAGTCTACACCCAACACATGCAACACAAATGACTCAATGCGAATACCAGAGATATGGAAGATGTTATTACCGCCAGTCAAATCAGAAGAGAATAATAAATAATCTTAATATTCTATTTCAATTCAAACACATCAAAACATTCTAAGAAGTAACTTATTATGTGACTATAATTGTAACTGAACAATAACAGTCATATTATTATTTCTGAATGTACATTATCTCATATTGAATTTTATTACAATATCTAATCGATTCCACACATGTATATAAAAGAAAGAAAAAAAGTTGTGTGAGTAACTTGATATGATTATGAGCAATAGTTTGTGCTCGAAACGTGGTCATCAGTTAATATTACTGTACAACATTGTGGTATTTATCAAAATAAAATCCTATCCATAATGGAGTGACTTGACGCTAGTGTCGAAAATCCATAGCTTGTTCTTTATTCCGAATGCAGTGGATTTTCACATTGATTTCAAACTAATGAAGATCTGTTTTTTCTTTACAATCCTGATATTTATATCTTTATTACATCCGCCTGTAGTCGAAATGATGCTCCATATATAAGCGAAAGAGATGTATTTATCATTATTTATTAACTTAACTTTTGATTATTATTATAGTTCCCTTGAGTTCCCAGTGGAACATAGGGCTTCAACTACACATTTTCACTTGCTTCTGTCTTCTGCCGTACTTTCCACCTGCATCCATGTTAATCCATACTGTTTCAACCCTCCTTCACACGATCTCCTCCATGTCACAATCGGACGTCCCACTCGCCAATTCTCTTTAGGGTTCCACTCGAGCGTTGGCCTGACGCGCGATATCACCGATCTCCACTTTCTCCTGCATATTTGTTGGGCGATTGGTTCTTGTTTTGTTTCTTCCCATAGTTTCTTGTTGGTTCTTGTTCTTTCCGGCCATCTCATCTTCAGTATAGAGCCAGCGAAGACAGTTAGTTGTTGATAAAGGTCTGTAACAGGCTGTTCGAAATACTCATTCTTTGTGACCCGCCGCCAAGTTTCTGATCCATCCGTATAGAAGAACTGACTGACTTGACTGACGTTTGTATTGAAAATCCGGATTTTGTTATTGATGCTGGGATGGGTGACGAAGATTTCCAGATTGGTTTCCGGTTGATGAATGTGTTTCTCGCCTTCCCGATTCTCGATTTGACATCCCTGTCTGTTCCTCCTGTAGTTGAGACAATGCTCCCTAGATAAGTGAATGAAGTAACTTGAACGCACAAATATATATATAAGCGAAAGCGATGACTTCGTCCAAATTTCCCTCATTCATAGTGATCACTCATTTTTATTGTTTGTTACCGGCTGTCTTTATCCTCTCTATCATCCTTATGTTCCCTGAAAGTCCCACCTTTGCTGTTTCTTCTGCCAACTTGTTGATTTTGACCTGTAGACTTTTTTCATTTTTTTTTCATTTACAGCTTGATTCCACACCGTATTTTCGGTACAAGTATGGAATTTTCAGCACGCTATATCGGTAGCCCAAATTCAGGCCGACCATAGATATCGGGTGTGCGCCGGCAGGGGATCGAACCTCGGACCATGTGCATGGTCGGCGAGAGTCCTAACCACTGTGCCACACCGAGTCTGTGTGACATTAAACACGATTACTGCAAAAATTCCAAATCTTCAAGAGTACGATTTACTTAAATCTTCATCTTATTTGATAGAAAAGAGACTTTTATTTTCTAGTAGAATGCCTGAAGTGCCCCAACGTCCAGTTTTACCCTTTTCTATGACTTAATCATCTTAAGGAACAAAAACAGACTCTGATAAATTAATTTTAACAAGAGTGCTAATAAACCTTTGTTGTACACTTGTACATTCCTGTTGCTGGAAAATTACTTGTGCATATCCATGAAGATTTTTTGACAAGGCGAACACAAAGGTGCTTAGTCACAAAAATTGGAGTGTTCACTCTCTCATCTGTTGGTAGGCTTGTAAGGTATTGAACGAACATTACACAATCTGTAGAAATGTATTCTACAAAACAACATTACTGACATCCTTTAGTGTTGATCTGTGGACATATGACTGACTGACTGACCGAATTCCTTATAAACGACCCCTTGAAAATTTATCTACTTTTTTGAGTTCTAATAGGAAATCGTGACCCGTGGCGAATACCAATGGTAACTTCCAATCAAAAACCGAGCCTCGATGCTGATAGTATTATATTATTATTATTGTTTCCTCTCTTTCATAGAGGAACATAGGGCTTCAGGCGTCCGTTCGGTTCTCTGCTAGAGTCTTCACCTGGCTCCATGTCTCCCCACACACTTTCATCTCCTCTTCACATCACCTCCTCCAAGTCACCCACTCTCGCACTCACGACCAACTCGCCACTTCCCTTTCAGTCGGGTTCCACTCGAGAAATGGCTTGTTTAATGATGTCACTCACTTGATGGTTTGTTTCCTCAGAGTATGGCCAGCCAATCAATCCATCTCCATTTCTTCCTGCCTATTTGTTTCACAGTCGGTTCCTGCTGAGTTGGTTCACTCATTGCCAGAAATCCCCCTCTGTTGCTTATCTTTTCTGGCCGGCCGGCCATCTGATCTTGAGTGGTATTGAGCGAAGACAACCAGCTGTTAATGAAGGTCTGTAGTTTGTTTGAGATGCTGTTTATGACGCGCAGTGCAAGTCTCTGATCCATCCGTATAGTGAGTAGCACTGACTGACTTCACATTGAAGTTGAAAATCCGGATCTTATCTTCGTTTTGATGCTGAGTGCTGGGTATTATTTACAGAAGGTATATCTCAGGGGCTATTGATTTCTTCTCCATTTGCCAAGTAATAAAATGATCGCCTGGTATAATGATGGTGTTTAATGTGAGTAGTGAAACGTTTGTGGGTAAGTGCTGATGAAGAGTGCCAAGGTCGGACGAAACAGATGTTCACCGTCCTCTGTTTTCAATTATTCTTTGAGTGATACTGGTCCGTACGGACGGTATAAAACCCGACTTGATACTCCTTACTGACTATCGTAGTATACACTGCAACACTAAAACTTTATTTATCGGTAGTGAGAAGCTCAGGTATGTGCTGTCATATTTACTGGCTTAAGCGGAAGAAAGAAACAAAGCAGCACATAACGGAAAAAAGAGAGAGAGAAAAGGAAAAGAAAGAAATAAAATGTTGTACCCATAAAGGATATGAGTTGTTCTACTGACTATTTATTGAGTTATAGGTGTCACGCCTAATGCTTTCTTTATCACACAGAACATGAGCTTAGTAGGGTATGGTTGAGTTTTTGTACTTTTTGGGGCGAGCATATAGTTTTCTATGTAGGCTTCTGGTTTTGCCTGATGAGATGGAAGGGGAGAGTTGTGAGTGAAGAGGGTGGTGTGAGTTAGATAAAATGGATTTGACCCATTTTTCACATGAGTCTAAGCCTGCCTGTCGACTAGAATATTAACAAGCTGGTTAAGTGGCACGTTGCTTACCCTGCTGACAACCTTTAACATCCTGCGTAATATGTTATAGTCTTTCTTCAGTAGCCCGGGGAACAATATAGAATAATAGGCAGAATGCGAGAATTAACGAATTGTAGGAGTAAGGGTTGGGTTATACCAGAATTTTTTTACTTCTTGATGTAGAACGTAAGACGGAGTATTTTCTTAGAAATCGCTAAGATATGAGACGACCAGGAGAGATCAGCAGATAGAATGACGCCTAGGTATTTAATTTCCGACTTGGTTTCTATTTCAGTGCCATCTATGTTGCACACCTCGTGAGAGCTAACCAGTTTGTTTAGGTCGGATTTATGCCTAAAGGTGAAATTGACTGTTTGGCATTTGGAGGGGTTTAAGGTAAGACCGTTTTCCTTGGACCACTGGCTGATTTCTGATAGAAAGCCATTTAGTTTAGAGCAGTCACTTTGACATTTGACATGCAAAGATACAGTCAGGTCGTCAGCATATTTGACAAAATTAATGTCATTTGAAGATGGTAAGTCATGTAGAAAGAAAGAAAAGAGAAGTGGGGAGAGTACAGCACTTTGGGGGACACCAGCTTCAGTGAGTACAGTAGAGGAGGATTTACCTTTGTATACGGTGTACTGCATTCTGTTAGAGAAGTAGTAATGCAACCAGTTAGTGACCCAGGACTCAGTTTTTGTCATAGAGAGCTTATTTAGCAAGAGACATCTAGGTACAGAGTCGAAAGCAGAAGTGAAGTCGAGAAACGTGCAGTGGACGTATTTGGCACCTTTATCTAATGATGAGACGATGTTGTTGTGTAAGACAGCTGCAGCGTCTAAAGTGCTCCTACCCTGTCTATAGGCAAATTGTTTGGGGTCTTCAAAGTTTTTAAGGGAGGGTTCAAGTTTAAGAAGTATTAGTTTTTCCATAAGCTTTAGAAACGGGGAAGTGATGGCAATGGGTCTGAACTTTACTATTCTCCTTGTTCAAAAGATTAAGCTAACTATGATATTTCTACTCTATTTTGAATTAGTATGCAATCTTGCAGAATAAATTTTGTATATAATAGACTATAATGTACACAGAATAAATCACAGTCAAACGGATGTTCATTAATTTCATGACTATAAAATACTGTGAGGAAATAAAGTAATTATTTTGGTCACGAGAGTAACAGACCATATTTTTCCATATCACTCACTATACATCAATCATTAAAATGAAACGATGATATATATATGGTAGGTAGTCAATTGTCTAATATCAAAAATTATTGATGTGAATCGGTTTTATTGAATCGCCTCTTTCAATTTGTTAGATTTTGTTGTGTTCTCCAAGCCAGTTTCTTTAATAGTGAAACTTCCAATGTCTTCTAGACAATATCTCTGGCATTTAACACATATAAAGCTTTGCAGCCAGATTACCTGTCTCAGAGAACATAAAACAAGGCTGTTGGAGTTACTAGTTTTCCCCATTTGTTCTGACTTATTATGCGTCAGACAGTGGGAAACGAGAAGACATGGATATCCTGCACCGACGTGAAGAACCTAGAAGACCTGGATTTCGTGCGTGGATGATTTATGTCTGATGTCACACAAAATCGAAGAAATACAAGCGAATACCGATAAAATGGTCGAAGAAGCAGTCAGAGAAGACAGAACTCAAGGCGATGAAGATAGACGAGACGGAGGTTATGAAAGTAACCAACCAACCAACCAACAACAACAACAGCAGCAACATACAGCGTCAATCACCATCAACGGGAGGGATTTGAAAGAGGTTACTTCATTCACTCACTTATCTAGGCAGCATTGTCTCAACTACAGGCAGATGGCACGAACGAGGATGTCAAATCGAGAATCGGGAAGGCGAGAAACACATTATTATTGTTCCCTTGGGTTCCTAGTGGAACATAGGGCTTCAACTGCACGTCTCCACTTGCTTCTGTCTTCTGCTGTTCTTTTCACTTGCGTCCATGTTATTCCACACTGTTTCATCTCCTCCTCACACGATCTCCTCCATGTCACCCTTGGACGTCCCACTCGCCGCTTCCCTTTCGGGTTCCACTCGAGGGCTTGACGCGCGATGTCACTCAACGGCCTCCTCAGCGAGTGTCCAATCCATCTCCACTTCCTCCTGCATATTTGTTGGGCGATTGGTTCCTGTTTCGTTTGTTCCCATAGCTTCTTGTTTGTGATTCTTTCTGGCCATCTAATCTTCAGTAGGGAGCGAAGACAGTTGTTGATAAAGGTCTGCAACCTGTTGAAAATATTCTTGGTGACCCGCCGCCAAGTTTCTGATCCATCCGTATAGAAGAACTGACTGACTTGACGTTTGTATTGAAAATCCGAATTTAGTTGTTGATTCTGGGTTGGGTGACGAAGATTTCCAGATTGGTTTCAGGTTGATGAATGTGTTTCTCGCCTTCCTGATTCTCCATTTGACATCCTCGTCCGTTCCTCCTGTGGTTGAGACAATGCTCCCCAGATAAGTGAAAGAAGTAACCTCTTTCAAATCCCTCCCGTTGATGGTGATTGGCGCTGGATGTTGCTGTAGTTTTGTTGTTGGTTGGTTATTTTCATAACCTCCGTCTTGTCTATGTTCACCTGGAGTTCTGTCTTCTCTGGCTGCTTCTTCGACCAGTTTGTCGGTTTTCGCTTGTAAGTCTTCGACTTTGTGTGACATCAAACATAAATCATCCACGCGCGAAATCCAGGTCTTCTAGGTTCTTCACGTCGGTGCAGGATATCCATGTCTTCTCGTTTCCCACTGTCTGACGCATAATCCAGTCCACCACAATTAGGAATATCATTGGTGATAATAAGCACCCTTGTCTGACTCCTGTGTTTACTCCAAACGCTTCGCTGAGTTTTCCGTTGTGGATCACTTGACATGTGCCGTTGTCGTACAGCTGTTGAATGAGGTTGATGAATATTTGCGGTACGCCGTAGTACTCGATTAGTTTCCAAATTACTTCGCGGTCAACGCTGTCGAAGGCCTTCTCAAAGTCTATGAAGTTGAGGTAGAGATTTGATTGCCATTCCATGCTTTGTTCTGTGATGATGATGCGTAGAGTTGCAATTTGGTCAGAACATGATTTGCCTTTCCTGAATCCAGCTTGTTCTGGTCGGAGTTCTGTATCCAGCACGTCCTTGATTCTCTCCAGGATGATGCGACTCAGGATTTTACTTGGCGTCGACAGGAGCATGATTCCTCGCCAGTTCATGCAGAGTCCCAGGTCGCCCTTCTTTGGTAGTTTCACCAGGTAACCTTTTCTCCAGTCAGTAGGCACCTTTCCCTCCTTCCAGATCTTTTGCAATAATGGAGTCAGCATATCTGCCGTCGTTTCTGAGTTCGCTTTCAGTTCTTCCGTGGGTATTCCATCTAGTCCAGCTGCTTTTCCAGCTTTCAGAAGCTTGATTGCATTCATGACTTCAGTTTTCGTTGGAGGATTGGTGTCAACTTGCAGTTGTGTACGTGCTGTTGTTGGTATTACTGGACGGGTTGTAGGTAGTGGTCGGTTCAAGAGTCCTTTGAAGTGGTCCGCCCATTGTTTAATCTGTCTTTCTTCTTTGGTAATTGGGTTCCCTTGGCTGTCTTTTATAGGTTTCACTTGTGTTGATCTCTTCCCGGATAGAGACTTGGTTATCTGATATAGTGTCCTCAGGTCCCTTTTGCCTGCTGCCTTCTCAGCCTCAGTAGCCAGGTTGTCGTAGAATTGTCTTTTGTCCTTCCTGGCACTCTTCTTCACTTCTTTGTCCAGTGCTGTGTAAGTTGAGTTCAGCGTCTCTTTCTCTTGTCCATCTTTGCATTGAATCATTTTCTCTTTCACTTTTCTCCTCTCCTCTA
This sequence comes from Trichobilharzia szidati, assembly GCA_944472155.2. NCBI lineage: Eukaryota > Metazoa > Platyhelminthes > Trematoda > Strigeidida > Schistosomatidae > Trichobilharzia > Trichobilharzia szidati. The sequence continues at coordinate 17,678,925 of OX235272.1, read as the reverse complement.
TTAGTTTCCAAGTGTCTGTTGAGAGCCATTCCTTGTCTTGTTTCTTCTTTCTTCCTAAAATCGTTGAGCACGTTTCGTTGAAAATTACCTTCAGAGAGTTCCAATGGTCTTCCACGGATGATTCCTCAGTGGTGCCACGTAGTGTTTCCTGCTTTGCTCTGACAGTTGCAGTGAAAATGTCCTGTGTGATTGTGTCCTTCAGTTTGTGAGTGTTGAACTTGCATTGTGGCCTATCCCCAGGTATCCTCGAGGCTTTCAGCTTCACCTTGAAAGTCCCTTGTACCAGATAGTGGTCTGAACCCACATCTGCTCCTCTCCTCGATCTTGTGTCCAGTATGCTCCGTCTCCACTTCCTTGAGATTGAAATGAAGTCTATCTGGTTTTTGGTGTGCCCATCTGGTGAAATCCATGTTGCCTTGTGTATATCCCTGTGTTTGAACACACTGCCACCAATCACCAAATCATTGAAGGCGCAGAAGTCTGAGAAGAGTTCACCATTTTCGTTCATTTCACCGAGGGCCTCAAGACCCATGGTGAGTTCTCTTCCTGTATTGTCTCCTCTCAGTTTCGCATTAATGTCGCCCATCAGGATTTTGATATCGCCGTTTGGGACGTTGTCCATTACTGCTTGAAGTTGTCTGTAGAAGGCCTCCTTCTTCTCATGTTCTGAGGCGTTTGTAGGCGCGTAGCACTGAATGATTGTAACCTTCTTTCCTTTTGAGTTGAACCTGGCTGTCATTATCCTGGAGGAGATTGGTTCTCACTGCATGAGAGCTTTATCCGCTGTTGGTGACATCATGATGGCTACTCCCTCGGTGTGCTCGTGATTGTCCTCTGGGTGACCGGAGTAGATTATTGTCTCTCCAGTTGATAGTTGGCACCTTCCACATCCGTTCCATCTGCTCTCGGAGATTCACAACACTTCTATTTTATATCTCCTCATTTCTGCGGCTACCTGAGCAGCCTTCCCAGCTTCGTACATTGTACGAACATTCCACGTCCCCATCCTTATTTTCGCTTTCATCGAAAGAAGGCACATTGGCTGACTGGCTTCCCGAAGGCTTTCACCAGCCCGCGTCATTTCACTCCCCCGATTCCAGCGAAAAATAAGGTCACTATTTGTAATTTTAGAATTTTGAATATATTTGTGCGTTGAAGTTTTAGCAGCAATTTGGTTAAGTTTTGGGGGTGGAGTTGCTAGCACCACGCCCCAACCCTACCTCTTTATCCGGGCTTGGGACCGGCTAAAATACTAGTGACCTAGTAATCTAGGCGAGGTTGAGAAACACATTCATCAACCTGAAACCAATCTGGAAATCTTCGTCACTCAACTCAGCATCAACAAAATTCGGATTTTCAATACAAACGTCAGTCAAGTCAGTCAGTTCTTCTATACGGATGGATCAGAAACTTGACGGATCACAAAGAATATTTCCAACAGCCTGTTGCACACCTTTATCAACAGCTGTCTTCGCTCTATACTCAAGATCAGATGGCCGGAAGGAACAAGAACCAACAAGAAACAAACTATGGGATGAAACAAAACAGGAACCAATCGCCTAACAAATACTCAGGAGAAAGTGGAGATGGATTGGACACTCACTCGCTGAGGAGGCCGTCGGGTTACATCACGCGTCAAGCAAGTGCTTGAGTGGAACTCGAAAGGGCAGCGACGAGTGATCAACTCGTAAAACATAACCAACCCTTACAAACCAAACTATAGAAGATTATTCTGATGCTCGCTTGTGACTTGCTACAGGCTGGAGCTTCCTGGAGTTCTAGTGAGAACTCGTGACCAGTGAGGTCCAATTAGATGTCACGTGTGTGGATGGATGTCCCACCAACGACAATGGTTGGGTTCACGCTAAATCACGAATTGGTAGAAGTTAGAATTCATGAGCCATTGAATCGGGTCCCAGTGGCTGAATGGTATACGAGCTTGCCTTGTAACCGGAAGGTGCTGGGTTCAAATCCCAGTGAGTGCGTACTGCCGATGATTTCCAAACTAGGATGAAACAGCAGCTGTCCAGTACTCCCTGGTTTTCAATGGTTCTCTAACTGATATCAGTCCGTGATCAACTCGTAAAACATAATCATTATTGTTTCGAGTCAAGTGGTTACAATTATTATTAAGTCACTGGTGACAAGACAGTTCCTAATGTGGAGTCTGCGACGATTACCAAAGATTAACATGACGTTTGCCAGTGACTAGCAGTAGAGATGAGGAAGCACATTTTGTCATATTTGGAAGAAATCAGTTAAAAATATACCTGCATTCTATATTAATGGTTGTGGTCATACTGAGATCCATACCCATCATATATCTTTTCAAACACCGGAGTATTATCCAGTGAGCAAATAACCACGAAACTAAGCTCTTATGCAATCAGTATGAGTTGTAATATATACTGAATTCTGACTAATTTTATTGAGTGGGTTCCTAATTGGATAAAATTAAAGTTGTGCATTACTCCGCCAACCACAAACAGCGGGTCAGTAACAACACTTCGTCAATTTGAAAATTCCCATTTTTACATTTTGGATAAACAGCACATTAAGTGGAGGAACTTATTGCTTTTCAATTAGTCCCAAATTATCAGTTCTACACCTATATGTATTCATAGTTTTACATCAAAATCACTCCTTGCCGTGTAACCGGAAAGATCTGTGTTTGAAACCTGTAGGGTGCGTACTGTAAATGAGTTCTAAACTATGGCGAAACAGTTGTTCAATGCTGTCTGGTTTTCTAGTGGTCCTCTGACTGACATCAATCCATAGTCAAGCTTGAAACAAATCAGATCTCTACAAACTAACTGTAAAAATTATAACGATCATGTGGTTATGTTAGTCAGTAAACATTATCAGTTTTCAGGTATAGAAGGATTGGAAATTAGAGAATGAAAATCATTAAAACAATTAATTAGCAAATCTTAGCATCAAACTATTTATTATTATTTATTGTTCCCTTGGGTTCCTAGTGGAACATAAGGCTTCAACTACACGTCTCCACTTGCTTCTGTCTTCTGCTGTACTTTTCACCTGCATCCATTTTAGTCCATACTGTTTCAACTCCTCTTCACACGATCTCCTCCATGTCACACTTGCACTGACGTCCCACTCGCCGCTTCCCTTCCGGGTTCCACTCGAGCGATGGCCTGACGCGCGATGTCACCCAGCGGCCTCCTCAGCCTCAGTGAGTGTCCAATCCATCTCCACTTTCTCCTGCATAGTTGTTGGGCGATTGGTTCTTGTTTTGTTTCTTCCCATAGTTTCTTGTTGGTGATTCTTTCCGGCCATCTGATCTTCAGTATAGAGCGAAGACAGTTAGTTGTTGATAAAGGTGTGCAACAGGCTGTTGGAAATATTCTTTGTGACCCGCTGCTAAGTTTCTGATCCATCCGTATAGAAGAAGTGACTTGACGTTTGTATTGAAAATCCGAATTTTGTTGTTGATGCTGCTGCGTTGAGTGACGAAGATTTCCAGATTGGTTTCAGGTTGATGAATGTGTTTCTCGCCTTCCCGATTCTCGCTCGATTTGACATCCTCGTCCGTTCCATCTGCCTGTAGTTGAGACAACACTCCCTAGATAAGTGAGTGAATGAAGTAACCTCTTTCAAATCCCTCTCGTTGATGGTGATTGGCGCTGGATGTTGCTGTTGTTGCTGTTGTTGTTGGTTGGTTATTTTCATAACCTCCGTCTTGTCTATGTTCACCTGGAGTCCTGTCTTTGCTGCTTCTTCGACCAGTTTGTCGGTTTTCGCTTGTAAGTCTTCGATTTTGTGTGACATCAAACATAAATCATCCGCGAAAATCAAACTATTAGTCAAGGAGATATCTAAATCTAGATGGAGGGTGAAAACAACTACAGAATTCAAGGTCAGTAAGTTTGTATGTCTTAGCAACAAATTATACATAATCAAAAAATTTCTAATGATGACTAAGAAGAATAGATAAAATTAAGCGGAATTACGTAGGAGTACCGAGAATTACAACCATAATAAAATAATAAAGCCAAATAAATGTCACAGTGGGAGGGGCAAATCATTTGTAAGACTTAATACATATTGTGAATCTGGCCATGCCAAAGAAAGGGGCTGCACAAACTACTTTTGAACACATAGATTTGGCTTGTTCAGATGAATTCCGATTGCCTCTGCTGTATGTAAAAGTTGTACTCGTAAACCATGCGAAAGGTTAGGTGATTTACGATTGAGGGGACTAAAATTGAAACTAAGTCTAATGCAAAATACCTCGGTCTAGTTCTATCTTCCGACCTTACTTGGACATCTCATATCCTAACGACTTCTAAGAAAGTGTTCTGTCTTACCTACTACATTAAGAAACTTAGACAATCTGGAATCACCCAACCTCTACTTTCACAATTTGTCAACTCTTGTATCTTACCTATTCTACTTTACTGCTCCCCGTTAGTCTTTCCTGGTCTACTGAAAAAGAACTATGCCATCCTGAGAAGGATGTTGAAGGTAGTTAGTAGGACTAGTGGTGTAAAACTCAGTCAGCTCGTCACTACATTAGTTGAAAGGCATCTGAATACATGCGAAAAATGGTCTAAAACCATACTCTCAGACCCCCAACACCCCTCTATTCCCAACTCTCGCCTTGTATCTCATCAAGTAGAACCAGAAATCAGTATAAAATAATCTATGCTCGTACAACCAAGTACAGGAACTCAACGATACCATATTTGACCCGTGTTCTAAGTGACAGAGACAATGTTAAGCGCGAAACCTATGACTTGCTTTGTTGTTAATAACATAATTTTAGGCTCTTTTATTTCTCTCTTATTTTGCATTCTATAGTGAACTCCTTCTTAAACATACTTAGCTACCTAAATTATTAACATTGGCTTACTTTTTGTACTTTACTGTATTCCTTCTTTTGTGTATCTACTGGTTCCGACTATATTAGCACTATGAGTATTACAAAATTGTCCTGTCATTAACCATCATGTAATTATTAGTTTTGTGGTTGTTTTTTTTCTTATTTTTTTTTTTTCGGCAATATTAACTGACAATCATTGGTTGTGAAAGCCATTATCACCATCTTAAAATTTTATTATGCAGGATTACTCACACTACCACTACAAACACTGCATTAGACCTGACAATAAAAAACAAAACAACAACCCTGAAATGTTATTTTATGATTGTTTAGTGTTGTTTCAACCAAATTAACTGATCATCTTGGCGATAAACATTCTTAAATATCATTTCATAACTTCTTGTATGACTATAGCTTTACTGTCACCATGCATAATCATATCATAGCTTCCACTACCCAATACTGAGTTGTTATTATTATATGCTGTTTATTTTCCTTTCTACTTCTTGGTATTTTTTCGCATTTTTTAAAATTATTTTTGTGTTTTTTTGCTGTTGTTGTCTTTATATTTATTTTTTGAAATACTCCTTTTAAATGTTTGATAAAATTAGATGCAAATATTGTAGATATGTGCTGAAAATTCCACACTGTACCACTAGTACTGTTTCTGGAATAAAGCAAATTATTATTATTGATGTTCAGTATCGACGAGATGAGCTAGTACTGAGCTGCGTGTGGCTTTATTCGAACCGTTGCTAAACCAAGATGAGAGGTGTTTAGAAATTCGACGTTGAACTTGTTTAATCGTACGCTCAAGGCTACTAGACCTATAAGGCCAATTGAATAATTAGCAAATTCACATGGATTAGGCGAAACGACGAATTTTATTTTTATTTCTTGAACTAATTCTTGGCCGGTTAGTGAATAAACGGCATAACTTAACTGCTTTAAAAGACCCTTTGATGGCCCTTCTCAAACTTTCTAATAAAATCTCACAGTTAAAATCTCCCCTGAATAGCAATTTTAGAAACACTGACTTTTTGGAAACTTTGGGCGCCTTGGGCTGCTTACTTTCTAGATCCATGTGTTTACTCAGAAACTTTGTCTTCTCTCTCCACTTCTACTTAGTAGATCATGAACAATAACGACTAATTCGCGGACTGTTTCATTCGAACAAATAACACTAATCCGGCGAACCAAACATCTAATCAAACTGTGTTTGTATTGTGGAGGGACAAAATTCACAAATTGATTTTATTGCCTAAGTGACTTAGGTTTCGGAGACAGGCGCCTAAATATCGTTCAGTCTGATCGTTTAATTATTAGGATATCCAAAACCAAGATGGAATATTCTATCCATTTCCGTTCATCGACCAAAATGAACAAACGTTCAATTTTTACAACACCTTGAATTTGTATATTTCTTCTTTCATTTTCCATCAAAAGTAAAATGACATTTGAAAAACAATCTCATGTTTCCCTTTATAGTAAGTGAAAAGTTCTAATTATATTTTACAAAACATTGAAAAACAACGTTGCATACCGTTATGATCAATAAAGTTACTGAAGGCAAAATCCAAAAGAGGAATCTTATTTTTGAGGATATATATATATATAGTCATATTTCAATTTCAGTTGAACGGAGCGAAAATCTACTGACATTTTCATTCACTAAGCGTATCGTGTTTTTTTTTTATTAGTAAAGCACAGAAATCCTATCGTATGGAGTGATTATAAGCTAGTCTGGACACAAACGGTGATTTGTTTTCCTGGTTATCACAGAAACACAGACATTAAAAGCATCAAAAGCAGAAAGCATAAGCTTCTGCATTCTACAGTCACATGAAACATTAGATATAATCACCGACAAATATAGACCAATATTTTTTAGGTAATTAATATGTCCGATCTGTGTTTGACAAACAACAAAAGTATTTTAGGACATTGCTTTAGCTCGCTTAATTCATTTAGGATGATGATACTTTTGACGTCGGTGCATTTAAAGTGTACACAGATACTATATCAATCAGAATGTAAGTTGTTTTACTAAGTATTATTATTCCTTTGTCACACACACACGCACAATTATACAACACTCATTAGGTTGATGATGCAATTCACTTGAGGTCTTTACACAAATTCTTATGATCCCTCCAGACGAAGTATGTCAATAACTAATCGACGATTTCCAATAAAGTTTCTTTATAAAAAATTATATTTGTAATATCTCAGCGATATTGAAATGAGTAATTCCAACGTTTCGTTCGGCAATCTGGTCCGAACTTCTTCAGGGAAATTAATCAAAATTAACATAACAGAGGTTTTTTATATATAAAAGGCACATCTTTTGTTTTTAAAAACTTTGTTCAATCATGATTCATAAATACAAGTATTAACAAGTAAAATAAACAAAATTCTATGAGCTGTGATCAAAATTTGACCTCGGACTTACAAATATCGGTCTACCTTTGTTAAACACTTTAAACAGAGTGTGAATGTGTGTGTGGGTAAACAGTTGTGAACCATTTCTTAACGTCTCCATAAGAACATATGGACAGTCGAGAATTTTGACCAAGTATTAATAATTAGTGATACATATCCATTTTATTTATTAATCAGGATTTCCTATGCATCAGCTAACATCAAACCTTCATGTCTTTTCAAAATGCTAGTATCTAGGATTTTATGATTAGACGTATTTTCAAAATTATGGTGTTTAGGATTTGTGTTTAGTTTAGGCGCCCTTTCGAACTTATTGCATTGTCTTCTTTCTGAATATTGAGCTGCTTTATTTGACCTACTGGAGTTGTCAGGTGACTCGACAGCTACGGATTTAGGATGTGCATTTTGTTTCAGACAACGGAGACTGAAAACACGATGATTGTGCCAATTACATAGTTTCTTTGTTAATTTAATTCGATAGCAAAATAATTCAAATGAACTGTCGTCAAGATTTGACCGAATAGTTCTACTTCTCACTCGGCGCCCAAATATTTTAGAACTATTCGGTCAAATCTTGACGACAGTTCATTTGAAAGTTTCTTTACTTTGTTCGCCTATTTTAACAATAATTCTTTATGATTTTCAGGTATTGATTTGCGCAGATTTGACTGATTCAATTCTGATCACGGATCAACTTCATTTAGAGAAGACCCACTACTTAATTCTGATCACTGTATCAGAAGAATATTGCCCAAAGTATACGGAAAGCAGCACAAAAGGGTCTTCTCCTACCTTGGAAAGAAAACACAACACAGATGTTATTCACATGACAACATACAGAATCTAAGGATAATGTTAAAAGACACAAACTGGGACTTGTTTACTGAACAAGCTCTTGATAACACAATTACTAACATAACACATTATCTTAATTTCTGTCTTGATGTTTGTTGTCCAAAAGAGACAATCTTCTTAAAATTCGACCGTTTCGCCTCTTCTCAACTCAAAAAGCTTCGTCATGAAAAAGAGAGGTTGTACAAAATGAAAAATAAATCTGGTGTTAAGAGAATGAACACTTTGATTAAAGCCGAATTACAAAGACTAAATGCTCTCTATAACCAAAAGTTTCTTTCATGTAAATCCTCATCTAATATGTGGAAGCTATTAAAGGAAATCACAGGTGGTAAGCAAATAATGAATGATACTTCTGTTGATGTTGATATGCTTAATAAATCCTTCATATGTATCCCTGTAGATGTTATGTTTCCCAAATCTAACAGTATAAATGATGACTGCTTCTCTTGTTTTAACACGAATGATGTCCTCAAGTGTCTTCAATCTCTCAAACCTACCCAGTCCCTTGGTCCTGATGGAGTTCCTGCTGTTATCCTTAAGAAGTGTGCTGACATCTTATGTTACCCATTAACTGACATTTTCAATGAATCTTTTTCCAAAAGTTTTATTCCTGACTCATGGAAAAATATCAAGGTTGTTCCAGTGCCCAAATCAACAAGTGGACCTACTGTCAAGTTTCGACCGATTGCTATTACCTCACCTATTTTAAAAGTTATGGAAAGACTTATTTTACTTAATCTTGAACCCTCTTTAAAGCCTTTCAATGACCCCAACCAGTTTGCCTATAAACATAGTAGGTGTACCTTAGATGCCGCTGTAGTTCTATATCATAATATAGTCTCTAGTTTAGATAGAGGAGCCAAATATGTTCGGTGTGCCTTCCTTGATTACACATCTGCATTTGACTCTGTACCTAGGTCTCTCTTGTTAAGTAAGCTTGCTGCAACACAGAGTGAGAGCTGGATAAATAAGTGGTTGTATTCCTACTTTTCTGATAGGAAGCAGTACACTGTCTACAATGGAAAGTCCTCCACTACCTCACTTACTTTAGCTGGTGTTCCTCAAGGTGCTGTTCTTTATCCTTTTCTGTTTTCTTTTTTCTTACATGACTTGCCCCATTCTGATGTAGCAACTTTTGTCAAGTATGCTGATGACCTCTCTGTCTCCATGCCTGTCAACTCTCAGTCAGACTGTTCCAAATTAAATAACTTTCTGTCGGAAATTAGTCAGTGGTCCTCTTCAAACGGTCTTAAGCTGAATCCGTCTAAATGTCAGGTAGTAAATTTTACTTTCAGACGAAAACGTGACCTACAACAACTAGCTAGCTCACATGGTCCCACTATCATTGACGGCATAGAGGTTGAAACTACATCTAATGTCAAGTACCTTGGACTGAGTATTTCCTCCGATCTTTCCTGGTCCTCTCACATCTTGCTAGTTACTAGGAAGATGTTTCGCTTAACGTTCTACGTTAGGAAGTTAAGGCAGTCTGGTATAAAGCAGTCTTTGCTTTCTCAGTTTGTCAACTCTTGCATTTACCCATCCCTCTTTACTGCTCCCCATTAATCTTTCCTGGACTACTTAAGAAAGACTTTGCTTTGCTGAGAAGGGCACTAAAAGCTGTTAGTAGGGCAAGTGGGATTTCGTTAAACCAACTGGTTAACACCATTGTGGATAGACATATAATGTCATGTAAGAAACTAGCGAATACTATATTGTCAGACCCCGAGCATCCTCTCTATACGCAGCTCTCTCCTTGCATTTCATCTGGTAGAACTAGAAGCAACTATAGGAGGCTATATGCCAGGACTACCAAGTACAAAACTCCACAATACCTTATCTGGCACAGCTGTTATGTGATGAGAAATCCGTTAGGTATGACACGATCAACTTACTGCGGCACTCTAACAATTAGTCCCATTAGTTTTTGTTCTCCTTTCTTTGTTACTATTATATTGCTGCTCACATATTCTATTACACACTAATTTTATATTTCATATCCTGTGGTGCATTGTTTAAAATGTGAATGCAATGCTGTTCTTTTTTATTTCTTTTATTTATCTTTTCTTTTTGTTGTTGTTGCTTTTTATTTTTAAAATCTTATAAAATTTATGAGGTAATTAGATGCAATATTGTAATGAACGCTGAAAATTCCATACCTGTACCACAAATACTGTTTGGAATAAAGCTATTATTATTATTATTAAACCAGGGAGTGCTGGTTCGGGACTCTTCATCTGTACGCACCAATATCGTGTATCAAGGATGTTCAAGTTACAGGCGTACTGGTATACGATTAAGCCATTGGTCCGGAATTGATGAAAGGCCCATGAATTCTACCTTTTGCCAGTTCTCTGTATAGCATGACTATGAGGCAGTCTCATCGGTGAGAATCTGTCCTCACAACTAACTTGGTGGATACTGTTGATCATGACCTCCAAATTGACAGAAGTAAGAAGTATGGGTCACTGAATTCCGTCTTGTAACCTGAAGGTCCACAGTTCTATTCCTAGTGGTATGGTCACAGGTGCATACTGCAAAGAGTCTTAGGCAAGGACGAAACAGCTGCCCAATACCTCATGGTTTAACAGTGATTCTCTAAGTGAAGTCAGTTAATGACCGAAAATTATAATCTTGATAAGTCAGTAGTTTAGAACACCAAGTTTAAGGATGGATTTGTCCATCAGTCTTACCTTCGTAACAACCTTTTTTCTAAAGAACCATAAGAAAGAAGACATTTTATTGGTATTATGTCAACAGCCTCATTTTTCATACAACTTCTAAGATGGCGTGAGGGATACAGTCAGATTATATTATTATTATATTGTATTATACTAACATTTCATATCATCTGACGACCTAATGATAAGAAGTGTTGATAAATTCCTTCGCCTTATGCCTATTGTCGAAAACTTATCCCAAAATATATAAAGTCTAGCTTTCACTCAGCCCATCACTTTGATGTTTTCATTTTTGGTCATCTTACGTTGCAACTGTGAAAAGCGCTCCTTTCAAGTAACTTTTCAGATTAGATATGTCATTCTCTTTGAGTCTTTTTGAAAATTGTCTCAGCTTGGTTTTCAAAGGTGACACTTGTACTAAAGTACTTCTAAATCATCATATATTCAGTGTCTGTCGAATTCACTTTTTCTATACAGCGGTATCAGACATAGAATTCTCGAGCCATAATATGTTTCAGCATTTTAATATATGTGTAAAACTTGGGCACTGTGGTAGTAAGTAATTCCATATTAGTTTGTTTATTAGATGTATCACACAGTGAAACAGTATTATTTACTGGATGACACAGTTTCGAACAAAATTTATTGTTCATAATCATTCCATCAATTGTAATCACACGACTTTGAAACTTGAGTTTTATAGTTTTCTTTGTTCTCTCCTATTTGTCGTCATGGGGTAGTAGAATTTTCCAGATATCTGGGACAGGTGTTGAATCATTCCTATTACACGTAGTATTTTCAGTTGATTCGATAAACAAAGCTTCTGTTATCAATCTCTTCCTCCACCCTGCCGTCACATTAGATTTTAAAACTGTCATCTTATCCCATCCATCCTATTGTATGGTTGTGTGTAATTGCATGTGGTGCTATAGCTAGCTGAACTATTCTCTAGATTTCTTATCTTATTCGGGTCAACCAATCTAGATTTTGCTAGGTTTTTATGTTCAGCTAGTCTGACTGCCCCTGTTCTACTAGTTTGACCTATGTATTTGACCTGACAATCACTGCAGGGTATTAGATAAACTAAATTGTTTTGTTTTAAAGGCTCTACAGGATTGATCCTTTAACAGACAAAGCTTGTTTCTGATTGAGTTTGTGGGTTTGAATGCCAGCCATTTTTATTCCTGCCTTGTTAAGAATTCTGCGTAAGGCTTCTGAGGTTCCTTCCTTGTATGGAATTACTACTGATGATTTAGATTCTTTATTGTTGGTGTCGTCATTAATATTATTGTTATTATTATTGTCACTATTATTATTATCATTATTATTGTTATTATCACTATCGCTACTATCATTATTTATTTTATTTTTACATTTCCTTACATATCTCCTGACTAATTTATCCGGGTAATTATTAAGTTTCAAGGCTTCTTTTATGTGTATCAGTTCCTGTTTTAGATTTTCTTTGGTACTACTTAGTTTTTGTCCTCTGTCATTCAAACATTTCACCAATCCTATTTTTACTGACATAGGATGGGATGATCGGAAGTCCAAATATCTGTTTGAATGTGTGGGTTTCTGTTAACACTAGTGTTTAACTTCCCATCATCTTTCCTCTTTACGTTGCAATCTAACATTGTGAGCTCCCCTTCCTGACTTTCCAATTCATAAGTGAATTGAATTGCTTCAACCTTCAAGTTGATGTGTTCGAAAAACCTATCTATATCTTGTGTTCTCAGTACAGTGAATGTGTCATCTACATACCTCCACCATAATTTTGGGGTGGGGGTGAACGTTTCAATCGCTATGCTTTCCCACTTATCCATGAATATATCTGCTACAACTGGGGATATTGGTGATCTCATGGCAACTCCTTCAGTTTGTTTGTATATTTTCCCTTGGATGAATTTAAATACTGTGGAAGTCAGGCATAGCTGTACTCCCAGCATTATGTCCTCAAGTGGCACTTTTGTCCTAAGTTCGAGTTCTTGGTCAGAAATGAGTTCGTTTCTGACTGCCTCCATAGCCATATTTATTGGTATACGTGTGATTTTGTTCGAAACGGTGTCATCCAGTAAATAATACTGTTTCACTGTGTGATATATCTAATAAACAAACTAATATGGAATGTTTCAGCATTGCATCATGGATAAGCTACAGCTTATGTCTGGCTCTGTGTTGGCATCAATTTGAAACTGTCTTATAAAGTTTCAGTCATTCATCATTATTATGATAACTCTTCCAAGGAGTTCACCTCACACGATCAAGATAAAGCCACTTCTGAATCTGTCACTAAAAGTAAAACACTGATTAGTCTTCATCCAGATGTTTTACAAATCAATATCTGATTCTCTCTCTTTGCCAAGCTCTAAATTCCATCTGTTCGCATTAAGAATATTTCTCACTATCCTTGAAGAAACCTAAGCACAGAAATGGAATATTGTGATGGCAAACAGCTCCTAATTTTCCTGTTTACCATGTTAACATTTTTAATGTGTGTTACTGTTCATAAATAAATACGTGACTAAATATCATTTCATTTGTTTTCTTTTCTTTTTATCGTACATGGCTTTCAAGATGCTCAGCATTTGCCTAATCTTCTCATCTTGTACTCACTCTACACTAAATTCTACTTTGAGTTTGTCGCACTTCTCTTTCGTCTTAAATTGTTGCTAAATATAAGAAACTTTATGTTCATTTACACTTCAGGTGAACATAGAGAAAACAGAGGTGATGAAGATTCTTCGACAACAGCAACAACAACAGACAACAATCAGCATAAATGGGAGGAAACTGAAAGAAACAACCTCTTTTACTTACCCACATAGGAAGCATATTTTCAATTACAGACGGAGGGAACTGATGAGGATATCAAAGCAATAATCGGAAAAGTAAGACAAGCTTTCACTACTCTCAAGTCTGTGTGGAGGAGAGAAACAGCACTCAGCATCAAAACGAAGATAATATCCGGATTTTCAACTCCAATGTGAAGTCAGTCAGTGCTACTCACTATACGGATGGATCAGAGACTTGCACTGCGCGTCATAAACAGCATCTCAAACAAACTACACACCTTCATCAACAGCTAGTTGTCTTCGCTCAATAATACTCAAGATCAGATGGCCGGCCAGAAAAGATCAGCAACAGAGAGATCTCTGGCAATGAGCGAACCAACTCAGCAGGAACCGATTGTGAAACAAATAGGCAGGAAGAAATGGAGATGGATTGGCTGGTCATACTCTGAGAAAACAAACCATCGAGTGAGTGACATCACTAGACAAGGCATTGCTCGAGTGGAACCCGACTGTATTGGAAGTGGCGAGTTGGTGGTCAGTGCGAGGGTGGGTGACTTGGAGGAGGTGATGTGAAGAGGAGATAAAAGCGTGTGGGCAGACTTGGAGTCAGGCGAAGACTCTAGGAGAGAACCGAACGCAATGGAGACGCATGGGTGAAGCCCTATGTTCCTCTTAGAATTAAAGGAAGCAATAATAATAATACACGAATATGTATATATACATATAGTTGCCATCTAAGATACAAAAACTTTCAACTATAAAGTATTACCAGTAACTACTGAAAAAGAGTATGATAAAGATGATATTCTAGGAAAGTCATGGCAGCTTTAGATTGTCTCTTTTCGTGGTTCATAGTAATTTTATCTTTTCTTGAAGACTTACAGGTGAAAATCCAAAGAGTTGGCAGAAGCAGCAGTTTGCGAAGACAAGACTTCAAGTGAACATAGAGAAAGCCGATGTGATAAAGATAACCAACCAACAACAACAAGAAGCACTAGTCACAATCTACAGGAGAAATTTTAAAGAGGTCACTTCTTTCACTTTTCTCGGAAGTATTACTTCAACCACAGGAGGAACGGATGATATCAAAGCCAGCCAGAATCGGAAAGGCAAGATGCACCTTCATCATTCTGAAATCTCTTTGAAGAACAAAATTCGGATTTCTAACACTAATGTCTAGTCATTCCTCCCATATGGTTCAGAAAACTGGCACATGAGTCATGAAAATTATTTTCAGCAAGCTGTAGACTTTTATCAGTAGCTGCTTTTGCTGACTCTATTCTGAACATCAGATGGCCGTAGAGGATTAATAACAAGAAACTATTTTCATCATGAGCTGACATTCGTTAGAGAACCACTGGAAAACCTAGGAGTACTGGAAAGCTGTTTCGTCCTAAATTGGGACTCTTCAGCAATACGCCCCCACCGGGATTCGAACCCATGACCTTCTGGTTACAAGGTGAGCTCATGATGAAAATCCTGTAACCCATCAAATCCCTACAAACCAACACCTGAATACCAATGAGATGCTCACTAGTGACTTGCCCTATTCAGGTAGGTAGTTACCTGGGGTTCAAGTGAGAAGTCGTGACCAGTAGGGTGCAGCAGGCAGGATGTGAGGACAGATACCCACCAAAGACACTGGCTAGGGGTCGCGCTATGTCGTGAATTGGCAGAAGTTCGAATTCATGGGCCATTGGATGGGGTCCCAGTGGCTTAATGGTATACGAGTTCGCCTTGTAACGAGAAGGTCCTGGGTTCGAATCCCGGTGGATGCATACTGATGAAGAGTCCAAGACTAGGACGAAACAGCTGTCCAGTACTCCCAGGTTTTCCAATGGTTCTCTAACTAATGTCAGCTCATGATGAAAATCCTGTAACCAATCAAATCCCTACAAACCAACACTTGAACAAGAAACTATGTCAACGAACCAAACAGGAACCCATCACCTAGAAAATATGTCAAATATAATGGAGATGGATTAGACACACTCTCAGGAAACCTCTGAGTAGCGACATGCGTCAGACTCTCGAGTGGAACACTAATGAAAAACCACGAGTTGGGCGTGGAGGATGTATTTTTATTATTATTCTACTATTGGTCTCTTTGAATTCGAGTGGAACATAGGGCTTCATCAGTACGTCTTCACTTTGTTCTATTCTCCTCATTCCTTTTTAACTGAGTCCACCATTGCTCGTAATCTCTCATCTCCTACTCGTTAGATCTCGTCCGTGTCATCCTCCAATGATCCACTCGTTGTTTCCGTTCAAATTCCACTCGAGCGATGGTCTGGAGCGCCATGTCGTTCAACCATCTCCTCAGCGTGTGCTGAAACTCTCACCATTTTCCTCTGCATACTTGTTGAGCGATCGGTTCTTGGTTGGTTTGTTCTCAGAGTTTCTTGTTACTAATTCGTTCTGCTCATTTGATCTTCAGTTTGTAGCCAGCAAAGGCAGCTGTTGATAAAAGTCTGCAACTTGTTGGAAATGATATTGGTGACGTGTTCGCCAAGTTTCTGACCCATATGGAAGGACTGACTAACTTGACATTTGTGTTGAAAATCCAAATTTTTTCCTTTCTTCTGCGTGCAGAAAATTTCCAGGCTGTGTTGAAGGTGTGCCTTGCCTTTCGGATTCTGTCTATGACATCCTCATCCGTTCCGCCTTTGGTTGAAACGATGCTTCGTACATAAGTGAAGGAATTTACCTCTGTCAAATCTTTGCCGTTGATCGTGACTGGTGCCGGATGTTGTTGCTATTGGCTGGTTATCTTCATCACCTCCATCTTCTATATGTTTACTTGAATTCTTTCCAGTCTTCGCTGCTTCTCCAGCCAGTTTGTCGGTTTTCGCTTACAAGTCTTCTAGTCTGCGTGACAATAGACATAAATCATCCACGAATCCCAGATGTTCTAGAGTCTTCTTATCGGTCGTCCAACGTATTCCTCTCTTCTTGCTACTCACATTATGACCCATAATCGATCCCACCGCAGTTAGGAATATCATCATTGATAGTAATGGAGAGTCTTACTCCCGTCTTGACTTCAGACGCTTAGCTGTGTTTTCTATTTTGGATCATATGACATATGCCATTGTCATATAGCCAGCTGTTGAATGAGGTTGATAAAGACTTGAGGTGCACCATAGTGTCGCAGTAGTTTCCAAATTACTTCTTGGCCAACTCTGTCGAAGGTCTTTTCAAAGTTGATGAAGTCTAGGTAGAGGTTTGACTGCCATTCTATGCTTTGTTTTGTGATGACGATGCATAGAGTTGCAGTTTGATCAGAACACGATTTTGCTTTTCCTGAATCCAGCTTGTTCCGGTGGGTGGAGTTCTGTATCCAATGCATCTTTCATTCTCTCCAGGATGATGGGACTTAGTATTTTACTTGACGTGGATAAGAGCATTATTCAACGCCAGTTCTTCAGTCAGTAGGCACCTTTCCTTCTTTCCAAGCCTTCTGCAGTAATGGCATGATAACATCTGCGGCATTCTCTGGGTCCATTTTCAGTGCTTTGGGGAGTATTCCATCTGGTCCTGCTGCCTTTCCGACTGAACTTCAGTAGCTTGATTGCACTTGGGATTTCTGCTTTCGTTGGAGAACTGGTGTCCACTAACAGGCAGTTCTGTACATGCTGTTGGTGGTGGTGTATTTCTGGGCTAGTTGCAGGTGATGGTGGATTCAAACAATGATTCTACGAAGCACAGAATATTCAGTACTTTAGTAATGCAATAAAGTAACATCTTTTGCAAATAAAATCAAAAAAATGTATCTTAAAAGTTTGCATGTAGTTCTAACTAACACTGGCACTGTAAATGATGGCAGCTATTGATTTAACTTGTAATAAAAAACCGTCATTTAATCTATCTTTACAGGTATCATTACATAGTGCCACTCACTAAGATTTATTCCCTGGAATTTAGGTGGAATCCAATATGTAATAAAGCCAGTGGAGAGAATTCTTTGTGATGGAATTTTTTCATTGGCAACCTGAAATATACAGATGTGGGCAAAATACGTCTTCCATAGGATCGAATGACAATTTGCGCATATCTTCACTATTGTGTTTCTTTGTCTTCCATTCATATTTTCCTTGTTTCACAGGCGTTACTTGTTAATTCCATCGCTCAGCTATTCGATATTTTTGCACATGATATGTATGTTAATCTCTGCTTTTATATACTACTTATAAGCCTCATCAGTAGCACACGCAACAGTATCATTTAATGACACTGAATGTCTTTTATTTTATTTTGTCTTGAGAGAATATGTAATAATATGATAATAATATATGACAGTGTGGTGTCTCATCAAGAAGCTTCATCAGCTGGAGAACCAGTGGAAAGCAGTGAGCAAAAGCCAACTGCATCATCATAATTCATGACTGTCTAGCGGTACATACATATGACATCATGATGGATATAGATTACTACCTTCAGATTAAATGGTGAATGGAAACGCCAGTGAACTGTATGTAACTTCTCTTCCATACTAGGATGAGACAGATCCAGCTTGAAAGTAAAACAGTACCATAGAATGAGTATTTAAGATGTGAATCATCAACCTGAATGACCAGATGAAGTGGTTTTGAATGTTCCTTGAGACATCAGTTCCTTCTAGGTTGTAGAAACTAATCGCTAACTACAACCGGTAAACGAGAAACCTAATTTTTTGTGGCACTGTGCCAATTGTTCCAATCGTTTAACTAATTCTGTGTCACCCTCTCACTGATCTGTTTAACAAATCTTTTTCCAGTAATATTGTGCCTGCCGTTTGGAAAGATATTTATGTTGTATCCATACCTAAATCGTCTACTGGAGCATGTGTCAAATTTAGACCTATTGCTATTACCTCTCCTTTTTTGAAAACTATGGAGAAACTACTTTTACTTAGTCTTGTACCCTCTCTTAAATCCTCTAATGACCCAAAACAATTTGCCTATAAGCACAGTAGAAGCACTTTAGATGCAGCTGCCATCTTATATCATAACATTGCTTCCAGTCTAGACAAGGGGGCTAAATTTGTTCGTTGTGCCTTCCTAGACTATACATCTGCTTTTGACTCGGTCCCTAGGGACATCTTATTAAATAAACTTGCTGTAATCCAAACAGAATGTTGGGCTGTTAACTGGTTACATTCCTATTTCTCAGAAAGAAAGCAGCACACCGTGTATAAGGGGAAGTCTTCCAATTCATTGCCTACTGAAACTAAAGTCTCTCAAGGCGCTGTCCTTTCTCCTTTTCTTTTTTCTTTCTTCTTACATGACTTGCCTCAGTCTGATGAAATAAAGTTTGTGAAGTACGCTGATGACTGAACTGTTTCAATGGCTGTTAACTCCCAGCTAGATTGTACCAAAATAAATAGCTTTCTGTCGGGAGTCAGTAAATAAGATGACTCCAACGGTCTTAAACGGAATCCTTCTAAATGTCAAACTGTTAATTTCAGCTTAAGATGTAAACGAGAGTTAAAAGAAGCCATCGATTCTTATGACAGTTGTAAGATTGACGACAATGATATAGGAATTAAATCAGAAATTAAGTGTCTTGGACTTATTCTCTCTTCTGATCTCTCCTGATCTTCCCATGTCTCAGCGATCTCCAGTAAAATATTCCGCCTGACATTTTACATTAAGAAGTTAAGGCACTCGGGTATAACTCAACCCCTCCACTTACAATTCATAAACTCTTGCATCCTACCTATTCTTCTTTATTGTTCACCCTTATTCTTTCCTGGTTTGCTTAAAAAAGACTATGTCACAATTCGTAGAATGCTGAAGACTGTCAGTAGGATGAGTGGTGTCCCAGTGGACCACATAGTTAACGTCGCTGCCGATAGGCATTTGACTTCGTGCAGTAAATTTGCTAAAGGGATTTTGTCTGACTTGGAGCATCCACTTCACCCTCAGCTTTCACCTTGCATATCCTCAGGTAGAACAAGAAGTAACTTCAGAAAACTGTTTGCTCGCACGTCTAAGTGTAAATATTCTATGATACCATACTTGGCACGTATTTTATGTGATGGAAATAGAGTCAGGCAAGAATTGACTAACCTTTTTTCATCAAGTAAATAAACAATCTCCTCCATCCATTTTATATACCTTCAAGTTTTACTTCTATTATTTCTATTATATTTATGGTCCTGTTGCTTCTTTGTTTTTACTTTCATAACTGCAAACACCAACTTATCTCTATGACTGCTGTAATCTTTGTTTTTTCCCTCACCATATCATGTAAAGAGAACATCATATTCAATATTTTTAATCATGCAAGGATTTGTATACCGCATCGACAATATTGTGTGAAACAAGCCCACTTGTATTATTATTATCATTACCTTAGCTGTTATCATTATTATTATTATTTCCATTTTATATGCTGCATGTTTTTGACATTACCCTTATTGTAAATGTAGAAATATTTTCTGTGTGACTAATTTTTATTTATAATTTGAGGAAATTAGATGCAATATTGTGATTAATGCTGAAAATTCCATTCTGTATCACAAGTACTGTTTTTGGAATAAAGTAAATTATTATTATTATTAATCAATAAAACTATGAGACCTGACTTGATAGCACCGACCTTAAAGTTTATATAAAGCCGGTATTATTGGTGGAATAATTTGCCTTCTGTCTAAGATACTTAATATAACGGACATTCATTTGATTCAGATGTCAATAAAAGACTAAATGATTCTCTCCTAAGAATACGTCAGCTTACTTCTTCAGAGTTTATAGTTTAAAGGAGTTGATCTAGAAAATGAATTTTGTTGTGCCAGTTTACCTCTTAAGCTAACAATGTTGAAACCCACAAAAAAATCTGTCTCGAACTGAAAACAAGACAAATACAAAACCTACATTAACTTTTTGATACATGAAAATGTTAACTGTGAACTGTATTCTTTAAAAGTGGATCTAAATTTGGGATCTTGTTAATTTGTAACAAATATATGTGTGTGTGTACAAATGCGTAAAGACAATTCCCAAGGTTCACTAATGGTTTCATTTTTTTTTTTCAGTTCAACAGTCATTTGTGTGTTAGTTATACTACTCCCGTGAAATGCATTTTCGTTAGTTAGTTAGTTAGTTCTCGTATTTTTTTAATCCTGAAACATATTTCGTTAAAACCACTTCAATGTAACCTTTTGTCATAAAGCAATACTAGTAAAAAAAATGGTAACCTGTTTAGCAGAAATAGACAGACAGTAGGCAGCTGTTTTTCTCTTATTTATGACTTTTCAGCAGTTTTTACTCCAAGCGTTATGATTTTGAGTTCTGTTCTTCTTCAGATCGCTAGTAAGCAAGTGATTAAAATTTCAAAAACTGACACTTATAAACGCTAACAGATCATCTTGACTTGTAAATAACCTCTATTTATCAAGTCACAACTTAATGGTGACTTATCAAGTGAGATTCTATTCCAGAGACTTTCAAGGAGTATACGAAGAACATTTTATGCAGCACACCTATGTTTGTCATTCTCTAGCCAACGAATGATTGGGACGCAAACAAAGGATAAGCTTGATAGTTTTGCCACATCTATGTGCATTTATCAATTCAACT
This sequence comes from Trichobilharzia szidati, assembly GCA_944472155.2. Taxonomy (NCBI): domain Eukaryota; kingdom Metazoa; phylum Platyhelminthes; class Trematoda; order Strigeidida; family Schistosomatidae; genus Trichobilharzia; species Trichobilharzia szidati. Next base: position 17,657,747 of record OX235272.1, on the reverse strand, counting down.
GCACCTGCGGTGACAGTTATATTGGGCGCACTACAAGATAGCTTAGCCAACGTGTTAGTGAACATCTCCCATCGTGGTTTGGCAAAGGACAGACAAAAACAATCCGTAACTCAATTTTGTCACACTTAATTGATAGTGGTCATGTAATCGAGAAAACGAGAGCCTTCAAAGTGAGTGATTCATAGTATCCCACCGAATCTTTCCAATAGACTTCGTATTCGTTTACTGCACACACCTGAGGCGATAGGCATTCGAACTATTAAACCTAAACTATATATTCAAAAAAAGTTCGAACAGCCATTATCCCTCCCTTTGCGGCCTATTAAGACATAACCAACTAATGACTTTTACACCACCCTTTCTTTATATTTTCAACCCCTTTCTTATCATCCCTTAATCTTATCTTCATTATAAACGTGTTTCATTTCCTTCCCTTACAATCTAACATTACTTAATCGGTTCATTTGTTTTTACTAGCCTTTATCGACTACTTCCACCTGAACAGTTTGTTTGTTTAATCATACTGTTTTTTCATTATTCGTGTTATCACAGATTGCCTCACTTTTTCATCCTTATTATTGATAAGACCATTTTTATTATTACTATTACTATTATTATTATCATTACTACTATTATGACTAATTGCACAATTTATATTCACCATCGTATTATCCTATAGACAAAACACCATGATTGGTTTATATTTGAATTTTTATTTGTAAACTTATATGCATATTAGAGTTAAGCCTGATGAGATCTAATTGAAAGCGCAATATTGTTCGCTTAAATGTGTTGTAAATAACTCTCGGTTTCGTGTTAGTTTGAGACAGGGACTAAGCTGATATCATTTAATTTCCCTAAAAACCTTGCAAATTGCCATATCCTATTTCTAATGATGACCATTTGCCCAGTTATTTATTTATTTATTTGGTTCCTTTACGTTCCCAGTGGAACATAGTGCTTCATGCTAGAGATTTTAAGTTTCGGTAGCAGTGCTGTTAATTTTTACTGGGTGAGGTTTCTAGCCTCTTGCCCATCCTTCCCTCTTTACTGGTCTCATTGCCGGTTTGACAAGGTTTAGAAGTGCGTTGAATGGGCATCGAATCCCAGACAACATGAGTCGCTGGTGAACATTCTACAGCTGCACCATCGACGCATATTTGCTTAGTATTATTGTCAAACTCGGTCAAATCATAAAGATGATGGGATTTGTATTAAAGCTGTTAGATTTTTGTGACAAACCAACATCATTTAGTGACATCATTGAAAACCGGAGAGAACTTGGTGGCTAAGCCGCCTTATTTCGGGAGTCATCATCAACGGCACATGTCAAGTGATCCACAACGGAAAACTCAGCGAGGCGTTTGGAGAGAATACAGGAGTCAGACAAGGGTGCTTATTATCACCAATGATATTCCTAATTGTGGTGGACTGGATTATGCTTCGTCAGACAGTGGGAAACGAGAATACAGGGATATCCTGGACCGACATGAAGAACCTAGAAGAACTGGATTTCGCGCGTGGATGATTTATGTTTGATGTCACACAAAATCGAAGACTCACAAGCGAAAACCGACAAACTGGTCGAAGAAGCAGCTGGAGAAGACAGGACTCCAGGTGAACATAGACAAGACGGAGATTAGGAAAATAACCAACCAACAACTACAACAACATCAGCAACATCCAGCGCCAATCACTATCAACGGGAGGGATCTGAAAGAGGTTACTTCATTCACTCACTCATCTAGGGAGCATTGTTTCAAATACAGGCAGGTGGAACGGACGAGGATGTCAAATCGAGAATCGGGAAGGCGAGAAACACATTCATCAACCTGAAATCAATCTGGAAATCTTCGTCACTCAACCCAGCCAGCATCAACAACAATATTCGGATTTTCAATACAAACGTCAAGTCGGTCGGTTCTTCTATACGGATGGATCAGAAACTTAGCGGCGGGTCACAAAGAATATTTCCAACAGCCTGTTGCAGACCTTTATCAACAACTAACTGTCTTCGCTGGCTGGCTCTATACTGAAGATCAGATGGCCGGAAAGAATCATCGACAAGAAACTATCGGAACAAACAAAGCAAGAACCAAACGCTCAACAAATATGCAGGAGAAAGTAGAGGTGGATTGGACACTCACTGAGGAGGCCACTCGCTGGGTGACATCGCGCGTCAGGCCATAGCTCGAGTGGAACCCGAAAGGGAAGCGGCGAGTGGTTCGTCGGCGCAATGGTGGCATGGAGGAGGTCGTGTGAAGAGGAGCTGAAACAAGATGGATTAACATGGACGTAGGTGAAAAGTACAACAGAATACAGAAACAAGTGGAGACATGCAGTTGAATCCCTATGTTCCACTAGGAATCCAAGGGAACAATTATAATAATAATAACCAGTGCGTATACATTACACCCCCAGAGACTGAACCTAGGACTCTCAAATTATCTGATCAAGCTCAGTGACAATTAAGCCTTTTGGGCGGAAAATCAGTGACCTGAGAATTCTAATTTGGTCGATTCGCGGTATAGCTCTCCCATCACCAATATCTTCAATGAACATCCATTGCTGAGGTTAGCTCTGTACCAAGAAGTGAAAATTCCCAGGTCACAGATTTTGATCCCAAGTGACTAAATGGTCGACAAGCTTGGTCTGATAACCTGAAGATCCAGAGTTCGATCCTTGTTGAGGTCATGGCCGAAATCGCTTTCCAGTGCTTCATGGTTTTTAAAGATCTCTCCAACTAATGTGAAATAGTTAAAAACCTATATTCCGCAGGAACGACAAACAGAATCGAATACCCCTCTTCTAGTTTGCTTTCTGGAGTACGACTGTACCTTTGCTTCCCCCTTGTTCCTACCTGGGCTTCTTGAAAAAAACTATGTAATAAGCATGATTAGTGATGTGTCGTTGACCTAACTGAATGACATGGTTGTTGAGATAGGCATTTGAACTCTTTCAAGCAGTTGGCTAAAGTCATCTTATCTGACTATGAACATCCTTCTCATTCTCAACTTTCTCCTTGTATCTCTTTAGGTATAAGCAGAAAAACTTTCATAAGGATTTAGTTAGATATAAAGTCTCAACCAAACCATATATATAACACGGGTTTTATATGAAGAGACAAATATGAGAATAGAGCTTAAAAAGCCTACTTTATAATCCTTACATAAACTACAACTTACTGCCAGGAATATTGTTACATATATTGTTCTCTTATTAACTAACAACTTCTACAATTTTACTTTTTTTTTTTTATTTTATGTACTTATATATTTTTGTAGAATTTTAAATAATTTTATCTTTCTTGTTCTTTCGTGTAGTTTTTAAATTCTACTACTACTTACCGTTGATGTTGTTCTGTTAAAGTGGTTTTCCTGTTAGACGCCTTCTTTATAAGGCGATGGAAACTGACAGACTCTTTTAATGAAAATGATTATGATAACAATAAAAATAATAATATTAGTAATCCAGTACATTTCACGCTTCCTGAATTACCTATTTTTTATGTTTAACATCTTTAGTTATGCCCTTATAAATTATTCACACACAGAAAATTATTTAAAAACGTTTTACTGAGCTGAATTCTACGCGAAGAAATTTTCTCTACGATATGCGTTAAATTTAAGTGATAAGCGGCAAGTGAATTTACAGAAGAAGCAGCAGCATAACACGACTGTGAACAGTTAATAGAAAGAAAATATACGTATTGCGTACTTTGAAAGTAGAAAAAGCAATGATTCATCATTCAGTACTCCTCTTTTCGCCGACAGATGTTACAAGTGAAGGACTTTAGTTTTTGCTTTACACAGTTATAATATTAAATAACATCTTTACTGTCTTTTTATTTTCCTCAATAAATAACAGACTAACGTATCCCATTACATATTACTTATTCCTTGGTGTGAGTATGCAAGCGAAAAGCAACAAGTTAGCAGAAGAAGCATCACAGATAGGACTTCCTTCAGGTGAACATAGAGAAAACAGAGGTGATGAAGATTCCTGGACAACACCACCAACAGCAACAACAACAGACAACAATCTGCATAAACAGAAGGAACCTGAAAGAAACAACCCCCTTCACAAACCGACTGAGAAGCATCGTTTCAACTACAGGCCAGCGGAACTGACGAGGATATCAAAGCAGCGAGGATCGGAAGACCAAGACAAGCTTTCACTACTCTCAAGTCTGTGTGGAGGAGGTCAACAGCACTCAACATGAAAATGAAAATAAGATCCGGATTTTCAACTCCAATGTGAAGTCAGTCAGTGCTACTCATTATACGGATCAGAGACTTGGCCAGCGCGTCATAACGAGCATCTCAAACAAACTACAGACCTTCATCAACAGGTAGCTGTCTTCGCTCAATACCACTCAAGATGAGATGGCCGGCCGGCCAGAAAAGATCAGCAACAGAGAGGGATCTCTGGCAATGAGCGAACCAACTCATCAGCAGGAACCGATTGTGAAACAAATAGGCAGGCAGGAAGAAATGGAGATGGATTGATTGGCTGGCCATACTCTGAGGAAACAATGCATCAAGTGACATCACTAGACAAGCCATTGCTCGAGTGGAACCCAACTGAATGGGAAGCGGCGAGTTGGTTGTCAGTGCGAGGTTGGGTGACTTGGAGGAGGTCATGTGAAGAGGAGATGAAAGCGTGTGGGCAGACTTGGAGCCAGGTGAAGACTGTAGCAGAGAAGCGAACGCAATGGAGACGCGCGGCTGAAGCCCTATGTTCCTCTAGGAATTGAAAGAAACAATATTAATAATAATAATTGGTGTGAGTAGTTGGATTGCACTCACATCAACCAGTACTGCTTGCCAGCCAGCCAGACAGACAGACAGATAGGCAGATTGAAGAGATCCGAACACTGAACAGCCGACTTCTCACTGGGAGCCAAGATCATTTGTGTTGTGCCTGGTGTGACTCGGCTCAGACAACCGAATCGGTTCAATCCACTAGATTTCTGGATAGCTACTTGGGCGAACTGTTAATACGGTACATGAAAATCGTGATAACACATTTCCAGGAGGTTAAATTTCACCACACTTTCCTTTGGAAACCAAAATTATTCAGATCACAGTGTGTATTCCTCTTGATACCAAAAATGGTAGACAATAAAGTAAGTATAACTGCAAAAAATATATACTACTGATTGGTTGAAATGAGTAGTTGTGTAACACTCATATCAATCAGCAGTCCATGCTAGCCAGATTGAATTGATTTAAACACTATTCAAAGCACTCAGTGAGTGGTATCAAGAGTTATTTTTATTATTTTATTATTCTTGTCCATAACGCCTTCATGGTTTAATCAAATTTGAAATTCACCACAAATGAATTAACCGTCTTTTCTAATGACCATTACCTCGATCATTAGTCTTCAAACGGCTTTCTGTCACTGTTTTCACACGTACTGGTCCTTCACCATGCCTTGTATGTAACTTTTCCATAGTGCAATCTATTCCTTAATAACTAATAATTTAATGATAATAATGACAGCTTTATTCTGGACAAAATGTCTACACAATATGCAGAATTCTTAGCATAATTTATTGTATAATATTTTTCGTTCATCCAGTAAAATAGCAAAATGTAGTACATGATGTGACCCAGTGCTGTTCAACCTGAAGTATAGACTAATCCCTTTCGACAATTTGCCTTCATCTACAACATGTGCTCACCGGTAATTTGAAACTCAGTTAAAAGCTGGTGGGTATGAGTACATTTCACGACTCAAGGATATAAGTGGATGGATAGTTAAAACTATTGGAATTAGAGAAAATATGATTGATTGTGTTGAATAAAAAATCAAACAGCCCAGCAATTCAATTAGGCTGATAATTTAGATATGATAGAGAAGATTTCTAGCTCAGGTGGATGATTTTGATGTGGATGTGTTCTCTGAGCTGGATAGTTAATCTGCGAAGCTTTCATCGCCCTACCAGGCGACATCTTCAGCGCATACTTCAATTCGAAGTAAGCTATCAGATTTCTCCATGAGTTTATTATTCATCTCTCCCGGTGACCTTGGACTTGATTGGTTGTTTTGTGTGTTTTCACACCTTCTAGACTACTTGTATTGGAACAGATTGTTCCTTTGACTTGAAATTTGACCCTTTGTGTGTGAGGTTTCTTTCTTATCGGTTGATAAATTTTGTCAATCTCGATGTGTCTATTGATTGATGATTCACTGGAATGCCAGGAGGCTTCTAAAAATTCTCTAGCATTCTTGTTGTTTCCTCTGTCTAATATTGGAACGTTGTCCCAGTCGAATTGATGATCGTGGTTGTCTGTATGTAGTGATATGAGGGAGTGGATATCATGTCTTTTGACGGCTAGCTTATGTTCGTGGATACGAAGACGAAGAGGGGGACGTCCACTTTGGCCAATGTAGTGTTTTTCGCAGTTGATACAATCTATTTTGTAGATGATGTTGGTTTTATCTTCTCTTGCTGTTGAGTCTTTTGGTTGACATAGAATTGAGTGAAGTGACTTTTTTGGTTTGTGTACGACGTCAATTCCTAAAGGTTTGAAGAGTCTTGTAGTGATTTCTGAGATGTCCTTTATATATGGTAAGGCGATTTTCTCAGAAATCTCTAAAAGACATCTAATCTCTACAGTACCTGTACCTGCCTTCTAGGAATTCTCTAGTGTTGTTGGTGTTTCTTCTGCCTGAGATCTTTACATTTCCCCAGGAGAATTTATGTTTGTAGTCTCGATGTAACAGAATTTTACGTTATTTCTCTTGACTGTTAGTTTATGTTCGTAGATGCGAAAGCTGAAAAGACATCTGCTCTAATTTACACGGTATTTTCCAGCGTTGATGCGATATTCGATAGACATGAAGTTTGTTTGGTGTATTTTATTTCAAAGCCTTTTGCTACACATATTACTGGATGATTTGACTGTGTTGGTTTGTGAATAATATCTCATGGGGAGTCTCAGAACTTTACTCCACCGTGAACTGAGCGCTGAAGACGTTATCCAAAAGGATAGTAAAGGCTGAGCGATTAAAAATCCAGCGTGTAGAAAGCTGAAATACTTAAAATGAACACATAGGAAATACAAAACATAAAGTAATAATAAGGTATTGTTGTAATAATGAACTGTGGTTTCCTCAATCTATGTATAGTAATGATGCAATACTGTAGTAAAATGCTGAGAATTCCATTCTGTATCACGTGTACTGTTTTGGAATAAAAAGATACTTATGTATAAAACAAAGAACTTCAAGTAGTATATGCACTATCTCCTCAACACTGACAATCACCTCTGATGAATAAGATTGGGAATAACGTAGTCCATTCTTGCGCGTCGGTTATTTCGTTATCATCATTTCACTGTTTAATATTTGAATGTACCACTATTTCGTGAGAAAGAGACAGTAGCCTCACAACAACACAGATGCTGGGTCCGATTCCAGTAGCTGAATGGTCTACGAGCTCGCCTTACAATCACAAGGTTGCGGGTTCGAACCCCGATGTACACTAGTGCTGAAGAGTCCCGAAATAGAACGGGACAGCTATTCAGTACTCCCAGGATTTCCTGTCGCTCTCTAAGTGATGTCAGCTTGTGTTCAAACGTTTAACTAACCATATCCCTGTAACATTGATATAAGAATAAAACTTGGGCAATGTGGTAGAGTGTAATTCCATTATGGGTAAATTTTATTTTGATAAAGTCTCACAGTGTTATACAGTAATGTTTACTGATGACCACGTTTCGAGCACAATTTATTGCAGCTCATAATCATATCAAGATAATCACACGACTTCCTAAATTCATTTATATAGTTCCATTGATTTTCACTTGATTTTCACTTGATTTGATTGGTAGTAATATTTTCCATATTTCGGGTATGAGTGATGAATCATTCCTATTGCATGTGTTGGGTGTAGATTCGATGAACAAGGATTCAGTAATCAACCTCTCTCTCCACCTACCTAGATTACTTTTTAGAATTTTAACCCTATCCCACCCACCCTATTGTGTGGTTGTGTGCTAATGCATGCATTGCAATTGCTGAGCTTTTTTCTAAATTACTTATCTTCTCTGGGTCAACCATTCTTACCTTAGCTAATTTCTTATGTTCTGACAATCTGACTACCCCTGACCTACTAGTTTGACCTATGTAGTTGACCTTACTCACAGTCATTGCAGGGTATTTTTTAAATTATATTATTTTTTTGTCTAATTGGGTCAACCAACAGGGTCCTTTAACCTACAGAGCTTGTCCCTGAGTGAGTTTGTAGGTTTAAATGCTACCCTAATTCCTGCTTTATTAAGAATCCTACGTAGGGTCTCAGATGTCCCCTCCTTATATGGTATAACTGTAGATGACTTATATTCTCTCTTATTTGTGTTATCATTACTAGTTTCATAATTATTTTTATTTTGCTTTTGGCCTTTTTCAATCTTCCTAATGAATTTTAAAGGATAGTTATTTAACACCAACGCCTCTTCTATCTGTTTTATTTCATCATTTAGGTCTTTCTTTGTGCTACTTAGTGTCGTTGCTCGGTTTGTTAAACACTTAACTAAGCCTGCCTTAACAGTTAAAGGATGAGACGAATTAAAGTCTAAATATCTATTATAAATACTAGTGTAGCCTTCTTCTATTCGTTTTATTTTACAATCTAACATATCCCTGTAAACCAACACTCGCAAAATAAGAGTTCACACGAGGAAGTAGGAGCAGGGCGGAGCAGTTGATACTAACTACCGTCAAGGTTCAATATTTATCAGAGTAGGCATGAGATCTATTTCACATTACTGAACCCCTTAAAATAATCACAGCATGACTATGTTTTAATATTTCCATGCCTTTTAAACTCTCAAAGCTATCAAGAAAAAAAATAAGGTATTTATAAATTCTGTGAAAATCTATCACCTGGTTTAACAAACTTCCCAAATTAGTCAGCTTAATAAACAGTATATGGTAGATATGAAACACACGCAAGATTTATCGATCATTATAAAAAAAAAATCATTTATTTCACCTCCAACACACTACTGAATTTCAGAGATGCTAAGTTATTCACGCTTTTATTAATTGAATCGAAATGAATCTAAAAAAAGCAAACATTCAAGTTAGTTAGATGTAACACAGAGGAAAAAAACGGTCTTCCATTTTGTTGTCCAACATTTTTTTTTTGATTTATCACGATGAAAGCTGAGATTTGTGAATTTTGGTAAGACGATAAATCTAAGGGGTGAATCAATATGCAAAGCAATGTTATGTAGGCTGTCATTTTTACAGTTTAAAATTCCACATGCTGTAAAGCTTTATTTATATACAAAAAAGAGTAAGGTTTTTGTAATAGATTCAACCATAAATCAGTAGATAGTGTCATTATTAGGCATCAGCGCTAAAAATTTCAGAGTCAAACACCACTTCTAAGTGACTGTTTTTGATATCCTAAATCTAAATTGTCCTCAGAGATCGATCCTTGAAATGTGAAATTTTTAAAAAGTGCCATAAATATGTTTCCCACTATTGGGGAACTATTAGGTAGTACTAGCCATCTCCCTCAGTTCGTTTATATATTTTCCTTGAAAGCTAAATATTGTGTCATTGTATGAAAAATGAAGCATATATATGTGTTTTGAACAAAAAGATCCAATGGCAGTCTCAGTTCAAAAAAGTCAAGAGAGGGAGCTTCCAGTGTTAAAATACATTCGTAAAACTAGACGAGGTGAGAATTTTAACACAATGTTTTACAGTAAACCCACACATACAGGCCATAATTCGGATTTCAAAACATCCCAACCCATTTCATTAAAAATAGGATTAGTGACAGGCTTAAAAATAAACTGCTGAAGCTTCAACATCTAATAATTATTCTGAATAATTTATCCAGGGGAGTCAGTGACTCCATGGTGGAATACTCGCTAGCCACGCCATACATAGCCCAGAGTTCGATTTACATCCAGCACATTCCGAAGCCTCACTTAGATGGCAGTTAGACAGGTGAATAGAGAAGGTTAGACATGAGGCTAGCAACCCCATATGGTAACGAATAAACACTACCATTACTGAAGCTTGAGAGTTCAAGCTTTCAGGCCTGTGTTTTAATTAAAACGTGAAGAAATAAAATTTGGAAGACGTTTCTTAAAGAGCATATAAAAATAAAAATAGAACTAACGTTGAGTGTGAAGTGAACAATACATATACATCTATATATGGAAACATGAAGGTGCCAAGAAAAAGGAATTTTCAAACACCAGCAGTGCTGCAATCATGTCAGCTGGCAGAAGGTTTCGCTGTTAGTGAACAGTGCCCAGAAAATTACACTTATATAGTCTTTACTTGGACGGTTCAAGTTTAAACAGTGTATGCGTAAAATGGTGAAGGAGTTACGCAATAACGACAAGAGATGCGCAAGATGCTGAGTGACTTATAAGTTAGGTAACAATGTACTGGGTTCAACTCAAATCATAGAAACAAGAGACGATCAAAAGTACACTTTATCAAGGAGGGGGTGAGGTTAAAGCCAAAGGTTACGTAATCAAATGAAAGAAAGAATGAAGACATACAGTTACCAGGACAATGAAGGACTAATAACTGCTTCTTTCTGAACAAATTGTTATTGAGAGAATGTTTGCATGAAGGGCGTAAATTATGAAGAATAATAGTAACTGTAATAATAAGCAAAGAGAGAAAAAAACAAAAGAGGGAAGAAGCGCTCTTGGTGAGAAGAATAATGGTCAATCCCAGTTTGCCCATGGTGGGAACAGCGTCTGGACGTGTTCTTTTTGGATAAAAAGTTCCGGTTTAGTTGATCTTATTGCAACAGCTTCAGCTATGTATAGCAAATGTAAGTGAACTGTTCTTGATAACGACTTCGGAATTCGATATATAACCCTGAAAGCTGTGTTGACATCGATATGATGTCCAGTATCGACCAGGTGTGGCAGAACCGAGCTTTTCACGCACTTAATTTCCCCTCTGCTGAACCAAGCTGGTGAATGTTCTCGAACTTGTAGACTGACGTGCCTAATCTTGCGCCCTATATAACTTAAACCACAGGAACAAGTGAAATGGTATATGCATGAAGAAGAGCTAAGGTTAGGTTACACAGCTTTGAGTTGCTGGGTGAACATTGGACAGCTACTGAAGGATAGGGAAAGACGTGCAGAGTACAAAGTTTTCTTTATCGCCAAGGTTAAACGTTGCGATAGAATCTCCGCAGGAGTATCTTCCTTGAATTATAAACGTTAAAACAGAGGCTTTTTCTTCACCGTCGCCAGTTCACGTTTACGACAGTTGTAACCTATGTTGTCTTAAGTATTCATGCATAACCGTCATTCGAGCATTAGTGAAAACCCAAGCGAGTAATTCCCAGAAAAGAATGATTTTGGCGAATTCATTTTCTGCAGTTGTTTAATAGCACTAATATATAACATTTCCTGACAAAAGAAGATAGTAACGACATAGATGAATTGCCAAACATTATTGTCACTAATATTAATGACGATATAAAAAAGTTGGATAAGCATGTTTCAGTTAATTAAAAGGTTCACCAATTGAATTTCAACATGGAATAGACGCGGAACACCACATTAAGTAAGAGTTCAAAGGGATGGAAGTCCCAAAAAAGATTAGAAAACGCAAAACTCAGATTAATCGAAAAGAGCAGTAGAAATGTTTGAAGTACTTTCTTTTATATGCTGGTCAGAGCCTCAGTAGTGTGAAAGACTTAAAAGCGTTTTGTTTTTGGCAGACTGATATCCACCTTCGAGACTACTTTGGAGGGGAAGTTTGCTGACCTATAATGACTAGTGTTGACAAGGTGTTCAGTAAATGTATTCGGTATGGAGCAGTCGCAACCTTTCTTCCACCATGTGGGATGGTTTTTTTGAACTAATTTAGCACTTATATTGCATGTTAAATATTCTATTCAATACTTGAACATAATTTTGTTATCCTCATCAGTTTAACTTGACTTTTAGCCTTTTGAAACCACTTGTAGATTATTCGCTTGATCACAGCGTAATACATGTGATGTAAACCTTTCATTCAAAAGCTGAGCCGCTGAATTTAGAACCAAAGGTAAAATAATAATATCTGTAGCATCCATCTTCACATTATTCATTCCTATTCTGTATGGCCATAACTGAAAAGATCAAAACTCGGATAAGTTATTTTTCCAGTGATTTTTGCATTTTAATAATTTCCCAATTGATATCATTCGATGGTTAGACGGGTACTCTGAAGTCAGGATAACGGTTCAACTGCCGTAATTGTTTTGATCACGAGCTGACATCAGTCACAGAACCAGTCAAATACACGAAAACCAACAGTTGATAATTAATTTGATGTTCACTAGACACTCGAGCTATACAGAAAGTTACCTGCAGTTCTACTGAGAGGCCATAACCAGCGGGTTATACCAGGTCCGATGAGAGGTGGGTCACTCCCCTGTGACACTGACTAGTGTTTGCGCTACATATAATGAAGAAAAACAGAATTCTTAGATGAATGATATCCAAATGAAATGGTAGTTGACAGACCCATAGATTTTGCTGAACCATGATAGTCGATGCAGGCTAAATTTACGTGGAACAAAGCTCAGTTTGAAAAAATGAACACCATTCATTGGAAAAAACTTTGTTAGATAACAGGAATAATCCAAGAAAACCAGTGGCGACTTATAGGTACATTATCCAGATTACTCATTTATTCCAGTGTAGCAAAACCAACGAGCTCCCATGGAAAAACGGCAAACAGGAAACAAAAAATTTGGCAATATTTTTTCCGACGATGATAGTGTTACCATTCGAAACTCAGTTATTCACTGAAATGAACATGGACAATTGTAAATCACTACAAAAAGCAACTAAGAAGACTGGAAATGAAAGAATAGACAACCATTCAAAGTAAGATCTAAACCAGGTTTGAAATTTTCTCACATACAATGAAGACAAGGTCAAAAATCAACTGACCATGAATTTATCGATTTACATGTTCACTCATAAAACTCTATCGCATCAACTAAAATACAAACTGTTCACATAACTATAAAGTAAACACCAATGAAAGCATTCTACCAAACATTTTCACTCCTGGACATGATAAATAAGATTTTTCGCAGCTCAAACGGGTGATGATATTTGGGTAGTTGTGTTCCGTGGGCCAGATTACTGAATTGCGAGGCCTTCACCACCATTCTTCTAAACAAAATAGGAAGCTCTGTCTTCAGTATGAAGCTAGGCTTTAAGAATTCTTCGTGAGCTAGATGCATGAACAAAAGATTAACTGTCAGGTCAACAAAATAACCAACACCAATTTAACGCAAGTGGAAAAGGCAAGTGAGAAAATCTCTTAAAACACTAGTTTACTTTGAAGGTAAACCTCGCCTAGATTACTAGCTCACTAGTTTTCTAGACGGTCCCAAGCCCGGATAAAGAGGGAGGGTTGGGGCGTGCTGCTAGCAACTCCACCCCCAAAACTTAACCAAATCGCTACGGAAACTTCAACGCACAAATATATTCAAAATTCTAAAAATATAAACAATAACTTTATTTTTCGCTGGAATCGGGGAAGTGAAATGACGCAGGCTGGTAAAAGCCTTCGGGAAGCCAGTCGGCCGATGTACCTTCTTCCGATGAAAGCAAAAATAAGGATGGATACGTGGAATGTTCGTACAATGTTCGAAGCTGGAAAGGCTGCTCAGGTAGCCGCAGAAATGAGAAGATATGGAATAGAAGTGTTGGGAATCTGCGAGAGCAGATGGAACGGATGTGGAAGGAGCCAACTGCCAACTGGAGAGACAGTAATCTATTCCAGTCACTCAGAGGACAATCACGAGCACACCGAGGGAGTAGCCATCATGATGTCACCAACAGCAGCCAAAGCTCTCATGCAGTGGGAACCAATCTCCTCCAGGATAATGACAGCTAGGTTCAACTCAAAAGGAAGGAAGGTTGCAATCATTCAATGCTATGCTCCTACAAACGTCTCAGAACAAGAGAAGAAGGAGGCCTTCTACAGACAACTACAAGCAGTAATGGACAACGTCCCAAACAGTGATATCAAAATCCTGATGGGTGATATGAATGCAAATCTGGGAGGAGACAATACAGGAAGAGAACTCACCATGGGTCATGAAGCCCTCGGTGAAATGAACGACAATGATGAATTAGTAAGATGGCTCACTACATTTTGAAGTTCTCACTGAAAATGTTTTCTGGAAAGACTAAAAAGCTTAGTAAACGCAGCAGCTTCACTACACAGGGACACGACACCCTGACTGAACCGCTGGGTTACCAAAATTTTCATGCAGTACAACGCATCATATATTTTCCTGCTCAGTGATGTCCAGGGAAGCCGACAAAATTTACTCATGTACATTTTAAACTGTCTTTCAATCCACTGCGATGCACTTCTTGACAATAAAAGAAAATACTATTTTTTGGGATTAATCTGTGCTTCAAGTCGAACAACACAGCATTACATGATGTACTTTAGATTGTTACTTTTACAGGAAGATACCCGGTGAAGAGAAAGTAGTATGCAACAAACCAAGCTAAGAATTCTGTATATTGTGTAGACATTTTGTGCAGAATAAATCGGTTATCACTATTATTAGTTCATTATGGATAAGATTTTATTTTGATAAATCACACAGTGTTGTACAGTAGTATTAACTGATGACGTTTCGAGCACAAATTATTGTTCATAATCATATCAAGTTACTCACAAAACATTTTTTCTTTCATTTATATACATATGTGGAATTGATTAGATATTGGAATAAAATTCAATATGAGATAATGTACATTCAGAAATAATAATACGACTGTTATTGTTCAATTACAGTTAAAGTCACATCATAAGTTACTTCTTAGAATGTTGTGATGTGTTTGAATTGAAATAGAATATTAGGATTATTTATTATTCTCTTTTGATTTGACCGGCGGTGATAATATCTTCCATACTTCTGGTATTTGCATTGAGTCACTTCTGTTGCATGTGTTGGGTGTAGATTCGATGAACAAAGATTCAGTAATCAACCTCTCTCTCCACCTACCTATGTTGCTCTTTAGAATTTTAACCCTATCCCATCCAATTGTGTGGTTGTTTGTTAATGCGTGAAGTGCAATAGCTGAGCTTCTTTGTAAATTACTTATCTTCTCTGGGTCAACCATTCTTACCCTAGCTAATTTCTTATGTTCTGATAATCTGACTACCCCTGACCTACTAGTTTGACCTATGTAGTTGACGTAGCTCACAGTCATTGCAGGGTATTTTGTATATTATATTATTTCGTCTAATTGGGTCCACGGGGTCCTTTAACCTACAGAGCTTGTCCCTGAGTGAGTTTGTAGGTTTAAATGCCATCCTAATTCGTGCTTTATTTAGAATCCTACATAGGGTCACAGATGTCCCCCCCTTGTATGGTATTAAGTTGGATGACATATTCTTTCTTACTTATGTTATTATCACTAGTTTCACAATTATTTGTATTTTGCTTTTGGTCTTTACTGATCTTCCTAATGAATTTTATAGGATAGTTATTCAACACCAACGCTTCTTCTTCTGTGTTTTATTTCATCATTTAGGTCCTTTTTGTGCTACTTAGTGCTATGGCTCTGTTTGTTAGACACTTAACTAAACCTGCCTGAACAGTTAAAGGATGAGATGAATTAAAGTCTAAATATCTATTAGAATGCGTTGGTTTTCTATAAACACTAGTGTGTAGTTTACCTTCTTCTATTCGTTTTATTTTACAATCTAACATAGCTAATTCTCCTTGTTCATCTTCCGATTCAAATGTGAATTTTATTCCCTCTACTAGTGAGTTTATATGTGTCAAGAAGCTAGAGATATGTTCTGTTTTCAACACTGTGTGTGAAAGTGTCATCCACACCATTAATAGTTCTTTGTAAAATAGGCTCAGCACATCATTAAGCAACCGAAATGAAATACAAACCTTCCTGATTGAAACGTGTCAACTGTTTCAAAGGAGGATAGGCTGTTCAAAATCTTCTTTCATCATTAATTTAAACAAAATTAGTTGGCTCAATATATATGATATATATATATAAAGAGGAAGTGCATAAAACAAAGTGAATGCAATAATAATTTTTGTCTTATTTTATTTTCTTAGACTTTGAGTGTGTCTGAATATGCCTGCCTGTATGTGCGTTTTGTTTGTTCGACTTAATTGAATCTACACTTCCGTTCGTGACTTATGATAGAAAATTTCGATTTTATTTCGTTTCATTCCTCTTATTTAACGCAAAGGTTTCATAATGAGACGGAGAAATATTCGGAAAAAAGAGGAAGCAAGGAGGAAAGGCGAAAAAATAATTAACACAACACCGACTGTAAAAAAAATTATCTGAATTACCCGCTTTCCCCACACAACCTAGACGCAAAACAATATATGAAATTTTGTGAAAGCATATATATATGTATATTAATCTTTTACAAATTATAATATACATGCAGTGTGGAAAAAATGTTATATATGTTGTATATACAGGAAGTGAATGAAACAGACTGAAGAAATAGTATGGAGAGATCTGCAGGAGAAGAAGTTTAATTCATTCTCCCTGCTATAGGATAAGAAATATGCGTAGCTCTGTCTACATCGACACAAAACTTACTTTTCTAAAACCCAGTCTTTCAGAAAATTATTATTTATATTCTTGATTCCTTTAATTCCTAGAGGAACATACGGCTTCAGCCGTGCGTCTCCATTGCGTTCGGTTCTCTGCTACAGTCTTCACCTGGCTCCAAGTCTGCCCACACGCTTTCATCTCCTCTTCACATCACCTCCTCCAAGTCACCCACCCTTGCACTGACGACCAACTCGCCGCTTCCAATACAGTCGGGTTCCACTCGAGCAATGGCTTGTCTAGTGATGTCACTTGATGCATTGTTTTCTCAGAGTATGGCCAGCCAATCCATCTCCATTTCTTCCTGCCTATTTCTTTCACAATCGGTTCCTGCTGAGTTGGTTCGCTCATTGCCAGAGATCCCTCTCTGTTGCTGATCTTTTCTGGCCGGCCATCTGATCTTGATCAGTATTGAGCGAAGACAACTGTTGATGAAGGTCTGTAGTTTGTTTGAGATGCTCTTTATGACGCGCAGTGCAAGTCTCTGATCCGTATAGTGAGTAGCACTGACTGACTTCACATTGGAGTTGAAAATCCGGATCTTATCTTCGTTTTGATGCTGAGTGCTGTTGACCTCCACTACACAGACTTGAGAGTAGTGAAAGCTTGTCTTGCTTTTCCGATCCTCGCTGCTTTGATATCCTCGTCAGTTCCGTTGGCCTGTAGTTGAAACAATGCTTCCCAGGTAGGTAAAAGAGCAGAAAATAGTTACTCAAAATGATATATGGACAAAAGCACAAAAGATAAGCATTCCAAACTGGTCACTGACTCAGTTCTAAAGAAAACTATATTCATGCATTTGGAATACAAAGGTGAGCGGGCTTCAGATATGCTCAGAAATTATCTCTCTAAATATATATCGGCTAAATTCCCATTGATCTTCACTAGCCGTTAGTTGTTTTGGGTCTCTGTAAAACTAAGGTCCCTCATCTGGCTGTCTCCATAAGCACTTATCAATTCACCTACTCTTGTGAAACAAGATAAATTGACCATAACCAGAGGATTCTTTCCACATAGATACGAGATCACATTCCAGCATGATTTTACAGGAGAGAAAGGAACAATGTGTAAAGCTCTATTCTATAACACTTGGTCGACTTCTGTCACTCTTACCTAGTCCGGCCATGATTTTACGATCATTCATCGAATTCATGCTAACTTTTGACGTTTGCAATTAAAAGTGTTCTCTGAGCTGGTTGGTTTAGTTGAGAAGCCTTCGTCGTCCTTCTGGGCAACATCTTCAGCGCCACATTTAGCACAAAGTGAAATGATTTAAATTTCTTCATGCGTGATGTAACTGCGTCTCCTGGTTACTATCTCTACATATGTATTGACCAACCAGCTCAGAGAACACTTTTAATTGCAAATCATCCACCTGAGCTACAAATCTTCTCTATTATTTCAATAACTTTCGACGTTCTCTTCATTCCAAACTCCCAGTGACAGTGTAAGTCTTTTTCATTCGTTAATTCAAGCAAGACTTTTGTGCACAAAAGAAGTATGTGCAGTCCATACCTCTACCTTGGCCATAGAGGGACTAACGTTTATTTATTTAGTCTATGTACCTTTCCTTCATCACTACAGTTGTTATTATTATTGTTGTTATTGTCACTATTATTATTCTCACTCTGAACAGTTTCGGGAATTATTTCACTTGTCCTATTTGTTATTTTAAATCAGTGAAATTTGGCAGGGTTGAATTCTACCTCAATAAATTTTATATCATGCTACATAATGTTTTAATTGCCTACTAATCCTATAATTTTATATCCTTTCCCAAGATCTATATATTCCATGAACCATTCTATATATGACATTATTTCTTTTCAACAGTTGGTCTGTAAGGACTAGATTTGTTTTGACGAGTCGATCACGGATTGATATCAGTTAGAGAACCATTGAAAACTAGGAGATACTGGACATGTGTTTCATCCTAGTTTGGGTTTCATCGGCAGTACACACCCACTTCCAGGGTTCGAATCCAGGACCTTCCAGTTACAAGGCAAGCTCCTATGCCATTCAGCCACTGGGACTCGATTCAATGGCCCATGAATTTCTTTTTGTCATTTGACACTTGATATTTAACTATGATTACAAAAAACACAAACATTTTAATCGTGTTTTACATTATCACAGTTACTTTAAGTATTCACACTTTCGTCTAAAGTTTCTAATGAGATATAATTTCCTAATACATCGCATATATAAGATTGTGCATATATATATATACTTATATAGGCAGACTTTTCTGTAACTTACATTGTTTAGCATCCAGCATTCAATCCACAGTTTGCCCGTGTCCTATTCGACTTTATTCTCCAGACTTTTGTTTTAACATTAGACAGTAGAAACTGATTTTTCTAATAAGAATAAAAAATGATTCATGAAAAATTCCCATTCGAACATTAATAGACAGAAGACAAGTAGTTCAGCGAAGAGTCTCTTTTCGGCGAATTCATTTTCATAACGGTACAAGCGCAAATATATATGGTTGTTTTGTATGTGTGTGTAAATTAAATTTGTCAAACGAAAATACAATTAGTAAGTTTAGATGAATTGAATGTTGATATAAGAGCGAAGTAACAAAAGTGATGAGTTGTCACAAACGCTTGTTGAAGAGGAGTTGCGTAATAACATGAATGGTTTAATGAAAGAGTTGTACTCAGGGTGTACATGGAAACAAAATATACGGAATTACACAAAGGTTTTAAGTCGAAAAATAAGCATACAAACAAAAATAAAGTCAAATCAACACAGTTGTTACCATGGGAGTAGAAGTGGTTGAATAATTTTCTTTTGTATGCACAGTTCTGGTTCCTCTAGCTTAATTGCTAGGGCCTCTGTGATGCAAAGAAGACGGAATCGTACTGTCTTTGGAAGGTTGTTCTTCACTTTGTAGATTACTTTGAAGCAGGAGGCGTCTGTTGAGATAGAATGATCAGTGTTGACGAGGTGTTTGATTATTGCACTCCTTATGCAGCCATTACTTCCTTTCTGTAGCCACGCTGGATAGTGTTCTTTGATCCTTTTTGACAGGATACGCGTTGAATGACCAATGTACCTGGCTCCACAGCAACAGGTGAACTGATATATACACATAGAAGTGATCAGGTGCGGGATCTTGTCTTTTGGGCTTCTGCAGATCGGCGGGCGACTAGAAAAGACTACTCTCAATGTTGCCGCAAAGAAAGTTCTTCTTACAGAGGTGGAGATTCTCCTTCTAAGGACGTCACTGAGTAGGTCTCCTTTGAAGTCGAGGTTCATATAAAGTATTTTTTTGGCATAGATGCAGTCTCTTGCTTTTGGATTTTTTGTTTGATGTTTTTGTCTACGAATCTTGATGGGTGGCCGTTTAGTATCAAGGTTTCTTTCAGGAAGTTTAGTTCTTCTTCTATGGTATCTGAGCTGCAGATGCGTCAGACGCGAGTGGCAAGAGATATAATTTTCTTTTCCTACTGATTGGTAACCAGCTGTAGAAGCTTCTCAGTTAGCCATTCCATGTGGGTTTCCTACTAATTATATTTTCGTTTGACAAATTTAATGTACACACACATACAAAACAACCATATATATTTGCAATTGTACAGCTATGGAAATGAATTCGCCGAAAAGAGACTCTTCGCTGAACTACTTGTCTTCTGTCTTAAAAATGATTATCTTATGCATTTCTCCTCTTATTCAGTACAATTTTTATAGTGTAGAGAAAGTGAAAATAGGTTGTTACTGTGATCCGATAGCCACTTATTGCATGAGGGTTAATCATACCAGGGACTAAACCATGTCATACTATCTAGTTCTTGGTGTTATTGCTGAATGAATTCAATCATCAGCCGAGTTGTTATCTGGTAACCATGTTAGGTGAGTTGGTGATTCAGCAGTAAAATGCTCACAACCCGCTCACGCGGTTCAGGATTCATTTCCCTGTTGACTCAATCCTGTACTCCAGTTAGCCAGTATTAAGTACAACTGGTGAAGAGAGACAGTTAGGCGTGAGGCTGTAAAGCACCACAACTAGTGAACCTTCAGGGTTCCTCTAGGAACTCTAAAAGAAAGTTAAACGTAGTCAGTCCTAAATTTATTACACTTCTTCAGGACACGTCTTTTTGACAATAGCAATAGGTGCGTCGGTGGCATAGCGGTTAGGACTCTCGCCGACCATGCACATGGTCTGGGGTTCGATCCCCGGCCGATGCACTCCTTTACCTCGCTAAGACAGAAATAATGCTGGTAAAGAGGAAAGGTTGGGCATGAGGCTAGCAACCCCATCCTATAAAATAAACACTGCTACAGAAACTCCAAGCCACTAGCTTGAATCCCTATGTTCCACTTGGGAACGTGAAGGAAAAAAACAAACAATAGGTTAATTTGAGTTTGAATATCAGTTGCTTTGAATCTCACGATATACCTCCAAGACGAGTGACAACAAGCAGGAAAGTTATCTCTTCAGGGCCTTCAGCTATCTAATATCATTTTACGATACTGGCTGGCTGGCTACCAAAGTCATGGTAGGTGGAGAGCTAGTCAAACTCACTAGCCACGGTTTCACACTATTTGGATGCAATCACTAACGTGTACCACATAAAAGTAAGTAAATACTCTGGTAGTTTTCAGAAACGTCTTCCATTCAACAATACTTAGCTCAGTTATGATATAATTGTGTTAACGCTTTTCAATTTCCAAACTGTTTATGAATTCCAGTAGGTATGAAATATTCAAAATTACTTTCCCATTGCTTCTAAATAGCTGAAATTTGTAAGGATACAGCATACTATCTATACGAGATAGACAATAATTGAATAGTTAAACTGTGAAAATAAATTGAATTCTTTTTTTTATAATAGCTTTTACAATGAATGGGTGAGGTGATTGAAAAAAAAACATAAACGTATTTTCATCTACAATTTTTATCTGATATTATAGTTGTTGTTTTTTTTTAACTGTTTCCATTACAGCATAATAATTATATTACAAACATGTAAAATTGTCTATAAATCTTTTCAGTGGAAAGGATAAAAACAAGTATCTCTCTCTCCATATGTCTGCTTAATTCAATTTTAGTAATGCATGGAGAGATAATATCACTAACTTTCTCCTAAAGAACATAAATGTTCATCGTCACCATTATCATCATCATCATCAGCCCAACTGATATGTAGACATTCAAATTTCATTTTACAGGAAGCATTTATTGTTATAATAATTACTATTCCGTTAGATTCCGAGTCGAACACAGTGCTTCAGCTGTATATCAGAACAAGCTGGATTGAGGAAAGGCGAATCATGTTCTGACCAAATTGCAACTATACGCATCATCATCGAACAAACCATGGAACGGCAATTAGACATCTACCTCAACTTTATAGACCCTGAGAAGGCCTTCGACAGCGTTGACCACGAAGTAATTTGGAAACTACTCGAGTACTACGGCGTACCCGAAATATTCATCAACCTTATTCAACAGCTGTACGACAACGGCTCATGTCAAGTGGTCCACAACGGAAAACTCAGAGACGCGTATTTTGGAGTAAACACAGGATTCAGACAAGGGTACTTATTATCACCAATGATATTCCTAATTGTGGTGGACTGGACTCGATTATGCTTCAGACAGTGGGAAACGAGAAAACAGGGATATCCTGAACCGAAGTGAAGAATCTAGAAGACCTGGATTTCGCGTGAGGATGATTTATGTTTGATGTCACACTAAATCGAAGACTTACAAGCGAAAACCGACAAACTGGTCGAAGGAGCAGCAAAGACAGGACTGACTCCAGGTGAACATAGACAAGACGGAGGTTAGGAAAATAACCAATCAACAACAACGACAGCAGCGCCAACATCCAGCGCCAATCACCATCAACGGGAGGGATTTGAAAAAGGTTACTTCATTCACTCACTTATCTAGGGAGCATTGTCTCAACTACAGGCAGATAGAACGGACGAGAATGTCAAATCGAGAATCAGGAAGGCGAGAAACACATTGATCAACCTGAAACCAATCTGGAAATCTTCCACTGTCACTCCTCAACATCAACAACAAAATTCGGATTTTCACTACAAACGTCAAGTCAGTGAGTTCTTCTATACGGATGGATCAGAAACTTGGCAGGTCACAGAGAATATTTCCAACAGCCTGTTGCACACCTTTATCAACAACTGTCTTCGCACTATACTGAAGATCAGATGGTCGGAAAGAAAGAACCAACAAGAAACTATGGGAAGAAACAAAACAAGATGCAATCGCTCAAAAAATATGCAGGAGAAACTGGAGATGGATTGGACACTCGCTGGGGAGGCCACTGGGTGACATCGCGCGTCAGGCCAACGCTGGAGTGGAACCCGAAAAGGAAGCGGCGAGTGAGACGTCAATCCAAGGGTGACATGCAGGAGATCGTGTGGAGAGGAACTGAAACATTATGGACTAACATGGATGGAGGTGAAAAGTACAGGAGAAGACAGAAACAAGTGGATACGTGTAGTTGAAGCCCTATGTTGCATTAGGAACCCAAGGGAACAATAATAATAATAATAATCTTATTTACACTTCTCTTTAGCTGGCTCCATGGTCGCCCATAAGTTTTCACCTCCTCCTCCTCACGAGATCACCTCCATGTTACCCTCGAATCATAGCCTAGTTCGTTCTTTTTCATTCACCTGCCACTCCAGTGAGTGCCGGGCCTACGATGTCACTCAACGCTCTCCTTAGCGTCTCCATTTCCTTCGGTATATTTGTTGAGGGACAGGCTGTTGATTGGTTCTTTCTCAGAGTTCCTTTTAGATTATGTTTTCTGACCAACCATGTTATCTTCAGTATGCAGCGAAGGTTACTGTTGATTAAAGGGTGAAGTTTGTTCAAAACGCCTTTGCTAACACACACGCACCCATCAAGTATCTTAATCATATAGAAGAAGTGACCGATTTTAATTTACTGTTGAGTTTCTGAATATTTTTCATCACGCTTAGTACAGTAGATTTCCAGAGTAATGAAATTCTGTCTTACTTTACCGATTCAGCCTTCAACATCCTCATCGATGCCGCCTTCAGTTAAAACGATGCTGCCTAAGTAGGTGAAGGAAGTGAATTCCTCCGAATTTCTTCCCATCAATGATGATGATGATTAGTGCTAGTTGTTGTTGCTTCATTATGGATAAAATTTTATTTTGATAAAATCGCACAGTGTTCTAGAGTATTATCTACTGATGACGTTTCGAGCATGATTAATTGCCACTCATAATCATATCAAGGTGATGTGATATGATTATGAAGAGTAATTTGAGCTCCAAGCGTCATCCGTAAATATTACTGTGTAACACCGTGTGATTTTATACTCTACCGCAGTGTCCAAGTTTTATGATTAAATCCAGTTGTTGATATTATTATTATTGTCCCCTTGGGTTCCCATTGGAACATAGGGCTTCAACTACACATTGCCACTTGCTTCTGTCTTCTCCTGTACTTTTTTTATTATAGCTTGATTCCATACAGTATTTTGGTACAGGTATGAAATTTCCAGCATGTGATATCGGTAGCCCAAATTTAGCAGGCCGACCATAGATATCAGGTGTGCGTCTGCGGGGGATCGAACCTCAGACCATGTGCATGGTCAGCGAGAGTCCTAACCGCTGTGCCACCGACGCACACAAAGCCAGCTCCTCGACCGGGAATCGAACCCGGGCCTTCCACGTGACAGGCGGAGATACTCACCACTACTTCTCACCTGCGTCAATGTTAATCCATACTGTTTCAACTCCTCTTCATATGATCTCCTCCATGTCACAATTGGACTTCACACTCGCCGCTTCCCTTTCCGGTCCTATTGGAGGGCCTGATGCACGATTCCACCCAGCGGCCTTCTCAGCCAGTGTGTGTCCAATCCATCTCCACTTTCTCCTGCATATTTGTTGAGCGATTGGTTCTTGTTTTGTTTGTTCCCATAGTTTCTTGTTGGTTCTTGTTCTTTCCGGCCATCTGATCTTCAGTATAGAGCCAGCGAAGACAGTTGTTGATAAAGGTCTGCAACAGGCTGTTGGAAATACTCATTCTTTGTGACCCGCCGCCAAGTTTCTGATCCATCCGTATAGAAGAACTGACTGACTGGCTTGACGTTTGTATTGAAAATCCGAATTTTGTTGTTGATGGTGTGTTGAGTGACGAAGATTTCCAGATTGGTTTCAGGTTGATGAATGTGTTTCTCGCCTTCCCGATTGTCGATTTGACATCCTCGTCCGTTCCACCTGCCTGTAGTTGAGACAATGCTGTTTGCCTAGATAAGTGAGTTAATGAAGTAACCTCTTTCAAATCCCTCCCGTTGATGATGATCGGCGCTGGATGTTGCTGCTGTTGTTTTTGTTGTTGGTTGGTCATTTCCATAACCTCCGTTCTGCCTTCTCCAGCTGATTCTTCGACGAGTTTGTTGGTTTTCGCTTGTAAGTCTTCGATTCTGTGTGACATCAAACATAAATCATCCACGCGCTAAATCCAGGTCTTCTAGGTTCTTCACGTCGTTCCAGGATATCCCTGTCTTCTCGTTTCCCATTGTCTGACGCATAATCTAGTCCACCACAATTAGGAATATCATTGGTGATAATAAGCACCCTTGTCTGACTCCTGTGTTTACTCCAAACGCCTCGCTGAGTTTTCCGTTGTGGATCACTTGACATGTGCCGTTGTCGTACAGCTGTTGAATGAGGTTGATGAATATTTTGGGTACGCCGTAGTACTCGAGTAGTTTCCAAATTACTTCGCGGTCAACGCTGTCGAAGGCCTTCTCAAAGTTGAGGTAGAGGTTTGATTGCCATTCCATGCTTTGTTCTGGATGATGATGATGCGTAGAGTTGCAATTTGGTCAGAACATGATTTGCCTTTCCTGAATCCAGCTTGTTCTGCATCCAGTGCGTCCTTTGTTCTCTCTAGGATGATGCGACTCAGATTTTTACTTGGCGTCGACAGGAGCATGATTCCTCGCCAGTTCTTGCAGAGTCCTAAGTCGCTCTTCTTTGATAGTTTCACGAGGTAACCTTTCCTCCAGTCAGTAGGCACCTTTCCCTCCTTCCAGACCTTTTGCAATAATGGAGTCAGCATATCTGCTGTCGTCCAGTTGTTGTTGGTTATATTCATCGCCCCTGTCTTCTGTCTGCTTATTAGAAGTCTTGTCTTCGCTACCAGCGTCTTTTAACAACTTGTTGGTTTTCACCTGTATATCTTCGAGTTTCTCTGACATCAGACATAAATCGTCTGGAAAGTCAGAATCTCCTAGAGTCTTCTTGTCAGTCCAAAGCATTCCAGTCTTCTCATTCCCCACGAATTACGGCATAGTGTTGTCCACTATAATCAATAATATCATCGATGGATAGTTTGTAGTCAAGCATAAAAGACCATTGCTCCGGCCATTTCATGTTTAATTGCCAGTTACTATCAGTGCTTTCAAAATGGTTAACAAATTGGTAATAAATGCAAATACGACCATACAAATACATTTAAGTTCTTGCACCGTTGAGAAAACTTTATTGAGTGCACATGTACACATAACTTTCTCCCCCACTTTCTCTCCCGATCCTTGATATTGTCATTTATCCATTTGAAGCTTATATTCAATGTGAATAGAAGTCAATCTGAAAATTAGTCACAAGCATTCATTACTAGGTATTCGTTGGTATTCATGATCATTTACTCTGTAACACCGGTGTTCAATTTAGTGTTACATTTATGCATATTATATGCATATACACACGTTTGGGTTTTTACACGATTAACAGTCCATTTGCAAACAACTTTGGTAATTTTGATGCCAATGATTCGAGGTAATTTTTTCTTAAAAACACTGATCTTGACAATAACAACAATTCCTGATGAAGAAATTATCGAAAAAATTGTTCTTTGTTCACTGATCAGTCGTTTGACATGTGTATTTCTCATTTTCATAGCACTAATCTCCCACACCTACATATTTCGCTAACACAGCCATCAGACAACATATTCCTGAAATACTGCCAGAATCAGTGAATGTATGAATGCTCTCTTCATGAGGGGAAATCACCCTGCGCCTTTACCTATAAATGAAGCTGTAAAATAGTCATAATAAAATGACTTTCACTGAACGTGTCGACCTGTTATTCATCTAACACAATGGAAATTATAATCGGTCAGACCTATCACTTCGGAATCACATCATTTATATTTAGTGTGTAAGGCGGTGATAGTATTTAGTACGACTAAAAGTTTTACAAACCGTCTTCTTTTGGTTCTAAAACCTATAAACCTACCTTACTTCACCTGATCTCCAAACATTTCGATTTATCATGTCTATGAGTACACTACTTTGTGTATACTTTGGGTTAAAAATAAAGAATACAGTCAAAAGTGACTTTATTTCGAGTAGATATTCCTTTATCGAAAGTAAATCTAAAAAATTTATTTTAGAAAATCTGAAAGTCACTTCAGTGGTTTGGGAAGCTTGGATTGTATAACTGGTGTAAGACAGAATGTTCGACTAAATCAAATCCCCAATCTGCAAATTATTTCCTAGTTAGACAGTCCCACAAAGTACCTAGCCAGAAACCTGGCAGTATGAGCTGAAGTAAACTGGGCACACCACTGATGAGGTTGGCCCTAAACAAACGAAATGGCTGTCCTATGTTTAGACCACTTCTACCTGTCTAGCAAGCAATACTAGTTGAAGTGAAAGGTACCCAACTACTCATCTCACTCAGTAATTAGAAGAATGTTGGATCATTTTAAGTTGACTTCATTTCAGACAAGTAGATGGTCGCTAAAAGAATAACATCTGTCATGAAACATTTTAGATAAGTATAACAGACTTATTCTTGGAATAAGAAGTGACAAGTTTTGTATCAAATTCTATATGATTCTTCAAAATAAAATCTATTGAAGGATCAAACGAACAGAAAACGTTTATTTTACCATTTCATGACTTCATGTAAGTGGCTGTGCAAAACTACTTAACTGAAACGTGTAGTCGGGTTTTGCAGATCAGTCATGATAATAATAATAATAATAATTTGCTTTATTCCAGAAACAGTACTAGTGGTACAGTGTGGAATTTTCAGCACATATCTACAATATTTGCATCTAATTTTATCCAACGTTTAAAAGGAGTATTTCAAAAAAAATAAATATAAAGACAACAACAGCGAAAAAAGACAGGAAAAACACAAATAATTTTTAAAAAATGCAAAAAATACCAAGAAGTAGAAAGGAAAATAAACAGCATATAATAATAACTCAGTATTGGGTAGTGGAAGCTATGATGTGATTATGCATGGTGACAGTAAAGCTATAGTCATACAAGAAGTTATGAAATGATATTTAAGAATGTTTATCGCCAAGATGATCAGTTAATTTGGTTGAAACAACACTAAACAATCATAAAATTACATTTCAGGGTTGTTGTTTTGTTTTTTATTGTCAGGTCTAATGCAGTGTTTGTAGTGGTAGTGTGAGTAATCCTGCATAATACAAAATTTTAAGATGGTGATAATGGCGTTCACAACCAATGATTGTCAGTTTATATTGCCGAAAAATAAGAAAAAAACAACCACAAAAACTAATAATTACATGATGGTTAATGACAGGACAATTTTGTAATACTCATAGTGCTAATATAGTCGGAACCAGTAGATACACAAAAGAAGGAATACAGTAAAGTACAAAAAGTAAGCCAATGTTAATAATTTAGGTAGCTAAGTATGTTTAAGAAGGAGTTCACTATAGAATACAAAATAAGAGAGAAATAAAAGAGCCTAAAATTATGTTATTAACAACAAAGCAAGTCATAGGTTTCGCGCTTAACATTGTCTCTGTCACTTAGAACACGGGCCAAGTATGGTATCGTTGAGTTCCTGTACTTGGTTGTACGAGCATAGATTATTTTATACTGATTTCTGGTTCTACTTGATGAGATACAAGGCGAGAGTTGGGAATAGAGGGGGTGTTGGGAGTCGGAGAGTATGGTTTTAGACCATTTTTCGCATGTATTCAGATGCCTTTCAACTAATGTAGTGACGAGCTGACTGAGTTTTACACCACTAGTCCTACTGACTACCTTCAACATCCTTCTCAGGATGGTATAGTCCTTTTTCAGTAGACCAGGAAAGACTAACGGGGAGCAGTAAAGTAGAATAGGTAAGATACAAGAGTTGACAAATTGTGAAAGTAGAGGTTGAGTGATTCCAGATTGTCTAAGTTTCTTAATGTAGTAGGTAAGACAGAACACTTTCTTAGAAATCGTTAGGATATGAGATGTCCAAGTAAGGTCGGAAGATAGAACTAGACCGAGGTATTTTGCATTAGACTTAGTTTCAATTTTAGTCCCCTCAATGCAACAGGCTTCATGAGAACTTACTAGTGTTTGTAGATCTCGTTTATGCCTAAGGGAGAAGTCAATAGTCTGGCATTTTGAGGGATTCAGCATGAGACCATTTAGTTTAGACCACTGACTGATGTCCGACAGGAAGCTATTTAATTTGAAACAGTCTGACTGAGACTTAATGGGAAACGATACAGACAGGTCATCTGCATATTTGACGAAGTTGATCTAAGTGACTCAGTGGTACTAGATACGAAGCGATGTCAATTCATGTCTTTGTGGACATGAATTTTTACAAGTCTGTACATGTTTCTCAGTGATACGCGTTGAAGAGCAAAACACATGTACGAACATGTACCTCGGTAAATTTCCTAATAGTTCCTAGTCTAACAATTAGAAATCTTTTTTTAGTTATCATGAAAATGTAATGCATTGTAAATTTCAAGACCCATTTCTGCATGAGTAAACCCTACTATTCACACATAAAAGACTGAAAACAAGTTAATTTGCTACATATTTGTCTGCTCATTGTAGCATCAGATTTTATTGTTATACATTTTCCACAGTAGATGTTCAATATTTATTTGTTCTTTATGGTTCGATGATTATTTCCTCTCCTGATCTTGTCTTTTTAGTCAAAAGTATTTGCTTGTATTTGCATAAATGTGGTTAGTTATTGTTATTATTACTGTAACTAGTAGTAGTAGTAGTTAGTGAATTAGTCCTTCTCTGTGGTAAAAGACTTGGCGGGTCACCAAAAGCATTCGGAATAGGCTCCACACTTTTAATAACAGCAACCTTCGCTCGATACTGGGGAGAAGATGGTCAGAAAGAATTGACAACAAGGGACACTGCAGTGAAGTGAACCCTAACCAAGATTCTGCTGCCTGACAAATATGCCGACCAAGATCAAGATGAGTTGGATGTACAAAGAGAAGACCGTTGAGCTCGTGGGGGACCCAAATGAGGAACGAAGAGTTAGGTGCTTGTCCGAGGGTGACATGGGAAGGATCGTGTGAGGATGAGATGACAGCTTTTGGGCGATCGTGGAGCTAGATGAAGACGATTACAGATAAAAGAATGAAACGGAGATGTACTGTTGAATCCTTATGTCACACTCAGAAATTAACGGAATAGTAATAATAAATAATGTGGGAAAGGACATTTGTTAACAGTAATCAGAATAGTGTTAGTAAAAACCTGGATAATAATAATATTCCACTGTGTTGCCAACAAACTGTTATTTTAGCATGGTTGAAGTCATGAACTGGCATTATGATATAAGCCTGCATATCAAACTGCAACTTTTCTTGCGTACCGGATGGAATATCGGGCACATCCTCATCACAATCTGTAACTTGTTATAGCATTCAACTACCTCTATGGCTAGATAAGGAGGGGAAATCAGTCGACGAGACTGTGAAATTACATCGACTAGATGGTTAGGACATGTGTTACTCATGCACGCCTAGTCATCGCCTTCCTCGACAATGGGCAATGTTAGCTGATATAGAGTCAGGCTGAAAAAGAGCTAGCGGTGGTCAAACGAAAACATAGCACCAGTCAATGAAATCTACAACAGTTAGTCTAAGCCAGCCACGTAGGAAGGTGTAGACTGGCTTCCTGACTGGTTGGGGTCCTCGGGACGGTAAAAACCAATGGTTGGAAACAATCGGTGACATGGCTCAAAATCGTTCTCAGTGGCTAGCGCAGATGCATCCGCTCCTTGTGACTTATGATTTCCAATTAAACTGTTTTGTTCTTCGTTATTATTATACCTTTATCTCACACCTCTGTTTACTGTCTATATTATGCACTTCTCCTACTTTCTTCTTTTCCTTTGTGTGCTACATGAAGTGTAGCGACTTGAACTTTCGCACATATGGGCAAAGTTCTATGTTGAAAACCGACCAACCGACCTCTATGGCTGCACAAGAGCTTTCATTTTCCTCCTGATATGATCTTCTTCGTGTCACCCTTAGAGGCCAAATCCATCCTTTCCCTCTTGAGGCCTTCTCTACAACCTCATATGTGGAGCAAACTGAAGGTCTCCTCCTAAAATAAAATCAACAGAACTTGTCCGATAAATGGTTAGTTTCAACATTATGTTAAACAAATTAATAGGTCCACTCGGTCGAGAGCGATGGAAAATACTCGCTGATGGCATTGGCTGATGGTCCCGCTAAGATCACGAACTGGTAAAAATTAGAATTCATGGGACGTTGAGTCGGGTTCAAGTGGCTGAATGGTCTGCGACCTTCCCTTGTAACCGGGAGGTCCTGCGTCCTAACCCCTCTGGGTAGGCAGTGCAGATGAGTCTCAAACTAGGAAGAAACAGCTGTCGAGTACTCTATGGTTTTCAATGGTTCTTCAGTTGATATCAGTCCGTGGTCACACATGAACAAAAGAATATAATAAAGTACTTTATTTGTGAATATCTAAAATGACATATAATTATTCCGGACCTATTCTTGTGAACATAATAATACATCACTGGAATTATTTCAACGGCTAATATCTTTCTTCAGTAGGCTGTTGATTTAAATACGCCTCACTTCAGATATCTGTCGATAGATTTTATCTGAACGCTTGATGAGAAGATAAAACCTTATTCATTCATTATTTATGCTCCACTGCTCTTCTGTATTGATTGATAACAACATCCTTATTATGTTTCACAAAAAAGAAAGAATGGAAAAGATGGCAAGACTGTGATGTTCAGCTGGTGTTTAGTTTCGTATTTCAAAGAAATCCTTCGTTGCATTGTAATTCGTATCGATTTCCTGGGAACTCTGAACTGATGAAATCAAATGATAATAAACAAGGACTTAATTTAGCAAAAATATTCATTCAGACATCTATAAAACACAAAATAATCGAGCAAAGAATATTCTTTTCGATAAATTCCCCTTCTGCGTTCGGGAATAAAAGACAAACTGCCTAATTTCGCCTCTTCCATATGTATCTACCAATTTAACTGCTCCTGTGGAGTGAGCCAGTTACATAGGCCGTACAATTAGGCGTGTTTCGCGTCGAATTTCCGAACATCACCCTGCGTGGTTATACAAAAGACAAACAAAATCTATCCGCAGCACTATTTTGGTTCATCTTGTGGAGACAGAACACAAGATTAACCTTAATCAAGCTTTCAGGGTCATTTACCGCATACCTATGAATCTCAATTTTGCTTTAAGAGTTCGACTTCTAAATTCTGCTGAGGCTGGCTGTGGGGATCCATATTAACAAGCCTAATTTATGCATCCAAAAGAAGTTTGTTCAGACATTATCATTACCTTGGCCATCTAGGTTTGA
This sequence comes from Trichobilharzia szidati, assembly GCA_944472155.2. Classification (NCBI taxonomy): domain Eukaryota; kingdom Metazoa; phylum Platyhelminthes; class Trematoda; order Strigeidida; family Schistosomatidae; genus Trichobilharzia; species Trichobilharzia szidati. The sequence goes on along the minus strand of OX235272.1, from coordinate 17,625,476 downwards.
ATAATCCAGAATTTTTGTGAAATTTCCCTAATTTTAGTTGATATTCTATTCGCTATTATATCTTTATTGTTATTATAACTTAAGCATCTTTAATGAACTGTAATAGCATTGATCATAATAATAGAGAAGATTTGTAGCTCAGGTGGATGATTTGCAATTAATAAGGTTCTCTGAACTGGTCGGTTTAGTTCTCATTGACTATGCATATTAAAAACTAACTGACTATTGTCCCATCCCATCTTATACTTGTTCCACAATGCATCTTGTGGTGTGATTCTAATTTACCTTTACTGACTGGCTATAGTATGCTTAAATTAATGGATTTATAATTGTAGAGACTGAAGAAGAATTTATTGAGAACAATTGTTCGCTCTAACTATTTTGTTCTGAATAAATGATGGGAATATCCAAGTTACTAAAATCAAATAAAGAAGGTAAGGAAAATTTTATCTACCCAATGAAAAATCTTTAAAACAGTTGGTTTTTGGGATCTCTACCACGATGTTTCGCAAGCCAATCATACATATATAACCTAAATCTACCTTAAAATTTATCTGATTAGCCTTTGTGTCAAGAATGGTAGATTAGATAATTGTAGCTACTGATTTTCAAAATGATTTAGCCTGCTCTGTCTAATATCATCTAAATCAATCTTCTCTTTTGTTGATTGTCAAGTCCTAGCAATTTATGAAGAGATCTATTCATGGATTGGTAATACCTGGTAAGCTGAAACTATGCTATGTATTATCTCAAGACAAAACTAACAACTAACTAAACATATCAAGTATTATTTCATAAGTTAAGTAAGAGATGATTACAATAACTGTCTGTGCGACGATTTTATTTTCATAGCTTTACAATCGTATATATATATGAATTATAGTATACAATAACAATTAGCTTTCTTACGAGTTGATCACGGATTGATATCAGTTAGAGAACCATTGAAAACCAAGGAGTACTGGAAAGCTGCTGTTTCACCTTAGTTTGGGAATCATCGGCAGTAAGCACCCACTGGGATTCGAACCCAGGACCTTCCGGTTACAAGGCAAGCTCGTATACCATTCAGAAACTGGGACCCGATTCAATGGCTCATGAATCCTAACTTCTACCAGCAGCTGCCCAGTACTTCCTGGTTTTCGATGGTTCTCTAACTGACATCAGTCCGTGATCAACTCGTAAAAACATAACAAACCCTTACAAACCAAACTATTGAAAATTAATCTGATTCTCGCTAGTGACTTGCTACAGGATGGAGTTTCTTGGAGTTCTAGTGAGAAGTCTTGACCAGTGAGGTCCAATTAGAAGTCACGTGTGGATGGATGTCCCACCAACGACAATAGTTGGGGTTGCGCTAAATCACGAATTGGTAGAAGTTAAAATTCATTGAATGGCCATTAAAATCGGGTCCCAGTGGCTGAATGGTATATGAGCTTACCTTGTAACCGGAAGGTCCTGGGTTCGAATCCCAGTGGGTGCGTACTGCCGATGATTCCCAAACTAGGATGAAACAGCAGCTATCCAGTACTCCAGTGCTGGTTTTCAATGGTTCTCTAACTGATATCAGTCCGTAATCAACTCGTAAAACCATAACAAACCCTTACAAACCAAATTATAGAAAATTAGCTTTCTGGTGTTTGTTAAGGTTTAACTGTGATTAGAAATACTAAAGTTCGATAATATTCGTGCGGATGATTATGAGCCACAAATGGATTAGATATATCAATGAATAAATAAAGGTCAGTATAAAGTTCACCTGACATGATCAGAAAAAGGAATTTAGTCGATTCTGTCTCAAGATGTGTCCGGAGAATATGAACTAAAGTCAGCCTTGATAATGAACCTAAACAACTGACAGAAACTTTCATACAGAATGGATCTCCAGTACGCTTTGTTGAGGAGAATAGCAAATCATATGAAAGAAACACAGAGTAGAACATGGTACCTAGGAAAGTGTTGCATGTAAGCTTAGAGTTTGGTGTGACACTGAGAGTGAATTCCTTAAAATATCTGTTGACAAGATCACTAAGGAAAGCATTTTTGCTGCCAGTTTACAAATGACCTACTCTAGCCATGTCTTCATGCACCTTAGGGTTAAGAAAATTTTCACCTGATCTCTTGGAGGTATGTACATAGGACACTCGTCGCGAAACTTATCCCACCGCGTTCCAGTGCACCTCCCAGCTAGGCTGAACAAAAGAGAGCACAAAGCCATTAATTTATCTATACTGCAGCATCTGATAGATCCTGACATAGTCAGCAAAGTCCGACAAAGTTTACCACAAGTGGACTTGTTTTGTGAAATTCTAACACACACGCACATAAGATAAAATAACTGTTACTGTCTGTTGTAATGCATATACAAATACGATTGTACAGCTTTGAAAATGAAATAGTCGAAAAGTGGATTTCCTTTGCTAAAATCCTTGCTTTGTAAAAACTATGTTAACAAGAGTTTCAGGCCAGTGGTATTTGGTCTTATAATTTTGGTATTTCAATTACCAATAGTGGCCTAAATCACTGAATCCTTTGAAAGGCTTCTTAAAAAATAATAGCAAATTTTACTCATAGGGAATTCGAATTAATACAAGGGAAGTTGTGTGAGTGCCTTGATATGATTATGAGCAATAAATTGTGCTCGGAACGTGGTCATCAGTAAATATTACTGTATAACACTGTGAGACTTTATCAAAACAAATTTTATCCACAATGGAATTATGCTCTACCACAGTGCACAAGTTCTCTTCTTATGTCATTAGATCAAAGTTTAAAATATCTGTGCAGTCACATGCATAAATGTTTTTTTGATTATAGCTTGATTCCACAACGTATTTTTGGTACAAGTATGGAATTTTCAGCATGTGATATTGGTAGCCCAAATTTTGCAGGCCGACCATTGATATCGAGTGTGTATCGGCAGGGGACCGAACCCCGGACCATGTGCATGGTCGGCGAGCGTCCTAAGCGTTGTGCCGCCGACGCGCTTAATTAAAATAGCAGTAAAATTAACAAAAATTAAACAGTATTTATGAGTTTATAAATTCCACAGCAAGCCAGTGAGGAGAAATAGCCGCTGGACCTAATTCATTTGCATATAAAGTTTCATCTGTTTTAAGGAAACTGCAGTAGCCTCTGCTGTTTGGAGTATTCAGTGCTGAATTTATGACCTGTTTGAACAATGTGTTGTATTCAGTATTATTGAGATGCACACTGAATGTGCAATTTAGATTTAATGTGTTGTATTATCAAACCATGAATGGCTTTCCATATTGGATAAGTCTATTTGTATTTTCCTAAGCAATTTAAGAAAAAAATCCCTACTGGGTGCTAACCGTCGTCCGAATCTACCAATAATGTGTTAAATTTAAACTGTAAATTACTATTATACTTGAAGGTCCTGTACATGGAACAAACCGCCTGCCATAAAACACACTGTGTCCTACAATGTGTGTGAGCATCTTGCGCAGAATGAAGCTATCGATGTTATTATTATTATTACTTACGTAGCATTTCTATCAAAAAAATTATTTGACAGGAAATGCAAACCAAATTGTTTGGCGATTTCTAAATATTTAGCATTTAAAAGTCTATGAAAATACGCTAAAACACAAGCAAGCGTTGTTTGGTATCCTAAGTCTGAGATTTATCGACGCGTTGAAGATTCCTGAAAGAAAGTAGTGATTTACAAGACTGGAGAGATTCAGATGATTGACGAGGATAGTAGCCGGCAGTCAAATACTACTCACAAAATTCCAGTCCAGTAGTTTCCCTTGTTATTCTGCATCTAAATGTAACCAAACGATCCAGTGAGATAACAGCTTGCTTAAGGAAGCGTTTTTACTGAAATCTTATACAATTATTTCCTATGATAAAATTGAATGGGACAAAAAGAACATATATTCGTTTGTACTTTTCAGCTGTGCATAACCCCTAAGAATTTAACATCAGTTTGTAAAAAATATTGAAACACTGTAGCTCCTGTTTGTAGAAGTGATGGATAATAATGTCATGTGATTAAGCAGCATATTAAGGCCTTCGATGGATGGTGACTAGCAGTGGAATCCAGTACAAGGCGCACTTCGTCCTATTTGGGACTCGACATCTGGATGTACGTGCATTCCTCAATGAGCGAGCGGGAAATATAAAATTGAATTAAAGTAAATAAGTCCTTAAAACACAAAATAATCGAGCAAAGAATATTCTTTTCGATAAATTCCTCTTCCAGGCTCTACAATTATATGCACATGTTTATATACACAGAATATTTTAAATTAGTAGTTAATAACAATATTAGCGTTTTTTAAATAATATCGATTTGTAAAGTATGATCAATGCTTTGCAATTAATAGTGTTCTCTGAACTGATTGGTTTAGTTGCGAAGCTTTCGTCGTCCTTCTGGACAACATCTTCAGCGCCATATTTAGCACGACTTCTCACTAGAACTCCAAGAAACTCCATCCTGTAGCAAGTCACTAGCGAGAATCAGATTAATTTTCAATAGTTTGGTTTGTAAGGGTTTGTTATGTTTTTACGAGTTGATCACGGACTGATGTCAGTTAGAGAACCATCGAAAACCAGGAAGTACTGGGCAGCTGCTGGTAGAAGTTAGGATTCATGAGCCATTGAATCGGGTCCCAGTTTCTGAATGGTATACGAGCTTGCCTTGTAACCGGAAGGTCCTGGGTTCGAATCCCAGTGGGTGCTTACTGCCGATGATTCCCAAACTAAGGTGAAACAGCAGCTTTCCAGTACTCCTTGGTTTTCAATGGTTCTCTAACTGATATCAATCCGTGATCAACTCGTAAGAAAGCTAATTGTTATTGTATACTATAATTCATATATATATACGATTGTAAAGCTATGAAAATAAAATCGTCGTAAAGACAGTTATTGTAATCATCTCTTACTTAACTTATGAAATAATACTTGATATGTTTAGTTAGTTGTTAGTTTTGTCTTGAGATAATACATAGCATAGTTTCAGCTTACCAGGTATTACCAATCCATGAATAGATCTCTTCATAAATTGTTAGGACTTGACAATCAACAAAAGAGGAGATTGATTTAGATGATATTAGACAGAGCAGGCTAAATCATTTTGAAAATCAGTAGCTACAATTATCTAATCTAACTTTCTTGACAGAAAGGCTAATCAGATGAATTTTTTGAGGTAGATTTAGGTTATCATGTGGTTGGTTTTTGCAAAACTTTGTGGTAGAGATCCCAAAAACCAACTGTTTTAAAGATTTTCCCTTGGGTAGATAAAATTTTCCTTACCTTCTTTATTTGATTTTAGTAACTTGGATATTCCCATCATTTATTCAGAACAAAATAGTTAGAGCGAACAATTGTGGTTTCAATAAATCCTTCTTCAGGCTCTACAATTATAAATCCATTAATTTAAGCATACAATAGCCAGCCAGTAAAGGTAAATTAGAATCATACCCCACAAGATGTATTGTGGAACAAGTATAAGATGGGATGGGACAATAATCAGTTAGTTTTTGAATATGCATGGTCAATGAGAACATGGGATAAAATGAGATGAAATAATTTAATTTAATGATGTGTGTATGTACATAAATATAGTCAACAAAAATACAGGTTTCGAGAATGACTGTAATCAGTACTGTGTAAGACAATATGAATAGTACAGAAAATAAACCAACGAATAGGGCGGACTAGACATAAGTTCAAGGTTGAAAATAACGACAGTAGGAATGATTGTAAAATAATAACGATGATATGGTGTAAAATTACAAGTACTATTAGTGAATGATTGTCAGAAAATAATAATGAATTTTTTTCGAGTTGATCACGGATTGATATCAGTTAGAGAACCAGTGAAAACCAGGGAGTTCTGGACAGCTGCTGTTTCGTCCAAGTTTTGGGAATCATTGGCAGTACGCACCCACCGGGCAGGGTTGAAACCCAGGACCTTCCGGTTTCAGAGGCGAGCTAGCTCGTAGACTGTTAAGCCATTGGGACTCGATTCAGTGACTCATGAATTCTAACTTCTACTGCCGATGATTCCCAAAACTAGGATGAAACAGCAGCTGTCCAGTATTCCTTGGTTTTCAATGGTTCTCTAACTGATATCAATCCGTGATCAACTCGTAAAAAAACATAACTAACCCTTACAAACCAAACTATAGAAAATAATGAATTTAGTGAAGTGAAATGAACAGGATTTTCTAAATATGATAACAAGTTAGAAAAGCATCAGGTAAACCTAAGGTAATAGAAATCATAAAAAATCAAAAATGAACGTTTGTCAATGAAAAGAAAAAGAAGAAAAGATAAAATTGTGATAGGAATTTAAAGTGGTAATGTTTATGGAGGATTTGTTGGCCTTATTGTAGGCCAAGGTAAACATAGTGGTTGAACATACTTCTTCTGTATACAAAGAGTCAGTCTTCTGGTATTGATTGCAACCGCTTCAGCTACTGATAGAAGACGTAGTCGAGCTCCTCTAGATAGATTACCAGAAACGCGGTAAATAACTATTCCATCCCATCTTATACTTGTTCCACAATACATCTTGTGGTATGATTCTAATTTACCTTTACTGGCTGGCTATTGTATGCTTAAATTAATGGATTTATAATTGTAGAGCCTGAAGAAGAATTTCGATAAAGAAAGGAAGACGAAATTTGCAGTATAAAATGATATCATTCTATTTCACAGGTTCTCATCATCTGCAGACTACCTGAAATTACAATGCTTATATAGGTGATAATAACATACTTAAATGTTTGAGTGGTAGTAGAGAAGAGATACTATAAAAGTGATGCATCCAAAATGAAAGCATTACAATTTTTAGTTTAAGTTTTCATCATCAATTTATACTCTTTCAAAGTAGAAAAGAGGGGTGAGGGGTAAGACAGAAAACAAAAAATTAATTAACAGAACAGTGTTAGCTTGTAGGTTCACATAGCAACTCAAAAAACAAAAGTGGTTACAGTTTATGAGATTAAGATTTGTTCAGTGAGTTGAGATCACTGAATTAGATGACTAATTATTGTAATCAAATCAAAATTCAGTTACCAAGGGAGTGAGAGGTTAATCACACTCTCTTTCTGTATGCATAAGTCTGGTTTAAATAGTTTGATTGCGATCGCTTCGGCAAATCGTAGTAAATATGCTGTCCTTTTGTCTATTTAATATTTTGAAAGACTTAGAAATCTCTACGAGATGTTCGGTATCAACACTATGTCTGGTAATTGCACTCCGAGAATATTTGCTTCCTTTTAGGCACAGGTTTCTTAGAATATGTTCAGAAAACCAGATAGAAGCCCTTCTTTCTGTCCTTCCAATGTACTTGCTCGTGCATCGTATTAACAGTTCTTTTAGGTAATGGATCGGTATACCGACATCGATGCTATTGGATTGAATGTAGTCACAAAGGAAGCATACGGTTTCTGTCAGTGGAGCGTTGGTGAAGAGAGAGACGATATCCAAGGAGACCACTTTCTTGTCTCCCACGTTGACATTCTTAATTGAATCAACAAAGCCGAATGTGTCACGGAGGTTGTGTCTTGACAGTTTTTGTTTCACTGGCCCAAGAATCTCCACCAGCCATTTCGCGATTGAGTGATATGGGGAATCTATCAAATCTAATAATGGGAGGAGTGGGACTCGTGTACTTTAGGCAAGCCGTACATGCGCGGCGTTGTAGAACCAGATGGACGCAGTTGTTCGTATAGTTTTGAACTGATGATGGATTCGTCTTTCATTTTCTTCAATGTCTGTGTTAGCTGGAGCTCCGTCTGCTCAGTGGAATCTTTCTGTGGAGACTGTTTTTAAAACTTTTCATCATCAGATAGTATCACCGAGAGTTTGCTTAGGTAGTCTGATTTGTTCATCAAGACGATCCCGGAACCTTTATCTGTCCATGTCATGATCAAGTTTTAATTATCCTTCAGTTCTTTTAGCTGCTTTCGATGTTCTTTGGAGAGTAAGTTAAGAAAGCTGGGTTTTTTGTTGATGTAATCGAGACAGCAAGTTAAAACGTTTGATTTGAGAAGGTCTGCATTGCCATATGAAGTTGGGACCAGATCCTTCATCTGGTCGGTTAAATTCTCGAATTGGACTTTCGTGTTCAGCTCATTCACTTTCGCCGTTGCATCATAAAACTTAGTTCCAAGTGCTAAGATTTGCATTTGGATTGGAGATAGTGGAACATCAGAATAATTGAACACATATTTTATCTGGACAAGTAGGAAAGATGGTTTATTTGGTAACGGACTTTAGGCTTTGGTTTAGCTTCACTATGAGATCATTTGTTCTCTTCTTTGTAACTGTATTGGAGTAGTTCTCGAATGATGTAGTTTCATTTTCATCACCCATCTACACAAAGCCCACATGAAACGGACAGTTTATTAACTTTCAAAGTTGTGTGACTCTAAGCAGAAAGAGAAACCTAATATACTCTCTTTCCTCGAGGATCCGGAAGATTTGCACTGAAGAGTCAATCGACGAAGAATTACAAAATCTCCGAGGGACCTTGATTGAAAATGGATTCCCACCCAGATTCATAGACAAGAATCTAAAACCAAGGAAAACACCTGAAAAAGTCCAAGTTGCCTCCCAAAAGATGCTGATATTGAACCTCGAATTTAACAGTGATACCGAAGCAGAAATTCTCCGTAGACAGCTTTCGAAGTCTCTCAGTGAAACATACTTCGCCACCAGCCTATGAGTAACATTCTCCTGCAAGAAACTACTCACCTAGCACGTGAAAGACAAGCTGTCGCATTTGGCCACTTCAATTTGCATATACAAGTTCACTTGCTCTTGTGGAGCTGAGTACATTGGCCGTACCATGCGTCCGCTTGTAAAACGCGCACGGGAACACTATCCAGCATGGTTAGCAAAGGGAGAATGCAAATGGGTACAGAGTTCGATAGCAGAACATTTGGTGAATTCTGGACATTCAGCCTCATTTGAAAAATCCAGCTTGAAGAACACATCCTCATCGAATCATTCATCCGAGCTAAAAAAAATATTTTCAGTTAGCTGAGGCCTTTCAAGGAGCTTATGAGATCACTCAAATGAGGAAGATAAGAATGTGCAGCCTCTACAGTCATAACATTTAAAATTTTACACCAGTCCCTATTTGACAATACATTTGTCCACATTATGCAAACCTACTGAATTCAAAACTCAGGGATGCTTGTTCAAACCTCCGATAGAATGTTAATCTCTCTGTTTTCCTAAGTATTGTTTACCAACAAGCTTAGCAATCACAAAATCTTTATCGCGCAAAACGATTTACTAAAATCAAATGACTTGGTGTTACAGTGAGTAACACGATCTATTTCCTTAGTTATATTGACAATAATAACTCCACAGTAGTCTTGGATAAGTCTGACTACATCAAGAAAGTCACTGAACATAAGGAAATGAAAAAGCCCGTGGATGCAATAATGAATAAGGTTAAAAAATCCACAGCGGAATTAGTACGCAGAATGAAGCCGTCACTGGGTGAGTCAAAATGGTTTAATTTAATGCCTAAAACTAATAATGCTAGTAGAATGTATGGCACTATTAAAATACATAAACCAGGGTACGCCATACGACCAATAGTAGATTTTAGGAATACTCCTACTTATGAATTATCAAAACACTTAGCTCTAATATTATGCCCCATTAGAAATCGCTCAAACTCTAGACTAGCTAATTCATTTGAGATGAAAAATAAACTAAATGACATTCAACTAGAGAATGATGAAACAATGGTTAGTTTTGATATAACCAGTCTTTATACTAACATACCAATCAATATGGCCTTAGAAGCAGTTAAAAAAGAATTAACTGCACACCCTGAACTCACTTATAGGACGAAACTACCCACTGATGAAATTATTTTAGGAATTCAATTGTGCCTCACATCTACTATATTTAAATTCCAAGGCAAAATATATAGACAAACTGAAGGTGTAGCAATGGGATCACCAATATCCCCTATCGTAGCAGATATATTTATGGATAGCTGGGAAAATATGCCTCTTAATACGTTTAATCCTACTGCAAAAATACGGTGGAGATATGTGGATGACACTTTCACACACAGTGTTACAAACAGAACATATCTCTAGCTTCTTGACACACATAAACTCACTAGTGGAGGGAATAAAATTCACATTTGAAGCCGAAAATGAGCAAGGAGAATTAGCTATGTTAGATTGTAAAATAAAACGAATAGAAGAAGGTAAACTCCACACTAGTGTTTATAGAAAACCAACGCATTCTAATAGATATTTAGACTTTAATTCATCTCATCCTTTAACTGTTAAGGCAGGCTTAGTCAATTGTCTAACAGACCGAGCAGTAGCACTAAGTAGTAAAGACCTAAATGATGAGATAAAACAGATAGAAGAAGCGTTGGTGTTAAATAACTATCCTCTAAAATTCATTAGGAAGATTGAAAAACGCCAAAAGAAAAATAAAAAGAATTGTGAAACTAGTAATAATAACATAAATAAGAGAGAATATAAGGCATCTACAGTCATACCATATAAAGAGGGGACATCTGAGACCCCACGTAGGATTCTCAATAAAGCAGGAATTAGGGTGGCATTCAAACCTACAAACTCACTCAGGTAGGACAAGCTCTGTAGGTTAAAGGACCCTGTCAGTTGACCTAATTAGACAAAATAATATAATTTACAAAATACCCTGCAATGACTGTGAGTAAGGTCAACTACATAGGTCAAACTAGTAGATTGTGGGTAGTCAGATTATCAGAACATAAGAATTTAGCCAAGGTAAGAATGGTTGACCCCAACCGCGAAGATAAGAAATTTAGAAAAAAGCTCAGCAATTGCAATGCATGCATTGACAAACAACTACAAGATAGGGTGGGAGGGAGAGGGTTAAAATTCTAAAAAGTAATCTAGGTAGGTGGAGAGAGAGGTTGATTACTGAATCCCTCCCTGTTCATCGAATCTACACCCAACACATGCAACAGGAATGAATCATCACTCATACCCGAAATATGGAAAATAATACTACCAATCAAATCAAGTGAAAAACAATGGAACTATATAAATGAATTTAGGAAGTCGTGTGATTACCTTGATATGATTATGAGCAGTAATAAATTGTGCTCGAAACGTGGTCATCAGTAAACATTACTGTACAACAAACACTGTGAGACTTTATCAAAACAAAATTTACCCATAATGGAATTACACTCTACCACAGTGCACAAGTTTTATTCTTATATCAATGAGATCTAGGCATCTCTATCACTAATCACCCGATGACAGATTTACATAAAACTGACTTTGTTTTAAAAATAATGAGCATCAGAATGGGAAACAGTACAGAATAAAATAAAATTTCCAGACTCTCGTAAATCGTAAAATCTAATTAAACAAACCTGATGAATTCGTATTTTATAGCTTTCAAAACAAAACTGAGTGCGCCACATTTCAAATCAGTGGAACACTTCAGACTTTTACTTTTCGTTGTTATTTTAGGGTAAAATAATTAAAAAAACAGACAGAAAAACTGTGAAAACAAGTGAATATTATTACAGTGAAAAATGAGTATCCAGGAAATTGATGAGTACAAAAAAATTCTGTAACACATGACTAAATGTTCTAACATAATCTTGGTTTGCTAGATTGATTTACTATAGAGAGGGAGTTCAGTTGAAGTGTTTGTCTATATTTCTTGTCTTCATGTAGTCTGGGAAACAGTGTTAACTCAGAAATATATTATTCTGTAAATTGACATCAGTCAGAGAAGCATTGGAAAACCAGGAAGTACTAGTTTGAGACTCTCTTCAGGGCGAAGTGAAAATACAACGATCCAGGAGTGCAAACGGACTGATAACCTTTGACGCATACTATTCGCTGGATAACGGGACCTACCATTATTTTGGCGACATTATGAACGCTGTTCATGAAGTGAGGTGAGAATTTCATCCCAGTCTCCTTTTTTAAGCACTGTCTGCGTGTGTTGACAGCTCGTTAGGGTTACGTTTAGGGTTAGGGTTACGACTACAGTTAGTGTTAGGATTAAGATGCAGGTTAAGATTAAGGTTGGAATTGAGGTTAGAGTTATGTTCCGGGTCGTAATTATGGTTACGGTGTTCTTATTATCTTCATTTTTCTGGTAAATAATTGTTCATCCCAACACTAGGACCCGCTCTAATTCAATGGAGAGCTTTGGGGGAAGACTGAAAGACAGAATAAGGTGATAAGTGAGTCACCAAAAGGACTCATCTTCAGCACCTGGATGAATGCATGTACAGTAACTGCTTTGACATGAAACCTGATACTCCTCATTGTAATCGAGAGATATTTTTAAGTGGCGTCATGGAAAAAAATCCTGTTTAATATGTTTTATCATTATTCTCTACATTTCCCTTGAAAATAAACGTCATTTTGTCTAACTGGTAGCCTAAAGGTCAGACTTACGTTAGCATTCTATGGATCACCATGACTTAACTTTGCCCTCTTCAGCAGTGATTACCCACTAGAAATCGAACACAGGACCTTCCGGTCATAAGGCCAGCTGGCAGGCCAACTAGACACTGGAAGGTAATCCCATGGTCCATCAATTTTGACTTCTACAAGTTCGAAAAATATGATGCAACAGCCAGTCAATGTTATCGGTGAGTATTTGTCCTCATACCCAATTTGCTGGCCTCCACTGGTGACAGATTCCATTTAGAGCCATCTTTTAGTTCCTTTTTCTTCCTTCACGTTCCCCAATGGAATATAGAGCTTCAATCTAGAGGCCTGAAGTTTTTGTAACAGTGTTTATTTTTACAGGATGGGGTTGCTAGCCTCATGCCAGTTCTATCAGTAGCTTAGCGAGGTAAAGGAGTGCGTCGGTCGGGGATCGAACCCTGGACCATGTTCATGGTCGGCGAGCGTCCTAACAGCTGTGCCACCAACGCACTCATATATATAGTTCGTTATTTTTTTGTTTTACTCATTCATGCTTTTGTATTCAGAATTATATTCCAAGTTGTTGATAGTTGTACTGAGTCACCATTGTTACATGTATCCGGTGTGACTTTAATGAATATCGATTCTGTTATAAGTCTTTCTTTCCATTTGTTCATGTTAGTTTTTAGAATACACACATTGTTCTAATCGATATTGTGGTTTTTTTTTCCCATGCATGTGCATCTATCGATGAATTTTTTTCAAGATTCTTGTAAGCTTGTGTTCCTGTTGGTTGACCTTTGGTTAGGCGTTTATGTCCATTCACTCTTATTTTGAGTGATCTGGATGTTAGCCCCACATATTTAGTCGGACAGTCAGCACAAGATATTTTGTAAATCAAGTTGTTTTTATCCATCATTTTAATGGAATCTTTCAGTGGGTGAGTCTTTTAATGACATCTAAATACATTTAGTATGTCAAAACGTTCGTTGGTGGCACAGTGGTTAGGACTCTCGCCGACCATACACAGGGTCCGGGATTCGATCCCCTGCCGAAGCACACCTGATATCAATGGTTGGCCTGCAAAATTTGGGCTACCGATATCACATGCTGAAAATTCCATAATTGTACCAAAAATACTATGTGGAATCAAGGTGTAATCAAAAAAAAATTTTAAGTATTATCAATGCATTTATAATTATAGTTTTGTATGAACAAGTATTATGAAGTGATATGGTACTGTTTTGATTTCATGTGCCCTTACTTTAGTAGAGTGCGTCAGTGGTTCATTGGTAGAGCGCTCGTTAACCATTCACGTGATCCAGCGCTGGATTGTCCGGCTGAAGCACCCCTAACCCCACTCAGCAGTTAGTGAGCACGGTAAAGAGCAAAGGTTGAGCATGAGGCTACCGAACCCAACTAGTAACAACAAGACCATCTCTCCTGAAGCTACTGCAAACTCAAGGTTGAAGCCATATGCTTCTCTTGAATTGCAAAAAGAAATTCAGGAAAACTTTACCATAAAAATATCAATCAATTATGCACAGTATTTTCTAGAAACTGAAATTTCTTTGCCTGCATAAATCAATACCATTGAGTGTAGTAGCTATTGAGTTTAGAAAATCAGGTCAATTTACATACAATTAGTAGGAAGGAGGTCAATCGTATATTCTAGTGGTATTTTTTCCACAAAATTAAGGGTTAAATATGCACAATAGCTATCTGTATATATTCAGAAAGAAGACCCACAAGCTTTGCTCCTTGCTTCTTCTTTTCTTTTTTCATCCTTTTGCTTTTCAAGTGAGAAACAGGGTTCAAAGCTTCCAATTTTCAGCAGTGGTGGTGTTGTTTTTACTAGGTGAGTTTACCGGTCTCATCACTCCTAACCTTTCCTCTTTTCCAGGCCTATTACTGTCTGATAAACTGGGCGAGATTTCAGGAGTGCATCGGTAGCGAATTGAAGCTGGATCTATTTCAAAGTTGGTGAACATTCCATCATTAAACAACAACCGACTACTTCCTATTCAGTACTAATTCAATTTAAATAACTTTCAAAGATTCTTAAGAAAGTCGATTTGAAGATGGATATAATCCAAAACTATTAAAAACAAAGGAGTACATGACAAATGGAGATGAAATGGACAAACACTGACAAGAACATTGGATGGCATTATGTGCCAGATCCTTGAGTGGAACCCGAATGTGAAACAACGAATTAGGCGTTGATCTGAGCGTGACATGGAGGAAATCGTGTGAGAAGGAGATGAGACCTTATGGGCAATTGTGGCGTCAAGTGGAGGGGGCCATAATGAATAAGATTAAATGGAGGTATGCTGTTGAAGCCCTATGTTTTACTCAGAACCCAAGGGAATGGGTACACGCTGTTGAATACTTCAGACCTAAGAGAACAATTGAATTCTGAGAAATTCTATCCATTCTATTTCAATAGACATTGCATATGCAGAAGTCATTTCTGAATGTCTGTTTCAATGTGTAAGAGGACTTCGTACACTTGTCAAGTCTCCACTAGTGGACAAATGCATAGTCACTTAGTATTCATCAGCTCATAAGTTAACTGAAACATAACATTACCATTGTCTACTTATGTATTACCAAATCTAAAAATAAAATATGTTATCTAATTCAAACAATTGGTCCCTTTGAAAAATTTGAATAAGGCATTAAGAAGACAAATTTCCCGACACGATATCATTTCGTAGTTTCTTTACAACCGCTTTACAACTAACATGGTTAACAATAATAAAATAAAGTGCATGACAATTACTCAGTTAAATAAAAAACAAAAGTACATACTAATCACCAATCACATTTAGATAGGTCATGTTATCCATGGTAGGCGAAGATTGAAGTCTTTTTTTTGATTGCACACTAGTCAGTGACTAGTGTAATGTATCTAGTCCTATCTTCGGTGCAGACTGAATTCTATCAGTCATGTTTGCAATGTGGCCACCATGCTAGGTGGCTCGCCATTACGGTGCACTGTGAGTGTTTGGTATTAGATGGTTGGAGGCAATCGGCAGGAAGCCTTGGACCTAGGTTTCGTGCTAGTTGGCACTCATCAGCAAGGCGTATCTGCAACCTTGAAGGAACTGATGTCCCTTCTGAGATTCGAACCCGCGTCACCCAGTGCTGCAGTCAGAGACGTTACCACTGAGCTATTCAGGCTCGCGACTGACCTCCTGTAGGACCGTATTGGATATTTTTGATTGCACACTAGTCAGTGACTAGTGTAATGTATCTAGTCCTATCTTCGGTGCAGACTGAATTCTATCAGTCATGTTTGCAATGTGGGCCATCAGTTCCTTCAAGGTTGCAGATACGCCTTGCTGATGAGTGCCAACTAGCACGAAACCTAGGTCCAAGGCTTCCTGCCGATTGCCTCCAACCATCTAATACCAAACACTCACAGTGCACCGTAATGGCGAGCCACCTAGCATGGTGGCCACATTGCAAACATGACTGATAGAATTCAGTCTGCACCGAAGATAGGACTAGATACATTACACTAGTCACTGACTAGTGTGCAATCAAAAATATCCAATACGGTCCTACAGGAGGTCAGTCGCGAGCCTGAATAGCTCAGTGGTAACGTCTCTGACTGCAGCACTGGGTGACGCGGGTTCGAATCTCAGAAGGGACATCAGTTCCTTCAAGGTTGCAGATACGCCTT
This sequence comes from Trichobilharzia szidati, assembly GCA_944472155.2. NCBI lineage: Eukaryota > Metazoa > Platyhelminthes > Trematoda > Strigeidida > Schistosomatidae > Trichobilharzia > Trichobilharzia szidati. The sequence goes on along the minus strand of OX235272.1, from coordinate 17,609,378 downwards.
GCTGATGAGTGCCAACTAGCACGAAACCTAGGTCCAAGGCTTCCTGCCGATTGCCTCCAACCATCTAATACCAAACACTCACAGTGCACCGTAATGGCGAGCCACCTAGCATGGTGGCCACATTGCAAACATGACTGATAGAATTCAGTCTGCACCGAAGATAGGACTAGATACATTACACTAGTCACTGACTAGTGTGCAATCAAAAATATCCAATACGGTCCTACAGGAGGTCAGTCGCGAGCCTGAATAGCTCAGTGGTAACGTCTCTGACTGCAGCACTGGGTGACGCGGGTTCGAATCTCAGAAGGGACATCAGTTCCTTCAAGGTTGCAGATACGCCTTGCTGATGAGTGCCAACTAGCACGAAACCTAGGTCCAAGGCTTCCTGCCGATTGCCTCCAAACATCTAATACCGAAGATTGAAGTCTCCTGCTTTGTTGTACGCACAGTTTAGGCTCTATGTGAAGAATCCAAAGTGCTTCCATCACCTTCAATAACCAACCTTGAATTAGAGTTATGTGATGAAATAATTGTGAAACAGTCATTAATAATATTTATTTTGTGGCCTGACTGACATTAATAAGTGTTTTGCAATGGATGGTGCTGGATTTCTATTCAGATTACTGGTATTTGGATTTTCTGTATGATTTAGTAGCCGTTTTGGAACATGTTCTTTTCGGCGACATTGGAACATACTGGTGGTTCTACCTATATACTTGTCAACGCAGCAACTGCATGTGAACTTGTAGATACAGTTTGAAGTACAGTGCACAGAATTTTATCCTTTAATCGTAGGTACAGGGATCGAAAATGTTCGGCAAGTGAGAAAAATAGATGTGGCGTAAAATGTGCGTTTGATGGCTGACCGAAGTCTTTGAGCTAGCTGTCAACTGCATAATCTGGTCGCCCTTGAATGGTAGGTTAATAAAGATAGCTTTCTTTGGTACAGTAGTTGTCTTTTCGAGATGTGGTCTTTCTTTACTGTGACAAGTGATAAAGTTTTCTGGATAACCATTAGCTAATAAAACTGAATGTATATGTCGAAACTCATCCATCAATGTATCACTCGTGCATATTTTTCGGGCCTTTGAGAACAAACATTTCACTAGGGAACGTTTATACTGGATAGGAAGAAAACTGGTAAAATGAAGATATTGTCCACTCCATGTCTGTTTACGAAAAATAGATCGCTAAATCGTACCATCATCTCTCCTAGTCATAGTAATATCGAGGAAACTGAGTTTGTTATTCGATTCTAGTTCGGAAGTCACTCGAATATTTGGATGAATATGATGAATATGTTATCTAATGCAAACTGAAAACAGTTGAATGAGAAAAAAGGTAGACGAGACAGTAAAAGTAAAAATTCAGACGTCCTTAATATTATCATGATAATAAAACTGATGAAATAAGATTAATTTAGGCAAATAAAATATCATTACCTTTATCTCTTAATGATGATGAGGACAATAATAATAATAATAATGAAATAAAAATTTGTACTGTTGACTGGGCAGGAATATCAATAAATAGGGCGTAAACACAAAATTGATAACAAACTATTTATCTGATGGCTTATCTGTAACTAAATGAGAGCCGTTCAACATTTAATTCTGTAAACTGATAAACTTCGATGATTAATGCATATATAGAAAACAAATTTATTCTTATTTATATCTGCTATCCCCTTGGGTTCTAAGTGGAACACAGGGTTTAAACAGCACACCCTTATTTAATCCTATTCTTTAAGGCCCCCTTCAGCTGATGGCACGATAGCGCATAATCTCTGAACTCCTCCTTATACGATCTCCTCCATGTCAGCCTCAGACTCACGCCCCACTCTTTTTTCTCATTCGAGTTCCACTAGAGCGACGGCTTATCACAGGATGTCATTCAGTGGTCTGCTTCAATCACTGATCTACTGAAATTTCTGTCTATCAAAGTGCTTAAACAATTCTGCATTTCCTATTGTTTTAGTCGTGCATTTATATTAAATGATCGGTACATGAACACGAGCACATATTTAATTAACTTTCAAATAAATGCTGTGCAATCCTTGAAAGAAATGAAGACAAAACTCACAGAAGTGGTTCTCTTTTCGTAGGCAACAACACTGTGTCAGATGACATACTCCAGATTGTTTCTTTACACTTGAATCTTGTATTTTTATTATTATTGTTACTTTTAATTTCTAGAAAAAAACAGGGCTTCATCCACACGTCTCCATTGCGTTCGGTCCCCTGCTAGAGTCTTCACATGACCTCCTCCAAGTCACCCACCCTCGCACTGACCACCAACTCGCCACCATTTCCCTTTCGGGTTCCACTTAAGCAATGACTAGTGATGTCTAGTGATGTCACTTGATGCATTGTTTCCTCAGAGTATGGCCAGCCAATCCATCTCCATTTCTTCCTGCCTGCCTATTTCTTTCACAATCGGTTTCTGCTGAGTTGGTTCGCTCATTGCCAGAGATCCCTTTCTGTTGCTGATCTTTTCTGGCCGGCCATCTGATCTTGAGTGGTATTGAGTGAAGACAACTAGCTGTTAATGAAGGTCTGTAGTTCGTTTGAGATGCTCTTGATGACGCGCAGTGCAAGTCTCTGATCCGTATAGTGAGTAGCACTGACTGACTTGACATTGGAGTTGAAAATCCGGATCTTATCTTCGTTTTCATGCTGAGTGCTGTTGACCTCCTCCACACAGACTTGAGAGTAGTGAAAGCTTGTCTTGCTTTCCCGATCCTCGCTGCTTTGATATCCTCGTCAGTTCCGTCTTCCTGTAGTTGAAACGATGCTTCTCGGGTAGGTGGGTAGGTGAAGGAGGTTGTTTCTTTCAGGTTCCTTCCATTTATACTGATCGTTGTCTGTTGTTGTTGTTCTTGTCCAGGAATCTTCATCACCTCTGTTTTCTCTATGTTCATCTGAAGTCCTGTCTTTTCTGGGTGCTTCTTCTGTCAACTTGTTGCTTTTCGCTTGCATATCTTCCAGTTTCTGGGAAATCAGACATATATCATCATCGGCGAAGTCCAGATCCTCCAAGTTCTCTTTTTGTGTGAGTCCATTTTATGCCTGTTTCCTCATTGCCCGCCATTGTTTGTTGCATTATCCAGTCTACTGCAATCAGGAAAATCATTGGCGATAGTAGGCAGCCAGCCAGCTTGTCTTACTTCTGTCCTCACTTCGAAGGATTCCGTAAGTTTCCCATTGTGGATTACTTGGCATGAATCTTGTATAAGGAGGCAATATTTTGTAGCTAAATGGACTGGGTATTTTTGTACTATGTATTCATATACTACTGTATGAAGTAGCGCTCTATTATTGTATTGTATGAATCTGATCCGTCTTCATTTTCTCCAGAATATTTCTTGAACAGTTGACGGTTTCTTGGTTCATTCCTAAGGTCCCTTGTCGCTAATCCTTTCTAGCCAGCATCTGATATTTTCAGTATGAAGCGAAGGTGGCTGCTTTTAAAAGACTGCAATCTGTTGGGAATAATTTTTGTGTTGCGCTATGTCATTGAACCATATAGATAAAATGATATAAATAAAACGCTGGTGTTGAATGTTCAAATCTTGTTCTTTATGCTGAATGCAGTAGATTCTCACATTAATTACAGATTAATGAACTTCTGTCTTGCCATTTCCAATCCTACCTTTGACATCCTCATTTGTGCCGCCTGTAGTTGAAACGATATTCCCTGGATAAGTGAATGAAGTGACTTCCTTGCAATTTCTCCCGTTGACAGTGATTGATGCTTGTTACTGTTGGTGACTGGGTATCTTCTTTGCCTCTGTCATCACCATGCTTACTTGAAGTCCTGTCTTCGGCAGGTGCCGATTCAACTGATTGACTTTCGCCTGTACATCTTCTGTCTTGTGTGAGGCTAATCATTCACGCAACAGAAGTCTTCTAGAATCTTCTTCTTGATGTAACTTATTCCTGTCTTCTAGCTCCCCACCACCACCACAATCTGCCACATGATCCAATTCACCAGAATCAGGAATATCATCGATGGTAGTAGTCACCCTTTTTCTTACTTATTATGTCTATACTTCAAAGGCTCTCCTGAATCTTCCATTGAGTATCACTCAGAACGCTGCATTGTCGTATAGATGCTTAATAAAGTTGATAAAGATACGACTTCAGGTGAACATAGAGAAAACAGAGGTGATGAAGATTCCTGGACAACAGCAACAAAAACAGACAACGACCAGCATAAATGGGAGGAACCTGAAAGAAATAACCTCTTTTACCCACCTGCGAAGCATCGTTTCAACTACAGGCTAACCGAACTGACGAGGATATCAAGGCAACAATTGGAAATGCAAGACAAGCTTTCACTACTCTCAAGTCTGTGTGGAGGTCAACCCTCAGCACTCAGCATCAAAACGAAGATAAGATCCGGATTTTCAACTCCAATGTGAAGCAAGCAAGTGCTACTCACTATACGTATCAGAGAGTTGCACTGAGCGTCATAAACAGCATCTCAAACAAACTACACACCTTCATTACCAGCTAGTTGTCTTCGCTCAATACCACTCAAGATCAGATGGCCGGCCAGAAAAGATCAGCAACAGAAAGGGATCTCTGGCAATGAGCGAACCAACTCAGCAGAAACCGATTGTGAAAGAAATAGGCAGGCAGGAAGAAATGGAGATGGATTGGCTGGCCATACTCTGAGGAAACAATGCATCAAGTGACATCACTAGACATCACTAGTCATTGCTCAAGTGGAACCCGAAAGGGAAATGGTGGCGAGTTGGTGGTCAGTGCGAGGGTGGGTGACTTGGAGGAGGTCATGTGAAGAGGAGATGAAAACGTGTGGACAGACTTGGAGCCGGGTGAAGACTTTAGCAGAGAACCGAAGGCAATGGAGACGCACTGCTGAAGCCCTATATTCCTGTAGGAATTAAAGGAAACAATAATAATAATAACATAATAACGTGTGTTTAGTAGAGCTGGAATCAGTTAAATTACTCAGTCAGTACCACCAAAGGAACTAATCATTTTAAATTGTTTGTTCCCATGGCTTTGATTGATTTCAGTTTAGATCACGAACAGGTATCATTTACAGAAACTTTGAAAAAAACCTGTAGTATTCGCTAATTATTAAGCCACTGGAGCTGACTACAGTGGCGCATGAATTTTAACTTCCAAACTAAAATAAGACAACTGTTCAGTGCTCAGTGGTTTCCAGTGGTTCTTTATTATTATTATTGTTCCCTTGGGTTACTAGTGCAACATAGGGCTTCAGCTGCACGTCTCCACTTGCTTCTGTCTTCTGCTGTACCTTTCACTTGCATCCATGTAAGTCCACACTGTTTCAACTCTTCTTCACACGATCTCCTCCATGTCACCCTTGCACTGACGTCCCACTCGCCGCCGCTTCCCTTTCGGGTTACACTCGAGCACTGGCCTGACGGGCGATGTCACCCAGTGGCCTCCTCATAGAGTGAGTGTCCAATCCATCTCCACTTTCTCCTGCATATTTGTTGAGCGATTGGTTCTTGTTTTGTTTCTTCCCATAGTTTGTTTCTTGTTGATTCTTGTTCTTTCCGGACATCTGATCTTCAGTATAGAGCCAGTGATAACAGTTAGTTGTTGATAAATGTCTGCAACAGGCTGTTGGAAATGCTCATTCTTTGTGACCCGCCGCTAAGTTTCTGATCCATCCGTATAGAAGAAGTGACTGACTTGTTGTTTGTATTGAAAATCCGAATTTTGTTGTTGATGCTGAGTGACAGCGGAAGATTTCCAGATTGGTTTCACCTAACTTCAAATTAGTCAAATCTATCTAAAGCAATGCGGTACACATACTTTTGTTTTATTTTGATTAATAGGCTTCTTTCATTTTATTCAGTTATATTGCTTAAATGTAATATTTTCTCATTACGGTTTGCACCTTATTCATCCATCGCTCAATTGAGCATTTCGTTTATTAAAAAGACAACTGCAGCGAAGAAAATTTTCTTTTCGACGAAGTCATCATCTAGGCTGTACATTCGTGTATTTATATCAAATGGACGGGAAATCAAACTACCTAAGCAAACTCTCGGTGATACTATCTGATAAGAAAAAGTTTCAGAAACAGTCTCCACAGAAATATCTCACCGAACAGACGGAGCTCCAGCTAACAAAGATATTGAAGAAAATGAAAGACGAATCAACTATCAGTTCAAAACTATACGAACAATTGCGCTCATCTGGTTCTGCAACACCGCGCATGTATGGCTTGCCTAAAGTAATGACCATCCCATCTCCTTTCTTATCTAAACTTCCTGTTTATTCATGTTATTTTAAGTTTTTCTTAATCCCTGTCTACACTACCATATTTTCATATCCACTCTTCCTGTTTATTTTGTCATTTTACTATTTCTACATATTTAATCCCTGACTGCATAAACAATTATTCATCATATTAGTTTTTTATCCAAACATCCGGTATATTTTGTTATTTCTACATTCCTAACCCCCAATTGCACAATGTCAATCTTCGTAGTTATTATAATGTTACTTTGTTTGAGTTTTACCCATCCCCTTGTTTATTATGGCATTCTAATTCCTAATTGTAATTTTTACTAATTTGACCCTTGACCAGAAATTATTCTGGAACTTTCCCATCAATTTGATATAAATACACGAATGTACAGCCTAGATGATGACTTCGTTGAAAAGAAAATTTTCTTCGCTGCAATTGTCTTTTTAATAACTCCTATGACCCAATGTGTATATTCCGTCATTTCGTGTATGTCTTCTTTTATACTGGCTAATGTACACGCATGGCACAAGTTCGGCAAGTAAGTGACACATTTCAACTTCTGGAATAAAATAATCATGTCTCAAATAGTATCAGTAAGATTTATTTAATAGTTTTAAGCTTTACTTCTTACTTTGACTAAATCTTCTTATCTTACTGTCATCTCATAAAATCACCTAAGGTGTTTGTCAACGTGTAATACGTCGCGACATTACAGTGTAAGGGTATTAGACAATAAATCACTCTTACATACAACAACAGCAACAACAATAACGACTATGAGCGTAAAGAAGAAAGCAAGTAAAACAGAATACCTGAAGCATTTAGCCACCTACAGTGTCGTGATTGATGATGAATAGACAAGGTGGATAGATGGGTGTTAGATGAGTGTACAAGAAATGTCAAAATAAATTATCTTCTTTCATGTGAAAAACATATTTTCAGTAGTAGTATTCTTTATCTATGAATAATCACAGCTAGAAATCATTCCTAATATTCATCATTTCTACTTCAATGCACATTTTTTTTCTTTGAATTGTATTCCCTTTTTCTGTTATTCATTTGTTTAAAATAACGACTACTGTTCAGTGTGAAAAAGGAGTGAAAAGAGAGAGAAAGAGATGGAGCAATTCATATACTTAGAATGAAGAAATCGATAAAATATTACTGAATAGAACTCATTACTTAAAAAACTTGTACTTTTGTTGACTGCATATATTGATAAATACCACATTTTATCTCACATTCTTATGAATTGTACATACTGTACCCATTCAACAAAAGCGAAATTTAATTAAATCACTTTCCACCCGCATTCGACGCATATGCAGTCCCGACGCTCTGGAAACAGAATTAGATAGTCTAAGAGAAATTTTCATCCAAAATGGATACCCTATGAGATTCATCGACAAAAATATCAAACCAAGAATTCGGAGAAACGAAACTCTACGTGCGCTTAAAAAAGAAACTCCACATGAACCTGGATTTCAAGGGAGATTTAGCAAGCGATATTCTCAAGAGAAGGATCACATCATCTCTGAGAACATTCTTTGCAGCAACGCTAAGAATAGTGTTCTCCAGTCGCCCACTGATCTGCAGGAGCCTCAAGGATAAGATCCCGCACCTGACCACTTCTATGTGCATATATATCAGTTCACCTGCTGCTGTGGAGCCAGGTACATCGGTCGTTCGATGCGCACCCTGTCCAAGGGAATTCAAGAACACTATCCAGTATGGTTGCGAAAAGGCAATAGTGGTGCAATAAGGAGTGCGATAATTGAACATCTGGTGAACACTGATCATTCCATCTCAACAAACCCTTCCGTCAAAGTAATCTACAGAGTCAAGAATAAACTATCAAGGACAATACGGTTTCGCCTTCTTTGTATCGCTGAAGCTCTGGCCATTCACATAGAAAAACCGGAGCTGTGCATACAAAAAGGGATTACTCAACCACTTCTACTTTCTTGGTAACAACTTTTCTGATTTGATTTGATTATTTTGATGACTTAATTTTGTTTCTTTTCCTTTTCTTTAATTGCTTATAATTCTTGTATTCATTTAGAACTCTTACGTAATTTCGTACTATCTACTTTGCTCCTATGTGCATCCTGAGTAAAACCCACTCATCAACCTATTCATATTATTACATAACTTCTTTTAACAACTGTTTGTGACAACTCATCACCTTTGTTACTACCTTAATTTCACTAACACCTAATTTTCTTGACTGATTTTGTATTACGTAACTCCAATTACCAATCTTCACCTGTTTAGTTAAAATAACTATAACCAATTGTATTTTTGTTCGACAAACTTAATGTACACATACATACAAAATAACACATATATATTTGCGATTGTACAGCTAAGAAAATGAATTCGCCGCCGAAAAGAGACTTCGCTGATCTACGTGTTTTCTTTTCTGTCATTAATGCCTGGATGGGGATTATACATGAATATTCTACAAAACACTTAAACTATAATCTAAACGAAATGTCTATCATTCATGCAGTCGATCTTTAGTTCGAGTGCGTTTCCACCTTCTTCACTCTTGGTGATTGGGTTATATCATGAGTCCTCACACAATAATTGTATGGTTCATAGCTTAGTATATGAAAGTTCTGTTTTTGGATCACTGAGCCCAAATAAACTCACAGTTTCTGATATAATTTTGAATTAATTTTATGTAAAAGAAAAGGCATTCAGCGAAGAGTTACTTTTTTCAGCAATGTCATTCTCAAGCTGTACAGCTATATATATTCATTTAATAAATTGTCTTAGCAACGAAAGGAAAGTTTCTAAAGATGTGTTATTAGAATTGTAAATTTCAGGTAACAAAGTAGTACTGTTATGATCAATGTCGCCAGTTGAAATGAACTCGTCGCTAATTTGTTATAGACCTGTCGTCAAATGATATGACGTCCTTATGACCAGAAAAGAGGATGGCACAATAAGAAGAAGTGCTGATAGAAAACTTACATCAACGGGCCAGTACACACATTTTCTCAGCTTTGTGCCCTTGAAATACAAACGCAATCTAATAAAGTGCTTGGTCCACAGAGCAAGAGATATTTGCTCGGATGAATGTCTTGATGAGGAACTTAACAATATTAAACGGTTGCTAAGTGAGAATGGTTATCCTGAAAAGTTTATTGATAAGAATATGAATCTGAAACCAAAACAGCCCAAGTTACCAGCAGTTCCAAAAAAGGCCTTGTTCTTACAGATGTAGTTCCTAGGAGACAACACCAGTGAGATACTAACACAGCGCCTTAGAAATGCGGTAAAAAGAGCATTCCCTGCTGCTCAATTACGCTGTATCTTTAAAACCACTCCTCTTCTGCGTTCGGGAATAAAAGACAAACTGCCTAATTTCGCCTCCTACTCCATGTGTATCTACCAATTTAACTGCTCCTGTGGAGTGAGCCAGTTACATAGGCCGTACAATTAGGCGTGTTTCTCGTCGAATTTCCGAACATCACCCTGCATGGTGGTTAAGCAAAGGACAAACAAAATCTATTCGCAGCGCTATTCTGGCTCATCTTGTGGAGACAGAACACAAGATTGATGTTAATCATGCTTTCAGGGTCATTTACCGCATACCTACGAATCTCAATTTCGCTTTAAGAGTTCGACTTCTAAATATTGCTGAGGCTGTGGGGATCCATATTAACAAGCCTAATTTATGCATCCAAAAGAAGTTAGTTCAGACATTATCATTACCTTGGCCATCCAGGTTTGAATAATCCAGAATTTTTGTGAAATTTCCCTAATTTTAGTTGATATTCTATTCGCTATTATATCTTTATTATTATTGTTATAATTTAAGCATCTTTAATGAACTGTAATTCCATTGATCATACTTTACAAATCGATATTATTTAGAAAACGCTAATATTGTTATTAACTACTAATCTAAAATATTCTGTGTATATAAACATATATATAATTGTAGAGCCTGGAAGAGGAATTTATCGAAAAGAATATTCTTTGCTCGATTATTTTGTGTTTTATAGATGTCTGAATGAATATTTTTGATATGATTGTGTCGACAATTAATATAACCGAGCGGACTTATGCGTGGGTATAATAATACTGACGCAATGAACAACTTCAAGTGATATGCAAGATACGCCTATTCATCCGTCGTAACTTCTGCTTGCTTCACTGAGCCAAGTAAATATCAAAAGATGACGACCAGCCTGTGACTGTTAGGGTACTATTTTAAAGCTGATTCCTATCAATAACGGAATACAGAAGGCGTCAGTCGGGTAGAAACTAAAATGAAATTAAATAAACAGATTGGGTGACGTAATCTAACTGACTTGATTGAGCAGAACTCGGCTAAAATTGAAAGATGGTCAAACTAAGAACAGTGGTAATAAGGGGAAGTAGTTTAATGGTGGTTGAGGGAAGAACATAATACAATTAGAAGCAAACATTACGTATTCGGTATTAAGACAGATCAAGTCCATTGTAGATTTAGTGACTGAACAAACTTCATATGAATTGCCATTGCTTCTGCACTTTGAAGAAGTCTGATTCGTATTCCTTTGACAAGATTCCTGTGTATTCTATAGATGACTTTGAAGTTAGTTTGCGGGTTCACTGGGTGTCCAGAGTCGGCCAGTTTTCCCAGAATAGTGCTGCGATGGGGATCTGTTTTCTCCCTTGCAAAACTTTGAGTGTAAGTGTCCAGCGATACGTCCGGATAGGAAACTTTGATTAAGGTGGACATAATTAGCTGCAGAGTAGCAGGTGATTGGACAGATGTTCACTGATGATGTCAGCAGTGATAGCTTATCCTTCACCTGTATGCGGATCAATAATTTTGCAGAAGAAGTCATTTGAAGTTCGGCTACAAGGAGGATTTCCTTCAGTGATTGAGAAAGACAGTTCCTTCAAAGTTTTGTCAATGAGTCTCCATTGAATTATAGATTCAGATAGAGAAGTTGTTTGAAAGCAGAAAATGTGTACAGTTTTAGTGGTGTAAGCTTCATGGATTTTGTAATGGATTTACAATTGTAGAGACTGAGGAAGCAAGATGTTTTCTTGGAAACAGTCGTTTGCTTTCATTATTATTATATCATTCCGAATAGATTGTAGGCATGAAGTTAGACCTTTCGGTCGCTTACTGTCATTCGGCTAAATATTCTGATAATGTTTTATTCAAACATTTCTGGAATGTTACCTCATGCAGACTAACCCCTAAAAATTTAAGTTTAAAGAAGACAGTCGGGAACCACTTCAGGATTTCAACTGTTTTTCTTTATCTTTCCGGAGTTTTATCTAAGGGAATAACTACTTCTATCAATTTTCAGGGTCAGAAAACCAAGACGCATTCCATTACTCTGAAATCAGTCTGAAAATTCGTTGCACTCAGCATAAAGAACAAGATATGGATTTCCAACATTAGTGTCAAGTCAGCGAGTGCATATGTATGTATCAGAGACTTAAGGTGTCACCGGTAGCTAACCCCAGCATGCTACTGTGGACTGACATCAACACCAGTCTTAGCTGGATTGATTCTGAATATCGGATAGCCGACTAGAAAGAGTTATCAACAAAGGACTCCGTAGTGCAACGAATCAACCAACAGCCTACTGTCCAACAAATATGCAGAAGGAAATAGAGATAGATGGGACACATGCTGAAAAGACTGTTGGGCAGCATCACACGAGTGGAAGTTGAATAGGAAGCCATGGTGACATGGAGGATATCGTATGACGAGGGGATTACAACTTTGATATGGTTGTGTTCTCTGAGATGGATAGTTAATTTGCAAAGCTTTCATCACCCTACTAGGTGACATCTTCAGCGCATGCACTTCAATCTGTTGAAGTGAGCTTTTACATTTCTCCACTAGTATATTAGTCATCTCTCCAGGTGGTAAACTTGAACGTCGTGATTGGTTGTTTTTGTGCGTTTTCACACTTTCTAGGCTACTTGTATTGTAACTCATTGTTTCTTTGACTTGAAATTTGACCCTTTGTGTGTGAGGTTTCTTTATCATCGGTTGATAAATTTTGTCAATCTCGACGTGTCTATTGATTGATGATTCACTGGAATGCCAAGCTTCTAAAAATTCTCTAGCATTCTTGTTGTTTCCTCTGTCTAATATTTGAACGTTTCCCAGTCCAATTGATATCCGTGGTTGTCTGTATGTAGTGATATGAGGGAGTGGATATCATGTCTTTTGACGGCTAGCTTATGACCATGGATACGAAGACGAAGGGGACGTCCACTTTGGCCAATGCAGTGCTTTTCGCAGTTGTTACAATTTATCCTGTAGATGATGTTGGTTTTATCGTCTTTCGCTGTTGAGTCTTTTGGTTGACATAGAATTGAATGAAGTGACTTTGATGGTTTGTGTACGACGTGAATTCCTAAAGGTTTGATGAGTCTTGTAGTGATTTCTGAGATGTCCCTTATATATGACAGGGCGATTTTCTTTGTGCTTTCTTTGGGGGCTTTGGGTTTTGATGAAATTTCGTGGATATCCATTTTTCTGGAAGACGTCTGTGAGATATTTCTCTTCAATTTTCCTTAAGGTGGGAGTGCTGCAATGAGTCCTGGTTGGCCCTCTTGAATAGTGTTTGTATGCAATTCCTTTTGTGTGTTATTGGGTTGTTGCTGTTGTAATTCAGTATTTGATCTGTGTGAGTTGATTTTCTATAAACTTGAGTTTCTAATTCCCCTGTGGTTGTTAGTTTGACTAAGACGTCCGAAAATGGAATTTGATTCTCGGATTCCTCTTCTCTTGTAAATTTGATGTCGTTGAAGACGTTGTTTATCAGGTTGTGAGCTTTATCTAACTCGTTTCTTCTGATAATTACAAACATGTCTTCTACGTAGCGTATCCAAATCTTGGGTTTGATCTTTGATCTTTCTCTCTGTTCGAAAGTGGGATGACAACTTATTGGAAAACGTGGAGCCAGCTAAAGAATACTACAGAGAACAGGATGAAAAGTAGATGTGTTGTTGAAATCCTGTGTTCCACTGGAAATATAAGGGAATAATAAGTAGTTACCGTACTATTTAAATGTGATACTCCGAAGAATCCGAGTGTTTAAGTATTATAGCAAAACAAACTTACCGCTATTTCGTTCCAGTATATTTGAATAGGTGGAATGGAAATGATCCATCACGATTTCAATTTTGCTCATGTGATTTTGTATTATGCTTGGATGTCAAATCGAGAATCGAGAAGGCGAGAAACACATTCATCAACCTGAAACCAATCTGGAAATCTTCGTCACTCCACAACATCAACAACAAAATGATTCGGATTTTCAATACAAACGTCAGTCAAGTCAGTCAGTTCTTCTATACGGATGGATCAGAAACTTAGCGGTGGGTCACAAAGAATGAGTATTTCCAACAGCCTGTTGCACACCTTTATCAACAACTAACTGTCTTCGCTGGCTCTATACTGAAGATCAGATGGCCGGAAAGAACAAGAACCAACAAGAAACAAACTATGGGAAGAAACAAAACAAGAACCAATCGCTCAACAAATATGCAGGAGAAAGTGGAGATGGATTGGACACTCACTGGCTGAGGAGGCCACTCGCTGACTGACATCGCGCGTCAGGCCAACGCTCGAGTGGAACCCGGAAGGGAAGCGGTGAGTGGGACGTCAGTGCAGGGGTGACATGGAGGAGATCGTGTGAAGAGGAGCTCAAACAGTGTGGACTAACATGGATGCAATTGAAAAGTACAGCAGAAGAGAGAAGCAAAAGGAGGCGTGCAGTTGAAGCCCTATGTTCCACTAGGAACCTAAGGGGACAATGATACAATAATTGGAGTATCTGCTGTAGCTTTTGCTAAACTGTCCGCAAAAACAACCTGCAATGGCTTTTATCATCGATCGCGGAATATGGTACTCATTTATGTTTCATCTACATCTCTAACAACTAAAAAGCAATTAAATTTCAAAGCTTGATTAATGCACTGTCTCATAGAAACGCAGATACAAATATTAAAGTTTTTTTTCAAAAAAACTGGTAATTAACGATTAGAAAATATGCTGAAAGAAGTCAGCTTATCTACAGATTACATTCCCTCTCCCCTAGACTTTCTATAAGCTACTTCAGTCTGATTTTTCTAAAGAAACTTTTTAATTTTTGATTTTCCGAAGGTGAATTACCCAGCAGAAAATAAAACTAAACCGATTCAAATTACCAGAAAGAAAGATTTGAACGAAAGCAAATCGAAATCATAATTCAAACTTACAACGTATGAGCAAAACTCCATAACTTTCATATGAAATATTCCATGAATAAATTTGAATGAAGCAAGAATAACAGCGGTTTATGAAGAATAAGATGGCACCATCATTTATCTCGTTGGCTACTCATCAGTCGCATATAGACTAAAGATATTCATTAAGTTTATTTACACAACAATTCTGGAGATTCGTCGTGCTGAAGTTTCTGTAGCAGCTTTGATTACAGGGTGGGGTTGCTAGCCTCACGCCTGAGAAGGGGAGAGAGAAAAGGTTAGTGTTGCGTGACCGCAGAGCCCAGGGAACAACTGCTTGAGGCAGGTCACACACGGCCTGTTTTTGTTTGTTCTTTTTTATTTGGTGTGTCTCAGTAGCGTATTTATCACTTCTGCCCTGTGACACGGCAGCAGGAAGCGCGGTCGTTGTTAATCCGGGCCCCAACCGATCCGGCATGATATTTTGTGATTTTGTTTGAGTCATGGCATTGGATTGGGTAACTGCTTTTTGTCTAACCGCTATCCAAACAACCTGTCTGGCATGGTAGGACCTACAGGAACTTAAGTTCCAGTCAGTGTAGCTCGTTGGGTCATTGCGATATGCAAGCCCGACCACCACGTCAAGGAGATGGACTGGCCATACTCTGAGGAAACAAACCATCAAGCGAAATCACTAGATAAGCCATTGCTCGAGTGGAACCCGACTGTATTGGAAGCGGAGAGTTGGTCGTCAGTGCGAGGGTGAGTGACTTGGAGGAGGTCATGTGAAGAGGAGATGAAAACGTGTGGGTAGACTTGGAGCCAAATGAAGACTCTAGCAGAGAACCGAACGCAATGGAGACGCGTGGCTGAAGCCCTATGTTCCTCTAGGAATTAAAAGAAACAATAATAATAAATTTTTCAGGAGCGAAAGTCATCAAACCCCTGAAATCTCATTTATGTGTTCAGAAAGACGCCATAGTAACTGGATGTATTCACTCGATCTTTGATTTGATCATATATTTTTTGACTATAATTTCTCCCTCTTCGTTATAATGTAATTTTGCCTATCTCTTGTTTCTATGATTTGGGTTTTACTCGCCACACTGTTACTCAACTTATCTGCAATTCACCATCATCGCCTTATCCACTTTTTATTGTGAAACTCCCCATTTGTGTGTGTGTGTGTAATTTATATGAGAGTAATTTTTGAGCATTGCTTATTAATTTTGTGGCCTCTGGTCAACTAACATCATGTCACATTTGCAACCGTGTTAAAATTGCTCTGTACATAAATGTAATTAACTTCTTAGGATATATGCAGCTGATGAGTAGCCAACGAAACAAACGATGGTACTATCTCATTCTTCACAAACCGCTGTTGTTCTTGTTTTATTCAAATTCACAAAGTCTGTGAAATGCCTCATTACAAAATGAATTTACAATTAATAAGTATGTAGATTAAGAATAAATTCATCACTAAAAAGTAGGCGGCAAGAGCGAAAGGTAAAACATCAGGTAAAGGAGATAGATATCAGTACAAGTGAATACAGTCGTACGGGATTCTTCTAGAGCAAATCATCACAATGATTAAAGTCACCAGAAATGACAAGTACTCCATCTATGGAGAATACATAAGGTGAACTTCACACTGAAATTAGCTCTGAGCCATAGAAATAATAGTAATTTAGGTTATAGCTTTATGTAGGGACTTGGATAAACTTCACGAACCAACATCAGTCAGCAGATCACTGAAAAACAGGGGGAAATGGACAGTCGTTTCGCCCTAGTTGGACTCTTCAAAGTTGCACACCGAAATTGAACGAATGGGAACTGATACTGGAAGATTTGCTACATGAAGTAGCGTCACTACGAATGAGTGCCAGGGAAGATCGATATTTTGAGTGTGGCAAAGAAGGACACTGGAGAAGGCACTGCCTAGAAAGAAGAGGAAGAGAAAATTTCAGACACTATAATGTGTGTTCCTTTTCTTCTGTCAGACTGGAAGCAGTAGTGGTTATTGAGAGGGAGCGATGTATTCTAATTTCCTAGTGAACTGCCGAGAAGTAGTATACCCAGTAGATACAGGGGCGGAAGACTCACTAATAGATAGAAATCTATTTTAGAGACTCGGACCGTGTTCATCGACAGGTCAAACGGTAGGTAGACACGTGTTATGCATCGCCGGCATGTCAAACTATAGCGTTTTTATTGGCGATCACAAAGTAACGTTCCCATTCATTGTCGTACCCGAGTTACGTCGAACAATACTTGGCGCTGATTTCCTTTGAGAGGGTGGTGCGGTATTAAACACGAAGGAGAGGGCATTGATTACGAAGTACGGACCAATCAGCACGTATGAGACAAGTGAGATAACAGGTGTCAAGACGTCGAAAGCACAGATCTTCCGTGTTGTGTTACCTCTGGCCTTCCTTCATATTGTGTTTCTTTGTGTTCCTTTCACGTCTCCCGTGTATCTCCGCAATGCTGTATCATTTTCTTTCTCCGACATCAAGTCTGTCTCCCTGCTATTTGATATTTTCGTGCCAATGAACATCTCTTTAAATGTATATATACTACTGATAAATCTTATCAGTAGCACACGCCACACCACGACTCCATCAGTGTTCGAATTTAGGACCTTCAGATTACGATGTCAAGCTCATTGACTATTCAAGCACTTGAGGTGGAATTCAGTGATCCATGAATTCAAACTTTTTCCAGTACTCTTCGGTTTTCAATGACCTCTAATTGATGTTGATTTGTAAAGAAATCCACATCGAAGGTAATAATAATAGAAGTCATAAAATCAACAAAGATCTGAATTAGGAATTTGTCCATAAAACAAAGGAAGGAAAGAAAAGAATGGGATAAGAAATTGTAGGCTAAGGTAAACAAAACGGCTAGACGTACTTTTTCTGGATACAGAGATCATGCCTTCTAGTGGCACTGATTGCTACTGCTTCAGGTACTGATAGGAGACTTACTGTAGCTTTCCATCCTTTGAAAATTGTACTTTTGTTGACGATAACTACACGAAGACATTGGTCAACTATTTAATTTTATTTCACTCCATTTTCTTATTAACTATATATTTTATTTATATACATTTTAGTGATAATCAAGACTCTCTAACTACTATTTCATCTTTCACTCATACCAGAATACACGTTTTGATATATTTTTCATTCTCACTGTTTGGCTATTTTATGCTAAAATTAGTAGATTAATAATTGTAGAGCCTAAAGAAAAGTTTATTATTATTATTGTTCCCTTGGGTTCCTAGTGAAACATAGGGCTTCAACTGCACGTCTCCACTTGCTTCTGTCTTCTGCTGTACTTTCCACTTGCATCCATGTTAGTCCATACTGTTTCAACTCCTCTTCACACGATCTCCTCCATGTCACCCTTGACTGACGTCCCACTCGCCGCTTCCCTTTCAGGTTCCACTCGAGTGATGGCCTGACGCGCGATGTCACCCAGCGGCCTCCTCAGCGAGTGAGTGTCCAATCCATCTCCACTTTCTCCTGCATATTTGTTGGGCGATTGGTTCTTGTTTCGTTTTGTTCGTTCCCATAGTTTCTTGTTGATTCTTGTTCTTTCCGGCCATCTGATCTTCAGTATAGAGCCAGAGAAGACAGTTAGTTGTTGATAAAGGTCTGCAACAGGCTGTTGGAAATATTCTTTGTGACACACTGGCCAAGTTTCTGATCCATCCGTATAGAAGAACTGACTGACTTGACGTTTGTATTGAAAATCCGAATTTTGTTGTTGATGTTGAGGAGTGACGAAGTTTTCCAGATTGGTTTCAGGTTGACTAATTATTATTATTTGTTAAAGTTAATTTGCACATGAAGTTACTCTCGTAGCCCTTTCAGCAAAGTGGATACAACATTGGCGTTTGAAACAGTCGACGCTGAATTTCAATCTCTAAGTAGGAACACTGTCACTCAGTGGCATGAATTCTATTCCCCACCTTCATGTATCAGGGATGTTCCTCACAAAAGTTAAAGGGGGAAAGCAAAAGTTTGGAGCTTAAAACCGGATAGGTGGACATACAGGTTCACATAGGAGAGCTGAAAAACCCTGATTCCATGCCTACAATGGTGTACGTGGGCTCCAGAATCCGAATGATTCTAATGGTTTGTGATACTGCTGTACTGCTTTATGGATCAAACTTCAAGTCGAAGGCTCAATGGGTGGCCGTTTAAGAATAACCACTCGTTTCGGTCTAGGCGTTCGACCAACAGCCCAGTAGTCTTACAAACAGAGATCTTTTGTGGGACATCTTTTATTGCCCATAATGTAATGATAGTAATAGTTCAAGTGCAAGTATATCCAAAAGACGAGCCGTAAAGTATTATTACTATGTATTATTATTGTTTCCTTTAATTCCTAGAGGAACATAGGGCTTCAGCCGTGCGTCTCCATTGCGTTCGGTTCTCTGCTACAGTCTTCACCTGGCTCCATGTCTGCCCACACGCTTTCATCTCCTCTTCACATGACCTCCTCCAAGTCACCCACCCTCGCACTCACGACCAACTCGCCACTTCCCTTTCAGTCGGGTTCCACTCGAGCAATGGCTTGTCTAGTGATGTCACTTGATGGTTTGTTTCCTCAGAGTATGACCAGCCAATCCATCTCCATTTCTTCCTGCCTATTTGTTTCACAATCGGTTCCTGCTGTGTTGGTTCGCTCATCGCCAGAGATCCCTCTCTGTTGCTGATCTTTCCTGGGCCGGCCATCTGATCTTGAGCGAGTATTGAGCGAAGACAACTGTTGATGAAGGTGTGTAGTTTGTTTGAGATGCTGTTTATGACGCGCAGTGCAAGTCTCTGATCCATCCGTATAGTGAGTAGCATTGGCTGACTTCACATTGGAGTTGAAAATCCGGATCTTATCTTCGTTTTGATGCTGAGTAGGGCTGTTGACCTCCACACAGACTTGAGAGTAGTGAAAGCTTGTCTTGCTTTCCCGATCCTCGCTGCTTTGATATCCTCGTCAGTTCCGTTCTCCTGCAGTTGAAACGATGCTTCAAAGGTGGGTAGGTAAAGGAGGTTGTTTCTTTCAGGTTCCTCCCATTCATAGGCTGATTGTTGTCTGTTGTTGTTGTTGCTGTTGTTGGTGTTGACCAGGAATCTTCATCCCCTCTGTCTTCTCTATGTTCATCTCAAATGAAGTTCTTTCTTTGATGCTTCTTCTGCCAACTTGTTGCTTTTCGCTTGCATATCTTCCAATTTGTGGGAAATCAGACACAAATATATCATCGGCGAAGTACAGATCCTCCAAGATTTTTGTGTAAGTACATTTTATGCCTGTTTCCACATTGCCCGCCGCTGTTTTTCACATTATCCAGTCTCCTGCAATCAGGAAAATCATTGGCGATAGTAGGTAGCCAGCCAGCTTGTCTTACTCCTGTCCTCACTTCGAAGGATTCCGTAAGTTTCTCGTTGTGGATTACTTGGCATGCAGCATTGTCGTGCAGCTGTTGGATGAGATGTATAATTGTCAGCGGCACCCCGTAGTAGCGAAGTAGTTGCCAAATCACCTCTCGATCGACGCTGTTGAAGGCCTTTTCAAAGTCGATGAAGTTGAGATAGAGAGGTGACTGCTATTCCACGCTTTGTTCAATGATGATCCGTAATGTGGCGATCTGATCAATGCATGACTTGTTTCTCCTGAATCAAGCTTGTTCCGGTCGAAGTTTTTCATCCAGGTTGGCATGTTTGATTCTCTCCAGGATGATGCTACTGAGTATTTTGCTTGGGATGGACAGGAGCATAATTCCACATGCATCCTTGATTCTACTACTAATGACTACTAGGCAAGTAGCACTCGTTTGACTGTCTATAATCACTACTAGGTAATTCTACAGTTTTGAGAAAAACTGATGAAAACGTTTTTTTTTTATTTCAAGAGACTTACTTCCTTTCGTGTTCATGAAATACATACAGTATAATTATTCCTTAGAAGAAAACGCAGAGCTTATGTCTACATCAATCAGTATATATATTAATTTACGTGTATGAGTACACAAACATAGTACAACATACATGTGAAATATTTTTGCGAGCATAAGAAAATACAAACATTATTTTTGTTCATATGTGGTGTATGTGGGTATTCACCTGCGAATCTACACATCATCACCACGATGAAATCCACACAACAGCAACAAAACAAAAAGTGTTAAACAAGAATGTACATGTGGTAGGGGGCGAGGAAAAAGGCAAAACTTACCATACAAAGAATATAATAAAAAAGAATGAAAAATTTGTCAGAATTCAACTTTTCCTTTTTCATTAACTGAATCCGTCAATCAATTTTAATAACTTACGACATTTTCTTCCTTAATTCACTTCTCTTGTATGCAAACAATGCACGCAACACTAGATTTGGGAAGAGAGAGGAGAGAAAGAAAGAGATTACGCAATAACTTCAAAATTTATCTTTTTAAAAATTAAATAACATTAAAAGGGGATTGATGTGTATTCATCTAAGTTATACTAATTTTCGTGTAGATACTCAGATGCAGGAATTTTCTGAAGAAAATAGACAAACCTTGATATAAGAATAAAATCATGGAAAATTCCTATTGTAATATATAGAAAATCAAAACAAATGATTCAGCGAAGAGACTCTTTTCAACGAATTTATCATCAAGCTGTACAATCGTATATATGGCTTTTAAGAAGTTATATCCGGTAAGGGAATTGAAACATAGGTGTGAATGCATAAAATAATGATAATAATAATATGAAATGCAATTAAAACTAAAATGTTTGTGATTATAATCGTAGTTACATGTCAAGTGGCAAAGCAAATTAACGTCATATGTAGAATAATTCATAGGATGGATAGAACTTGAAAAAGGTGTGCAATTATAAGATTATTAGACAAATCGAAAAAATAAAAACGTTACGTAATATTGTGTGAAATTTAATGGCATAGAATTTAATGTTGCATAAAGGAATTGATTTAGAATGACAAGTGGAACAAGTGAAATAATACCGGGGACAATTAAAAGTGAGAGTAGTAATAATAACAATTGACTTAATAGGGAAGAGTATACAAATTGAATAGACAAAAATGAAAAAAAATGAAAAAATGGAGAGTTGGTAGAGCTAAAGTATGATTGGGGATTACCACACTTTAGCATAGATGGATTAAGACCATGAAAGTTGGAGGGGTTGAACGAACTTTTTCTGTACACAGAGATCTGGCTTTTCTGTTTCGATAGCCAAAGCTTCAGCAATACAGATGAGTCGGGTACGTAGGGATTTGGGAAGATTACTCTTTGCCTTGTACATGACTTTGAAGGCGGAGGCTATAGAGATAGGGTGATCATTATCGACCAGATGTTCAATGATCGCGCTTCTTATTGCTCCGCTTCCACCTTTTCGTAACCATGCAGGATAGTGTTCTTGCACCCTCTTGGACAAAACTCGTGTCGAACGACCGATATACCTAGCTCCACAAGAGCAGGTGGATTGATAAACACACATAGAGTTGGTCAACAGCGGGATCTTGTCCTTCAGGTTATTGAACAATAATGGTCGACTAGAAAAGGCTATTCTCAGGGATGCAGCAGGGAATGTTCTTTTCAGGGATTGTGATATCCTCCGTTTCATGATATCGGAAGCTAAGTCCCCTTTGAATTCCAAGCTCATGTAAAGTATCTTCTTGGGTACGGTTGATAACTCACGTATTTTAGGATTTGAATGAATATTCTTATCTATAAAACGTGGTGGAAATCCATTTTCTATTAGGATTTTCCTCAAGATGTATAATTCATCTTCCACAGTATCAGGGCTACATATGCGCCGAATACGAGTGGCAAGCGACCGGATCAGGTTTCGTTTTCGACCAATGGGTACCCAACTGTAGAAATTTGTCAGTTGACCATTCCATGACAGCTTGCGATAAATCGATCTTTTCAGGGTTCCATCGGTCCTTCTTGATAAGTTCACATCGAGGAAATGCATGCTAGACTCGTTCTCCATTTCGAGTGTGAATTTTATCGCCGGATGGCAACCATTAAATACATCTAATATATTATTTAAGTTACAATCACTATTACAAATAATAAAGGTGTCATCTACGTACCTTTTATACATTTGTATAAGAATAAAACTTGTGCACTGTGGTAGAGTGTAATTCCATTGTGGGTAAATTTTGTTTTGATAAAGTCTCACAGTGTTATACAGTAATGTTTACTGATGACCACGTTTCGAGCACAATTTATTGCCTCTCATAATCATATCAAGGTAATCACACGACTTCCTAAATTCATTTATATAGTTCCATTGTTTTTCACTTGATTTTCACTTGATTTGATTGGTAGTAATATTTTCCATATTTCGGGTATGAGTGATGAATCATTCCTATTGCATGTGTTGGGTGTAGATTCGATGAACAGGGAGGGATTCAGTAATCAACCTCTCTCTCCATCTACCTAGATTACTTTTTTGAATTTTAACCCTATCCCACCATGCTATTGTGTGGTTGTGTGCTAATGTATGCATTGCAATTGCTGAGCTTTTTTCTAAATTACTTATCTTCTCTGGGTCAACCATTCTTACCTTGGCTAAATTCTTATGTTCTGACAATCTGACTACCCCCGACCTACTAGTTTGACCTATGTAGTTCACCTTACTCACAGTCATTGCAGGGTATTTTGTAAATTATATTATTTTGTCTAACTGGGTCCACTGGGTCCTTAAACCTACAGAGCTTGTCCAACCTGAGTGAGTTTGTAGATTTAAAGGCCGCCCTAATTCCTGCCTTATTAAGAATGCTACGTAGGATCTCAGATGTCCCCTCCTCATATGGTAAAACTGTAGATACCTTACATTCTTTCTTATTTATGTTATCACTATTAGTTTCACAATTATTCTTATTTTTCTTTTGGCATTTTCTCATCTTCCTAATGAATTTTAAAGGATGGAACTACATAAATGAATTTAAGAAGTCGTGTGATTACCTTGATATGATTATGAGAGGCAATAAATTGTGCTCGAAACGTGGTCATCAGTAAACATTACTGTATAACACTGTGAGACTTTATCAAAACAAAATTTACCCATAATGGAATAGACAAACCTTGTTATGGTGTGGCGTGTGCTACTGAAAAGATTTATAAGTAGTATGTAGACACAGATATAAATGTATATATACAAAATGGTTACAATTCCGTTGCCAAATATTCTTGTGTTCTGTCGTTACAATGGGAACTGAGAAGAAGAAGAAGAAATGGATTGATGGAATCTACTTGTTTTATTGTCAAACTGGTGTTAAATGTAGAAAATGCCTCAATGGGATGGAAATTATCCGAAGAATAGAAACTTCGGCTACTGAAATCCGATATCCATTTCAATGAGATTTATTCAACACTGATTGGTAACTAAAGAGTAATCAGTGTCATACGTTCAGTCATTAGTTTTGGTGCTGACTTAATTCTATCACAGTGAAGGTTCTTCATCCACTTATTCCTTTTTAAGAATCCGAACTAAGCAAAAGCAGCTGCTTGTGTAGAATGACATAAAAGTGAAATGGGGGTTTCCTCCTTTTTGATATCGTCAAGTAGCGCCTAGAAGATGATAGTCTTCAGAGTATAATTCACCAAAAACCTACATGGAATGGACAATAATTGCATTTCAGTAGTTTTCGTTCAAACAGCCACAAAACGAGCAGTTGTTAAAACTCTGTTTAACAGAGCCAGGAGAATATGCCATTTGGAAGAATTAGAGGGAGAATTTTCGATTCTCAAAAAGACGATGAAAAACAATGGTTGCCCTCAGAAATTCATCAGCAGGTACGAAAGATGTGTAGGCTCAAATGCAAGTCTGAAGTTAAATATTTTGGATTAATTCTTTCTTCTGACCTATCCTGGTCCTCTCATGTCTTAGAGATTTCTAGAAGAATATTTCGTCCGACTTTTTACATTAAGAAGTTAAGGCACTCAGGCATAACTCAACCTCTCCTCTTATAGTTTATCAACTCGTGTATTCTACCTATTCTTCTTTACTGTTCACCCTCATTCTTTCCTGGATTGCTTGAAAAAGACTATGTCATACTTCGTAGAACTCTGAAGACTGTCAGTATGGCCAGGGGTATCCCATTGGGCCATATCGTTGACATTGTCACTAACAGACACTTGATGTCATGCAACAAATTCGCTAAAGGAATTTTGTCAGACTCTGAGCACCCACTCTACCAGCAGCTCCAACCTTGTGTCTCCTCAGGTAAAACAAGAAGTCTTTTCAGAAGAATTTATGCACGTACGTCTAAGTATAAAAATTCCACTATACCATATTTGGCACGTACTTTATGTGATGAAAATAGCGTCAGAAATGAACTAACTAACTTCCTTAGCAGCACTATATAAACCATTTCCTTCACTTTTAAAGCATCATACTTTATTGTTGTTGTATTTCTTATATTTATAATCCTCTCAATTTTTTCGTTTTGTTTATTTTATTTTTCATAAGTGTGGACATAATTTTAAGCTGTATTATGACTGTTAACTTTGTATTTCACCTCACTATACTATATCAAGAGAACATTAGACCTAATAATCTATAACATGCTAAAGTTTCCAAACTGAATCGACAATACCATTTGAAACAAACTGTTATTATTATTATAACTAATAATTTTGTCAAAAATGTGGACAAATTCCTCTGGTTAATTTTGTTCTAATTTTTAATTTTATATATATTTTGAGTAAATCAGATGCAATATTGAGACAAATACTGAGAATTCCATTCTGTATTATAAGTACTGTTTTTGGAATAGAGTAGATTATTATTATTATTAAATCATATTAAAAGAGAAGCCTATCTTCATTTATCTCGACTTTAAAAGGTGATAATACTGTGGTGAGAGCTGTCTGCAAGCCGAAATTGTAAACAACAATTTACGTCAATGTTCACGTCCCGAATCAGGGTCATAAGAAAAACAATAACAAAGCTTAACCTTGAGAAAATCACCAGCGAATCACAGCGGAGTTAAAGTGTGGAAATATGATTCACAGATATATGACGTGATTTTCTGAGAAACGGCCACAAAGAGATAACAGAATAACCTTCAGCGAGGAAACAACCAATCAGAAGAGGTTGCTTCTCCGCTAAAGCAATAACGCTAATAATAATCCACATAAAAATCTATAAATACCTCTTGATTTTCCCAATAAACGATCTGTTTCCTGGCCCTTGTCTTCTGTCGTTACAATACTACAAGAATAGTCGACAGAATACCTACCTCGCTAGCCAAAACTTATCCTACAGCAAAGTTAGCCAGCCCTATTTTATCAGGAAATGCGCTGTTTAGTGCAGTCAAAAGTCTACTGATACCCATCTTATATTAGCTCTAAATGCGTATACGAATTTTCGTGTATCTGTGGTAGCAGTTACATTGGGAGAACATAAAGAAGGGCACACCTTTGATTATCTAAACATGTACCAAAAGGCCTATGTCTCAAATTAACAATTGCTTTCATTAGTGCTGTTGCCAGGCGTCTCCTGGATAACGATCATGGTGTGAACACTGTGAAGTCCTTTAGAATTATCAGTCGATAGCATAGTTCAATTCTTATCAAGTTTTCCAAAGCCTCTACTATCAAGTGACTGAAATCCGATTTGTTTGTTCAGAAAGTAGTAGTCATCAGTCTTTCTTTGATCTGGTGACTGGACTACTTAATCTTTGGCTTCAATCTCTTCTTCTTCTTCACTATAATGTAATTCTGACTTGAACTGAACTGACCACACTGTTACTCAACTCTTCAGTTACTCATCATCTTGTCCTCTCACCTCCTGTGTTTATTAAGCAGCGCCTTTCCCATTGTATACAAGCATTTACTTTCTGTTTAAACACTTACCTCCTTTTTAAAAGTGTATAAATGAGGATTCCTGGGCAACACCACCAACAGCAACAACAACAACAGACAACAATCAGCATAAATGGAAGGAACCTGAAAGAAACAACCTCTTTTACCTACCTACCTACCTGGGAAGCATCGTTTCAACTACAGGCCAACGGAACTGACGAGGATATCAAAGCAGCGAGGATAAGAAAAGCAAGACAAGCTTTCACTACTCTCAAGTCTGTGTGGAGGTCAAAAGCCCTACTCAGCATCAAAACGAAGATAAGATCCGGATTTTCAACTCCAATGTGAAGTCAGTCAGTGCTACTCACTATATGGATGGATCAGAGACTTGCACTGCGCGTCATAAAGAGCATATCAAACAAACTACAGATCTTCATCAACAGCTAGTTGTCTTCGCTCAATACCACTCAAGATCAGATGGCCGGCCGGCCAGAAAAGATCAGCAACAGAGAGGGATCTCTGGCAATGAGCGAACCAACTCAGCAGGAACCGATTGTGAAACAAATAGGCAGGAAGAAATGGAGATGGATTGGCTGGCCATACTTTGAGAAAACGAACCATCAAGTGACATCGCTAGACAAGCCATTGCTCGAGTGGAACCCGAAAGGGAAGCGGCGAGTTGGTCGTCAGTGCGAGGATGGGTGACTTGTAGGAGGTGATGTGAAGAGGAGATGAAAGCGTGTGGGCAGACTTGGAGCCAGGTGAAGACTGTAGCATAGAACCGAACGCATTGGAGACGCACGGCTGAAGCCCTATGTTCCTCTAGGAATTAAAGGAAACAATAATAATAAATAAGTGCAATTTCTGGGGAGAATTTATTTAGTTAGGAGTCTCCTGGTAACTGACATCATGTCACCTTTGCAACTATGGCAGAACTGCTATGTACCTAAACTTAATTAACTTCTTTAGGTTGTACGCATCTGATCAGTAGCCAACGGAATAGACGATGTTATCATCTTATTCCGCAAAAAACTTCGTTTTTGTTTCATTCACAGTCAAGGTTGTAATGTGGTCAACAAGTAATGTGATTTGCCATCGTGGTACATTTTGAATTGATGTTAAGCGGTTGGAAGCAATCGTTCAGACGCCCTGAAGATAGGTTGCATTCTTACTGGCAGTTGTCAGTAAGATATTTTTGTCGCCTGAAAGAATCTGGCGCTGCCTTGGAGATTGACAATGGGATACATTACCAGTGAGTTCCGTAGGCTAACACTTGGTCTTTTGTAGGACTGTAAGAGATACACTCATTGACCACTAGATAGCAACCAATATCGTGTAAGTAGAGCTCAGTGATAAATTCTATCAATCAACTTGACAATTATATTCACGCAGATCATTTTAGCACTCGCATCCTTTTTCTGGCATATATTAAGCTCCTAATTTATTATTATATTTTTATTCATTGCTTATGTCCTGAGCGAAACATAAGGCTTAAATAGCCTATCTATATTGTAATGACTTATGGTCAGTTACTTTCGTCTAGCTTCATGATCTCCCACAAACTCTAATTTAATCCTCACACAGCCTTCTCCATATCATTCTTGGATTCATACCCAAATCGTTGCTTTGTTGAGTGACAAACACAAATCAGTAAAACTCCATTACAACAGTTTCCCTACGAGAGTATGGCGTGTGATGTCAACCGAAGAACTCTGCAGCATACGTCCAATTCATCTCCACTCCCTCCTTCATCTTTCTTCGGTAATAGATTGCCGGCTCACTGGCTGTACTACTAAAGTTCATTCTTGCTCCTCCTCTCTTTCTGGCCATAATTACATTCACCATAAAGCCAAAAAAGGCAGGTATTGACAAAATTTTGAAGCAGTCTATTAAAACCTCGAATCTTATTCCATGTACCGAGTGCAGTAGATTTTCACACTGATTTCGGAGTAATGAATGCCAGTCTAGCTTTTCCTATACTGGCTGCCTTTGACATCCTCACCTGTAGTTGAAACATGCTGTCTAGATAACTTGCCTCAGATTTCTGCCATTGATAGGGATTGACACTTGTTGTCGTTGTTAGTTAGTTAGTTAGTTAGTTAGTTAGTTAGTTAGTTAGTTAGTTAGTTAGTTAGTTAGTTAGTTAGTTAGTTAGTTAGTTAGTTAGTTAGTTAGTTAGTTAGTTAGTTAGTTAGTTAATCTTGGTCGCCTCTGTTTTCTCTGTATTCTCTAGGAGTCCTGTCTTTGCTGCCTGCCTATTCTGCCGAATTGTTCGCTTTCATCTGTGAAACATTCAGTTTGTGTGATAATAAACATAAATCATCCTTGAAGTCCAGATCTTCCAATGTCTTTCCGTTGGCCCAACCTATACCTGTTTTTTCACTCCTGTCAACCACAATCAGTAATATCACCAGTGACAGTAGTAGCCTTTTCTCATTTCTGTCTTCATTTCAAATGCTTTGCTAAATGGTGTGGTTGTGTTCTCTGAGCTGGATGGTTTGGTTGCGAAGCTTTCATTGCTCTACTGAGCAACATCTTCAGCGCATACTTCGATGTGAAGTGAGCTTTTAGAATTCTCTATGAGTTATTAGTCATCTCTTCTAGTGACCCTGAACATGATTGGTTGTTTTCGTGTGACATTTCACCCCCTAGTTTGCTTGTCTCGGTGCTGGCTGCTTCTTTGGTCTGAATGTCGTTAGTCATTCCTTCTGCTAACCTTGAACGTGATTGGTTGTTTTTGTGTGACTTCTCACTTTCTAGTTCACTTGTTTTGGTGTTGACTGTTTCCTTGACCTGAAGTTTGACTTTGTTTTTGTCTGAATTTCTTCGTATGGATTGGTATATTTTGTCAATCTCTATGTGTCTATTGCTTTGCTAAATGTTTCTGTAGTGAATCACTTGACATGAGGCATCATCATCGTATAGCTGTTGAACGTGGTTGGTAAGTGTTTGGTAGAGCAATTTTCAAATTACTTCTCAATCGATACCCGACTGAACCAGTCTACAGGAATTGCAAATTATAACTTTTTATCTATCTTAATACAAATAAAAGTGGGATAAACCAATGGATTGTGACCTCTTTGATATACACAATTATCTGCTATTATTGATTTCCTTATTCGTCAATATTTAGTTCTTCAATGAACGAAATATTCCCATATTGAGTCATAAGAAAAGGCACAAACAGCGAAGAAAATTTTCTTTTCGACGATTCATTTTCATGAGCTGTACAATCGTAATTATAATTAACAAAGAAATTTTTAGACCAATCAGATACTGGTAAATTTTGTCCTTGGAAAATTGTATTACATAATGTAAGGTGTAAGAAGGGATGACTAATTGTAAGTTAGAAAGGAGACAGAAGTTGGCATGACGTAATAAGTGTGAGATAATGAATAATCAATAAGCTCGTGTAAAATGGACAGGAACTAGTGGAAAGGCTATAAAGTGTTTTTGTATAAAATATGTATGAAAAGCAGTGTTATTAATAAACAGTAATAGAGTGGTAATAAAATGTGGATGATGGGAACAATAATGATAATAAATGTATTAATAAAATAAAATAATAATAGTAATAATAGTGAACTTACATAATAAAGGAAAGAAGCAAAATTGTGGTGAGAACTTTACTCTGGCCATGGTAAGGCAAGAGAATGTATGTATCGCTTTTGGATGCAGAGGTCCGGTTTTAGATCCCGAATAGCTAATGCTTCAGCTATGTACAGATGGCGTATCCATTCCTTGATGTACTACTCACCAGACGACACGACTGTACGATCCAAAGATCAATATACCGCAAGCCAACATGGACTGGACAGTTTATCAACTTCCAGAGCTTTGTTCCACTAATCTGAAAGAGAAACCTGGTACGTACGTTGTGTTCAAGGATCAGAAAAATCTGCTCGGAAGACATGGTAGAGAAAGAATTAAATTTATTACGTAAAACCCTACTAGAGAATGGGTATCCACCAAGATTTATTGACAAAAACATGAAGGAGAAGCCTCCGGTGTCAAACATCGCAACGGTTCCTAAGAAGACTCTCTTCATGAACCTAGAATTCAAAGGTGATGCCGCAGCAGAATAATAATAATAATTTACTTTATTCCAAAACAGTACTTGTGAAACAGAATTGCTACAGTATTGCATCCAGTTAGTACATTATCAATAAATAGAATTCTACATAGATTCTATGTTCTAATACTTCTTTTTAACAAATCAAGTAGACAGAATATAATAATAATAATTTACTTTATTCCAAAAACTGTACTTATAATACAGAATGGAATTCTCAGCATTTGTCACAATATTGCATCTGATTTACTCAAAGTGTATATAAAATTAAAAATTAAAACAAAAATTAATCGGAGGAATTTGTCCATATTAACGACATAATTATTAGATATAATAATAACAATAAATACTAATAACAGTGAGTTTGTTTCAAACGGTATTGTCGATTCAATTTGGAAACCTTAGCGTGTTAAAGATTATTGGATCTAATGTTCTGTTGATATACTATAGTGAGGTGAAATACAAAGTTAGCAGTCATAATACAGCTTAAAATTATGTCCACACTTATGAGAAATAAAATAAACAAAACGAAAAAATTGAGAGGATTTTAAATATAAGAAATACAATAGCAATGAAGTATGATGCTTTAAGGTTGAAGGAAATGGTCTATTTAGTGGTGCTAAGAAGGTTAGTTAGTTCATTTCTGACACTATTTTCATCACACGCCAACGATATGGCCCAGTGGGATACCACTCGTCCTACTGACAGTCTTCAGAGTTCTACG
The DNA here is from genome assembly GCA_944472155.2 of Trichobilharzia szidati. Classification (NCBI taxonomy): domain Eukaryota; kingdom Metazoa; phylum Platyhelminthes; class Trematoda; order Strigeidida; family Schistosomatidae; genus Trichobilharzia; species Trichobilharzia szidati. Next base: position 17,578,292 of record OX235272.1, on the reverse strand, counting down.
AAGTATGACATAGTCCTTTTTTAGCAATCCAGGAAAGAATAAGGGTGAACAGTAAAGAAGAATAGGTAAAATACACGAGTTGACCAACTGTAAGAGGAGTGGTAGGGTTATGCCTGAGTGCCTCAACTTCTTAATGTAAAAAGTCAGACGAAATATTCTTTGAGAAATCGCTAAGACATAGGAGGACTAGAATAGGTCAGAAGAGAGAACTAATCCAAGATACTTAACTTCAGACTTGCTTTCTATATCAGTATCATCGATTTTGTAAGGGTCATAGGAACCAACGGCTTCATTTAACTTTCGCTTACATCGGAAACTGAAATTAACAGTCTGACATTTGGAAGGATTACGTTTAAGGCCGTTAGACGAAGACCATTTGCTAATTTCTGATAGAAAGTTGTTAATCTTAATACAGTCAAGTTGAGAGTTAACAGACATTGAAATAGTTAGATCATCGGCATACTTAACAAAGTTGATTTCGGAGTGAGGCAAGTCATGCAAGAAGAAAGAAAACAGAAAAGGAGAAAGGACAGCACCTTGAGGGACACCAGCCTCAGTAAGCAATGAAGTGGACGACTTTCCCTGACATACAGTGTATGGCTTTTTTTCTGAGAAATAAGAATGGAGCCATTTGACAACCCAACAGTCAGTTTAGTTTCAGCAAGCTTGTTTAGTAAAATGTCCCTAGGTACTGAGTCGAAAGCAGATGTATAATCTAGAAAGGTGCAGCGAACAAATTTAGCCCCCTTGTCTAAGCTGGAGACAATGTTATGATACAGGACTGCACCTGCGTCCAAAGTACTTCTACTATTTCATGCAACCGGTTCCCTTTATTAGTTTGAAGAGAGAAAGAACGAACATGTTTGCAGGATAATACGAGCTCGTTTTATTTCGTGGATTCTCATCAACTGCATACATCCTAAACAAAATCAAATTATAGGTTTCAAGAAAGTTGTGGAGCATACTTTTTCATAAATACTTTGAGTTATAGATAGAAGGCATAAGGGACATAATTCCAGAATTTGATGAAGGTAGGCAGATTATTCGGTGTCAAAAAACAACTTATTATATCTAGTGGAATTAGATAAGAGGGGTAAGAGTTCAGATTTCTATTGGAAAACAACACAGATTGGTTAGAGGCATATTACAGGGTCAGGGTCAGAGAACAAAGTAAATTTACACATCTTGTGGTGGAGAGTTTAAGAGGGTGGGGGTGAATAGTGAAGTAACATTTATAACTTAAACAGACAAACAATTAAGTAGATTTAGAAACTTGAAGGTCAAAATTGAATAGAATGTTACGTAACAAGACAAACACACAGGCATACTGACAGAAAGGCAAAACAAAAATAAAGTAAAATAGAGTTAGGGTTACCAAGGTAGTGAAAGATTAATCACACTATCTTTCTGTATACAAAGGTCTGGTCGAAATCTCTTGATAGCAATGGCTTCTGCGAAGCGAAGTAGCCGTGGGTTTCTTTGTGTATTGATTATTTTGAAGGCTTGGCTGATTTCTACTGTGTGTCCTGTGTCAATTAGATGTCTGGCGATTGCACTTGATAACACTTTCCTTCCTTTTGTATGGAGACTCTTAGGAATGTGCTCAGAAAATCTAGTAGATGCTGTCCTCTCAGTCCTTCCAATAGAAATCTGAACTCTTACCCCTCTTATCCAATTCCACTATATATAATTAGTTGATTTTTACACCAAATAATCTGTCTACCTACATCAAATTCTGGAATTATGTTCCTTATGCCTTCTATCTATAACTCAAAGTATTTATGAAAAAGTATGTTCCACAACTTTCTTGAAACCTATAATTTGATTTTGTTTAGGATGTATGCAGTTGATGAGAATCCACGAAATAAAACGAGCTCGTATTATCCTGCAAACATGTTCGTTCTTTCTCTCTTCATACTTCTACTATGTTTGTAGGCGAATTGTTTGGGATCGTTAAAGGCTTTAAGTGAAATTTGGAGATTAAGTAAGAGCAACTTTTCCATAGCTTTTAGAAAAGGGGAAGTAATTCTCAGAAATTCTCAGAAATCGCCTTTCTAAATGTCTGAAGAAGACATTTCCAACAGCCACTCTTCGTATCACATTCTCCTGCAGACAGTTAATCCAGTCTAACGCTAAGGACAAGATACCGCTTTTGGCCACCTCAATGAATATTTACTTTCCCTTTTCTTACGAATCTTCTACTCTCACTACATTCGTCTAACTTTGTACACTTTCCGAAATACTGACAGTACACTGAAATGATCCACTTCCGTGCAAAATATTCTATATCGATAAGTCAACCACTCAGTCAGATAGCTAATCAGTTCGTTATTCTTTAAACCAAAATCTCTCAAAATGTTACACTTCTGTAACACACCATTCGTTCATTATATTTCAATATACGTCACACAAACTCTAAGGTCATCAGACAGAGGAAGTAAGCAGTGAAGACAGGACTTCAAGTGAACACAGAGAAAACAGAGGTAACCAGGATAACTAACTAACTAACAACGACAACAAGTGTCAATCCCTATCAATGGCAGAAATCTCAGGCAGGTTACTTCATTCACTTATCTAGGCATGTTAAAGGCAGCCAGTATCGGAAAAGCTAGACTGGCATTCATTACTCCGAAATCAGTGTGAAAATCTACTGCACTTGGTACATGGAATAAGATCCGAGGTTTTAACCCTTATGTCAAATCAGTTCTTCTATGTGATTCAGAGACCTGACTCAAACGTTGCTGTAAGCATTTCCAACAGACTTCCTTAGACTTTTCTCAATAACTGCCTTTTTTGGCCCCACACTGAAGATCCAATCAGCCAACCAGAAATGATAATAATAATAATAGCTTTATTCCAAACAGTATTTGTGGTACAGGTATGGAATTTTCAGCGTGCATTACAATATTGCATCTAATTACCTCATAAATTTTATAAGATTTTAAAAATAAAAAGCAACAACAACAAAAAGAAAAAAAAAAAAGAAATAAAAAAGAACAGCATTGCATTCACATTTTAAACAATGCACCACAGGATATGAAATATAAAATTAGTGTGTAATAGAATATGTGAGCAACAATATAATAGTAACAAAGAAAGGAAAACAAAAGCTAATGGAAACTATTTGTTAGAGTGCCGCAGTAAGTTGATTGTGTCATACCTAACGGATTTCTCATCACATAACAGCTGTGCCAGATAAGGTATTGTGGAGTTTTTGTACTTGGTAGTCCTAGCATATAGTCTCTTATAGTTGCTTCTAGTTCTACCAGATGAAATGCAAGGAGAGAGCTGCGTATAGAGAGGATGCTCGGGGTCTGACAATATAGAATTCGCTAGTTTCTTACATGACATTATATGTCTATCCACAATGGTGTTAACCAGTTGGTTTAACGATATCCTATTTCCCCTACTAGCGGCTTTTAGTGCCCTACGCAGCAAAGCAAAATCTTTCTTAAGTAGTCCAGGAAAGATTAATGGGGAGCAGTAAAGAGGGATGGTTAGAATACAAGAATTGACAAACTGAGAAAGCAAAGACTGCTTTATACCAGATAAGCAACAAGAAGGAACTCAATTAGAGAACCATCTGACCACCTATTCCCAAACAAATATTCCTTTGAAATTAGAGATATATTAGACACATGCTGAAGAAACCGTTGAGTGACATCGCGTGCCATTCCATCGCTTAAGCGAAACTCGAATAGGAAATGACGTGATTAGCGTTAGTCTAAGAGTGAAATGGAAGTAATCGTGTAAGGAAAAGATAAGAGCTTATGGGCAACTGTGGAGCGAGCTAAAAGCTGTACAAACAGAATGAATGAAGATATGCTGCTAAAGCGCAACATTTCATACGGAACAAGGCAATAATAATAATTTAATTTTGGAAAATATTCCAAAATAAATATCACATTGAAGTAACCTGTTAATCTTACAAACTGAATAATTCCTCTACTGATTGATAATGCCATTTAGTACACCTTAGTATATCTTCATTTCCAATACTTTACCTTATTCTGTAACATTTTACTTATTATCTATGATATGTCCAATTATTATGCTATTATTATTGTTTTTCATCATTTTATCTGACATACATTTACTTCCATTTATATTAAAAACTTATTTATTTATAAAGGTTACACAAAGTTGAACAATTAGCCGTTATGTTTAAATAAACTAATTGTTACTCTAAATGGTAACCATAGTAACTGATTGATGTGCTGCTGCTATCTGTACTTATCTGTTAAGAATTCGATTGCTTACTGTCTTCAGTAATGATAACCAACAACAAAATTCTTCAAGATAATCTGTCAGCGAAATGTATCAAGTATAAATTAGAAGCAAGTGTGTACAATTGTGCGTGTATGTTAATAAATGAAAAATAAGAATAGTGAATTGATACACCTGATTAGTATTCATTTCGATTAAATAAAGTATAATTATATTTTAATAGTTTACACACAATGATAAGTTTTGTTATTGGTAATATTTCGAGCAAAATTACTGCCCGTGTTCACACCACTGTTGGAATTGTTTGATTCACACATTTATGATTTGTACTCATATATATATAGTTCATTATTTTTGCTCATTCATATTTTTTTTGTATTTGAGTTGTATTCCACGTTCATTCATGTTTTTGTATCCAGAATTATATTCCAAGTTGTTGATAGTTGTACTGAGTCACCCTTGTTACATGTATCCGGTGTGACTTAATGAATATCGATTCTGTTATAAGTCTTTCTTTCCATTTGTTCATGTTAGTTTTTAGAATACACACACTGTCCCAATCGATATTGTGGTTTTTGTCCCATGCATGTGCAGCTATCGATGAATTTTTTCAAGATTTTTGTAGGCTTGTGTTCCTGTTGGTTGACCTTTGGTTAGGCGTTTATGTTCATTCACTCTTATTTTGAGTGATCTGGACGTTTGCCCCACATATTTAGTCGGACAGTCAGCACAAGATATTTTGTAAATCAAGTTGTTTTTATCCATCATTTTTACGGGATCTTTCAGTTGATTTATTTTATTTTTGATTAGATTTGTCGGTTTAAAAGTTGTGTGAATGCCGATATTTTTGAGGTTTCTTTGAATTGCCTCTGATGTACCATTTTATATGGTATTGTGACTGTTTTTTGCATTCTTCCATCTTGTTATTCTCCGGTTTCACCCTCTTTTTTTCTCTTTTATATTATCTTTTATAAATTCTTTTGGGTAGTTGTTTTCGAGTAGCATCTTGAATAGGACGTTTATTTCTTTACACTGGTCCTCTGGCGTTGTTGTTAGTCTACGTATTCTATCTGCAAGACCTTGTATTAATCCTGGTTTCACCGTGAGTGGATGAGCTGAGTGATAATCGAGGAATCTTCCAGAGTGTGTGGTTTTTCTATATAGCGTCGTTTTAATGCTGCCATCTGTTATTCTTTGTATTTTGCAATCTAACAAAATATCTTGTGCTGACTGTCCGACTAAATATGTGGGGCAAACGTCCAGATCACTCAAAATAAGAGTGAATGAACATAAACGCCTAACCAAAGGTCAACCAACAGGAACACAAGCCTACAAAAATCTTGAAAAAAATTCATCGATAGCTGCACATGCATGGGACAAAAACCACAATATCGATTGGGACAATGTGTTTATTCTAAAAACTAACATGAACAAATGGAAAGAAAGACTTATAACAGAATCGATATTCATTAGTCACACCGGATACATGTAACAAGGGTGACTCAGTACAACTATCAACAACTTGGAATATAATTCTGGATACAAAAATATGAATGAACTGGAAAACAAGAAAAATAATGAACTATATATATATGAGTACAAATCATAAATGTGTGAATCAAACAATTCCAACAGTGGTGTGAACACGGGCAGTAATTTTGCTCGAAATATTACCAATAACAAAACTTATCATTGTGTGTAAACTATTAAAATATAATTATACTTTATTTGATCTAATCCACAATGCTCAAACTTTTTACTGATATTAATTCATTTCGATTACTTATCTTTTTCCCAAAAAAAACTATTGAAATTATTCCAAATCTCTACAAAAACCCATATTCTAAATGATAACAATAATAATAATAATCTTCACCTCATTAATGATTACTGCACGGATGTCCTGAAGCGTTACGGAGAAATAGTGACCACTGGGGTCCACCTTATCAAAATGAAATGGACACTAATCGAAGGCATCGATCGGTTGAGGGCAGTGCTGTATCACAAATTGACACAAGTTAAAATTCATGAGTCACTGACTCCCAGCTGAATTAGCTGAATGGTCAACAAACTTGATCTCGTCACCTGAAGAGTTCCGAACAAGGACGAAACAGCCGTACAGTTCTCCCTGGTTAATAATGATCTCCTTCGCAGACTTTGATTCGTGACAAAATCTAATACATTCAGATTAACCTAAATTTCTACAAAAATTCAGAATCTAAATGAAAATGTTAAAGGGAATAAGCGATAATTATAACGTCTTCTCTAATGTATATATAAACCTATCATTAAGTATGAATTTATCCTATATGTGTGAATACATATAATTTAGTTAGCCTGTTATTGATGATAACAATAATAAATCTAGTTATAAACAGTCTATACTTCCCATTGAAGCCACTTTTTTCCTCCTTATTTTGCCTCTAACTACCTCTAAACAAATAATTTTCTCGCCTACATGTATTCTACAAAGCACCGTGATTCGTACAAAGAATAAAGGGAAAAATGAAAAATAATGAATTCCTTAGAGAAATCTCATCAAATTATTTCCTGGATAAAAACAGGCTTTTGTTTTGTTATTCAAAGGAATCTTTGTTTAAATGAAATATTTATTTTTAACATCAAAAATAATATTTTTTTAAACTGAAGTTTTTTTTACCTTTTAGTTGAATGTGATGTTTGAGTGAGTAATTTTACTTGGCATAGTGTTTTTCGCTTGAAATTTATCGTCTGAGAATCTTTATACAGTGAGAAATGAGAATTTGAAACGGTTTTCTTTCAACAACTCAGAATTATTCAAATCAAAATGTTTTATCTGCCTGATACGATGAATGCTAATCAAGAGACCAAACGAGATAACAGCAAGGCATTATTATGTGTTTTTCGATTTAGATCACGAATTGATATCAGTTTGAGAACTGGATAACAGTTTCAACCTAGCTTGGGACTCATCGGCAGTGTGCACCATCTGGGTTTCGATCCCAGGACCTTCCTGTTACAAGGTGGGCTCGTAAACCATTAAGCCACTGGGACCCGACCAAAAGGCCCATGAATTCTAACTTCTGCCAATTCACGACATAGCGCGACCCCTAGCCAATGTCTTCGGCGAGTATTTGTCCTCACACCCGACCTGCTGCACCCTACCGGTCACACACCTACTGATCAGGTCCCAGTGGCTTAATGGTATACGAGCTCGCCTTGTAACCAGAAGGTCCTGGGTTCGAATCCCAGTGGGTGAGTACTGCTGAAGAGTCCCAAGCTAGGATGAAACAGCTATTCACTACTCTCTGGTTTTCAATGGTTCTGAAACTGATGTCAATCTGTGGTCTCACTCGAAAAACATATCAAATCCATACAAATTGAGTCTTAAAAATTAATATATGTGTAAAACTTGAACAGTGTGGTATTATGTAATCCCATATGAATTTGCCCACTGAAAACGTTTACTACACAGTTTACCTTTCATAATCATATCGCTGATTATAACTATACAACTTCGAGACTTAAGTTTTGTAGTTCTCCTTCTCCCCACTCATTTGTTGTACAGGTAGTGGAATCTTCCAGATATCTGGAACAGGTGGTGAGTCATTCCTGCTGGATGTATTCTCATCCACTAGGATTGCTGACGAGTCCCAAATAAAAAATGAAATGAGCCTCCTGGATTACACTGCTAGTCACCATTCAGCAAATCACAACATGTCAATCCTCAGACATCGTGGAAGCATCCGTACTGAGGGCCGAATATTTCTGTCCAATATAATCAATCAATGGGGATTACGAAATTAAATTTGAAAAAGCTAATAATACATGTTATCTCAGTTGATTCGATATATTAAAGCTTCCATCATCAATCTCTCCTTCCACTCTGTTACATTAGACTTTTATCCTGTCACCTTATCGTCTCCTGTTGTATGGTTGTGTGTAATTGCATGTAGTGCTCTATAGCTGAGTTCTTTTCTAGGTTTCTTATCTTATTAGGGCCAACTAATGTAGATTTGAACGAAATATTCCCATATTGAGTCATAAGAAAAGGCACAAACAGTGAAGAAAATTTTCTTTTCAACGATTCATTTTCATGAGCTGTACAATCGTAATTATAATTAACAAAGAAATCTTTAGACCAATCAGATACTGGTAAATTTTGTCCTTGGAAAATTGTATTACATAATGTAAGGTGTAAGAAGGGATGACTAATTGTAAGTTAGAAAGGAGACAGAAGTTGGCATGACGTAATAAGTGTGAGATAATGAATAATCAATAAGCTCGTGTAAAATGGACAGGAACTAGTGGAAAGGCTATAAAGTGTTTTTGCATAAAATATGTATGGAAAGCAATGTTATTAATGAACAGTAATAGAGTGGTAATAAAATGTGGATGATGGGAATAACAATGATAATAAAAGTATTGATAAAATAAAATAATAATAGTAATAATAGTGAACTTACATAATAAAGGAAAGAAGCAAAATTGTGGTGAGAACTTTACTCTGGCCATGGTAAGGCAAGAGAATGTATGTATCGCTTTTGGATGCAGAGGTCCGGTTTCAGATCTCGAATAGCTAATGCTTCAGCTATGTACAGATGGCGTATCCGAAGTCCCTTTGTACGATATTGAGGGACTCTGTGTAACACTGTGAAGCATTCATGTGGGGGTGCTCGATGTCCAGAGATGACAAGGTGTTCGAGGATGGAGCTGTTGCTATTCTTCTTTTCTCCTCTGGATAACCAAGCTGGGCAGTGTTCCAGAATACGTTTGTGGACTTGACGTTGCGTACGGCCGATATACTTTGCTCCACACGAGCAAGTAAATTGATAAATACACATTGAAGTGGCCAAAAGCGGTATCTTGTCCTTAGCGTTAGACTGGATTAACTGTCTGCAGGAGAATGTGATATGTAGAGTGGCTGTTGGAAATGTAGATTTCGCTCGGTTTTTGTGCTGCTCTAATCCAACTCTCTACTACTATTTTGACTAATTTATTTTGACTCACAATTATTGCAAGGCGTTAAATGAACTAAATTATTCCGTTTAATAGGCTACACAGGATCCTTTTACGCAAGTAACTTATTTCTTAGTGAGTTTGTTGGCTTCAGTGACACTCTTTTTCCTGTAGTTTGGTTTGTAAGGGTTAGTTATGTTTTACGAGTTGATCACGGACTGAATTGGTAGAAGTTAGAATTCATGGGCCATTGAATCGGGTCCCAGTGGCTGAATGGTATACAAGCTTGCCTTGTAACCGGAAGGTCCTGGGTTCGAATCCCAGTGGGCGCGTACTGCCAATGACTCCCAAACTGGGATGGAACAGTAGCTGTCCAGTACTCCCTGGTTTTCAATGGTTCTCTAACTGATATCAGTCCGTGATCAACTCGTAAAACATAACTAACCCTTACAAACCAAACTATAGAAAATTAATCTGATGCTCGCTAGTGACTTGCTACAGGATGGAGCTTCCTGTAATTCTAGTGAGAAGTCGTGACCAGTGAGGTCCAATTAGATGTCACGTATGTGGATTGATGTCCCACCAACGACAATGGTTGGGGTTGCGCTAAATCACGAATTGGTAGAAGTTGGAATTCATGAGTCGTTGAATCGGGTCCCAGTGGCTGAATGGTATACGAGCTTGCCTTGTAACCGGAAGGTCCTGGGTTCGAATAAGTCTTATTCCTGTTTTTTTAAGAATTCTATGTAGGGTTTCAAAGTTTCCTTCCTTTTATGGAAACACTTCTGATGTTTTAAATTCTACATCGCTTGTTCCACTGATTAAAATGCGTAATTGGAAGCCATCCACATTAGTCAGTTAAAATTCCAGTTATTTGAATTGATACAGTTGTTTGAGATGTGTTTTAATTGGGGGGGGGGGGTATTACTGATGAGCTTGGCTCAAGACGTATGAAATGGACATCTGGTGGCTTAAACGCTACAAATTGACTTTTCGACGATTCATTTTCATGAGATAATAAAAAGAACCAAAATTATAGTAAAAACTTTACTCTGCCCACGGAAGGGCAAGTGAATGTATGTATCGCTTTTGAATGCAGAGGTTTGGTTTCAGATCTCGAATAGCTTGTGCTTCAGCTGTGTACAGATGGCGTATACGAAGTCCCTTTGGCCCATATTGAAGGACTCTGTGTAGCGCGGTGAAACATTCATGTATGGATGCCCATTGTCTGGAGATGACAAGGTGTTCGAGGATCGAGCTGTTGCTATTCTTCTTTTCTCCTCTGGCTCACCAAGCTGGACAATGTTCCAAAATACGTTTTTGGATTTGACGTTGCATACGACCAATATACTTTGTTCCACAAGAGGAAGTAAATTGATATATCAACGTCCAGTCTTCTTTCTTTGCCTTGCGTGCCCGGCGGTATTGTTGTTGATGTTGACGTGCGATTAGGACAGATTAGCCAGCGCATTAGTTAGATTCCACGTAGTCTACAAGGTCCTCATATTCATACATAACATAAATTCACGCTAGACTGGATTAAGTGTCTGCTGGAGTGTGATACTTAAGGTGGCTGCTTGAAGTGTCTTCTTCAGACATTTAGAAAGATGGTTTCCGAGAATTCCTACCGCGATGTCACCTTTGAATTCCAGGTTCATGAAGAGAGTCTTCTTGGGAACATTTGTGATTTTTGCTGACAAAGGCTTATCTTTCATGTTTTTGTCTATGAATCTTGGGGGATACTCGTTCTCTAGTAGGGTTTCACGTAATAAATTCAATTCTTTCTCTATCATGTATTCCGAACAGATTTTTCTAATCCTTAAACTTAGCTTTCGGATCAGTGAGATGAATCTCTGGAATTTAAAGCAATTAGTTCCCTTTATGAATTTCGACAACACAATAAGAAGACGTAGTTTATCTGAAACGTGTAATGTATTGGCGCAACACATTTCGGACATTCTTATCACACACGTACTTGTCACACACAGTTTTTATATAATGCAAGAAGGCATGAATAATTACAATACAGGTCAGATTGTATACAGGTCAAGGTCACAAACTAAACTTATCTTCATAGAGAAAACGAGAACTATGCTTTTCTGTAAACCCTCACATCATCCGAACGATAGCGTCACATCCCACTGTGTTTATCAATTTACATGTATGTGTGGAGACACGTACATAGGGAGGACCCATCGGTCTCTGCAGGTTAGGGCTACAGAACACATTCCAAAGTGGCTGCAACAACAAATGAAATCACCAGACACAATTGAACCCGGAAATAGATGTCCAACATCATCTATAGCCAAGCATATTATAGAGACGGGTCATAAGGTTGATTTCAACAATGCCTTTAAGCCGATATATAAAACAAGGTTGGGCCACATACTTAAATTCGTTGAAGCCTTAGCCATAAAAAGACTTAAACCTGTCTTATGTGTCCAAAAATTATTTGTTATCACCTTAAACCTGCCTTGGTAATCCAATTTAGGACCAAGGACCAATTTACTTCCTAATATTTTCAACCCCTTCTTTGACTTGTTTTTCTCCTTTTACCTTTCTTACCCACACCTTTTGTGTCTCCCTACCCATTATTTGTGACTTTGACCTGTATACAATCTGACCTGTATTGTAATTATTCATGCCTTCTTGCATTATATAAAAACTGTGTGTGACAAGTACGTGTGTGATAAGAATGTCCGAAATGTGTTGCGCCAATAAATTACACGTTTCAGATAAACTACGTCTTTTTATTGTGTTGTCGAATCTCTGGAAGCTGATAAACTGTCCAGTACATGTTGGCTTGCAGTATATCAATCTTTGGATCGTATAGTCTTGTCTTCTGGTAAGGAGTACATCAAGGAATGGAAATGCCATGCTCGATTCACGTTCTAAGATGAATTTTATTGATGGGTGTGCTGCGTTGAAGGTTTTGAGGGGATAGTCTAAATCAATTTTTTCATCACAAATTATGAAAGTATCATCTACATATCTCCTGTATAACTGCAGCTGACTTATCAAAGGATCGAGGATGTCATTTTCGAGACTCGCTATGAAACAGTTGGCTAGGAGTGGACCGAGAGGAGACACCATCTCTACACCATCTTTCTGTGTATGGATGATTGTTCATTGAATTTGAATTGAATAAAAAACGTACATCTTATAAGTTGTTCCTTTAGGTAGCTTATGAGAAGGGGGACTTCCCGGTTGTTGGTTTCGAAGTAGTCACAAATGAAGCATATTGTTTTGGTCAGGGGAATGCTTGTAAATATAGTGGTGACATCCATTGGGAGCATTTTTCTTTCAAACACGTTGATACCTTTCAGTGGGTCGATGAAATCAAATGTGTTCTTAAGGCTATATTTTGTCATATGTCTTCCTTCTGGTTCAAGGATATTAGCTAGCCACTTCGCGACCTGATGATATGGTGAGTTAAGCATGTCTTTGATAGATCGAAGTGGGACATCCTCCTTGTGCACTTTACACAGTCCATACAGACTTGGAATAGTTGAACTTCATGGTTTTATTTGCTATATATACCTCTGATGTTATGACTGAATCTTCTTTCATTCTCTTCAGCAATTTTGTAAGGAGGTTTCCTCTTCTTTTTTGTTGTGTCTTTCTGGTTAGTGATTTGAAGAATTTGATGTTATCTGAAAGTATGTTTGTCAATTTAATAATAACAATAATAATTTGCTTTATTCCAAAACAGTACTTGTGATACAGAATGGAATTCTCAGCATTTTTACTACAGTATTGCATCCAGTTAGTACATTATCAATAAATAGAATTCTGCATAGATTAAGGAAAATTCTAAGTTCATTATGACAACAACATATTGGAATGTCGGTAGGAAAGCCAATGTTGAACAGTGTTTGAAGGTGTTAGAAAAGTAGGAGCTGTCATATTTACTGGCGTAAGCGGGAGAAAGAAACAAAGCAGCACATAACGGAAAAAGAGACAGAGAGAGAAAAGGAAAAGAAAGAAAGAAAGAAAAATGTTGTACCTATAAATGATATGAGTTGGAAAGACGAGGTCCAGTTGTTCTACTGATTATTTCATGAATTATAGGTGTCACGCCTAATGCTTTCTTTATCACACAGAACACGAGCTAAGTAGGGTATGGTTGAGTTTTTGTACTTGCTTGCTGGTGCGAGCATATAGTTTTCTATATAGGCTTCAGGTTTCGCCTGATGAGATGCAAGGGGAGAGTTGTGAGTGAAGAGGGTGGTGTGAGTTAGATAAAATGGATTTGGCCCATTTTTCACATGAGTCCATGTCCCTGTCAACCAGAATATTAACAAGCTGGTTAAGTGGCACGTTGCTTACCCTGCTGACAACATTTAACATCCTGCGTAATATGTTATAGTCTTTCTTGAGTAGTTGGATCTATTCATTACCACAATCCCATTGCCCTAATCAGGTCGGACGAGGACTATGTCTTTGTTTTCTTGGAGTTTTTTAAGTTGTCCTCTGTGTTCCTTGGTCAGCAGATAACGGTGGCTCGGTCGTGTACGAGTGTACTTGTAGCGGCTGTCGAAAACCGAAGCTTTGAATTGATCAAGATCTTTTTCAGAAGTAGGTAACAAACTGAATGTCTGTGTCATTAAATTCTCGAACTGCCCTTTTGTTTATAATTCGTTGATTTTACTCGATACATGGTGAAATTTTAGACCAAGTGATAGGACTTCGATTTGAATAGGAGTGAGAGGAAAATTCGAAAAGTTAAAGACATTCTTCTCAGGATTCTGAGGAAACGATGAGACACTTTCAGACGGTTTCGGGCTTTTTGTTAGTCGTGAAGTAGTATCGTCGCAACGTTTTTGTATGACAATGGATACATAATCCTGAAACATTTGCCGTTCATCATCAGATGGTTCATATATAGCATGGGTTCTTCGTGAAATGTGTTTCGCTCAAGTTCAGGTAGGCATGAGCGGATGGCATCGATGTGGTTCAGTGTATAACGTTTTAGTGTCTCTGAATCAGGGTAAATATGATTCTGGCGGAGATTCTTCCAGTACTGTTTTCGATACTCATGTCTATCAATGCATCGTTTCAGAAAAGTAAACTCCGTGTTGACTTTAGCAAGCAGGAATTTGTCCAATTCCTTCACTGTCACAGGGTTCTTGGAGTTCTTCAATGAACGAAATATTCCCATATTGAGTCATGAGAAAAAGATGTAAACAGCGAAGAAACTTTTCTGTTCTCACACTAATCCATTTCATTTCAGTCTAGAAAAGAAAAACTGTCAGCCTGTTTTTAGGGTAATTTGAACTTTCCACTGTTTCATTATGCTGGACTGAAATGCTTGATCTCTGTTGATATGCCGGCTCCTAGTACGGACGCTTTGACAATGACAGGGGGGTCAAAATGAAGCTTCTTTGGTTGATGGCGACTAACAGTGGAATCCACGATTCCCATTTCGTTTTTTTTCGAACTCGTCTGTCATCTAGATTTATCTGAGACTCCCTGTGGATGATAGCGTTACCAGTGAGATACGAACCATACAACCATCATTTCGAAAACTAAAGCATTATCCGCTAGGTCAGCAGGCCACGAGAACCACCTCGTGTACGACGAGAATCGGTTATTACTTATTTTTAGGCTGATAATGCTTTGGTGTTTGAAACTATGGAAGCAGGATTCAAGTCTCATTAGGAACACATTCACTTTTTTGGGGAATGAATATGTCTCTGTCTGAAGAGTCATAAGTAAGATGAAATGTACTACTTGAATTCACCATCAACCAAAAAAGAAACTGCCAACTCGTTTTGAGAAAATAAGGTGAAATGCTTCCATCTGTAGTCACAGTATTATTATTATTGTATTATGGTTCCCTTGGGTTCCTAGTGGAACATAGGGCTTCAACTACACGTCTCCACTTGCTTCTGTCTTTTGCTGTACTTTTCACCTGCATCCATTTTGGTCAATACTGTTTCAATTCCTCTTCACAGGATCTACTCCATGTCACACTTGGACGTACCACTAGACGCTTCCCTTTTGAGTTCCACTCGAGCCATGGCCTGATGCGCGATGTCACCCAACGGCCTTCTCAGCGAGCGAGTGTCCAATCCATCTCCACTTTCTCCTGCATATTTGTTAGGCGATTGCTTCTTGTTTTGTTTGTTCCCATAGTTTCTTGTTGGTTCTTGTTCTTTCCGGCCATCTGATCTTCAGTATAGAGCCAGCGAAGACAGTTGTTGATAAAGGTCTGCAACAGGCTGTTGGAAATATTCTTTGTGACCCGCCGCCAAGTTTCTGATCCATCCATATAGAAGAACTGACTGAAGTGACATTTGTATTGAAAATCCGAATCATTTTGTTGTTGATGCTGAGTTGAGTGACGAAGATTTCCAGATTGGTTTCAGGTTGATGAATGTGTTTCTCGCCTTCGCGATTCTCGATTTTACATCCTCGTCCATTTTATGTGCCTGTAGTTGAGACAATGCTCCTCTCTAGATAAGTGAATGAAGTAACCTCTTTCAAATCCCTCCTGTTGATGGAACACTCTGAATATTTTATGATTTAATCAGGTATAATGATAAATATGACAAGCAGTAAGAATCTTGTGGAACTGTTTCCTTTTATCCGATTAGTTGGAATCAGTAGTAGTCACAGAGTACTAAAAGACCAGTATCACTCTTGATTGTGACACTAATTTCTCAGTCTATTTTAATGAAATGACTTCACTCATAGTGACCAGTATCTGATAAACAAGGTAAGGTGTGATTTTTGTTTGTTCCCTCTAAATCTTTTCATATCTCATTGAAGAGAGTTCTGAAATTCCAAATTGTGAAATATTCTTAGCCAAACACGTTTATCACACAATTACTATTTTTTGTCATCATATAATTACTGTATTATTCTACTTAAAAATATATCCACCATTGGAGGATCTGGACTTCGCCGATGACATATGTCTTATTTCCCACAAACTGGAAGATATACAAGCATCAAAAATAGGATCCGGATTTTCAACTCCAATGTGAACTCAGTCAGTGCTACTCACTATACGGATTGATCAGAGACTTGCACTGCGCGTCATAAACAGCATCTCAAACAAACTACACACCTTCATTAACAGCTGGTTGTCTTCGCTCAATACCACTCAAGATCAGATGGCCGGCCAGAAAATATCAGCAACAGAGAGGGATCTCTGGCAATGAGCGAACCAACTCAGCAGGATCCGATTGTGAAACAAATATGCAGGAAGAAATGCAGGCGGATTGGCTGGCCATACTCTGAGAAAACAAACCATCAAGTGACATCACTAGACAAGCCGTTGCTCGAGTGGAACCCGACAGAATGGGAAGCGGCGAGTTGGTCGTCAGTGCGAGGGTGGGTGACTTGGAGGAGGTCATGTGAAGAGGAGAGGTGTCGCTGCCTACCGACAAATGGAAAGCCTATGCCCTGCAGTTTTTGATGGAGACATATGGATAAATGAAATATTTATTTTTAACATCAAAAATAATATTTTTTTAAACTGAAGTTTTTTTTACCTTTCAGTTGAATGTGATGTTTGAGTGAGTAATTTTACTTGGCATAGTGTTTTTCGCTTGAAATTTTTCGTCTGAGAATCTTTATACATTGAGAAATGAGAATTTAAAACGGTTTTCTTTCAACAACTCAGAATTATTCAAATCAAAATGTTTTATCTGCCTGATACGATGAATGCTAATCTAGAGACCAAACGAGATAACAGCAAGGCATTATTATATGTTTATCGAGTTAGATCACGAATTGATACCAGTTTGAGAACCAGTGATTAACGCGGGGTACTGGATAACAGTTTCAACTTAGCTTTACATTACATAAAATGATGAGGTTTGTTGAGATATAATTTAACATATGGAAAACATCTATTGACCTTATAAATGGGAAAAATGAGATAATACACGGAACTGCTCAAAGTGAGAATATTAGTAATAATAATAATAATAATAATAATATTCACAACTTTTGTGATAAGGAAAAGTTAAACAGATGAAATAAACAAAATGAAAAATAAATGAATTCTAATGCCTCTCTGGCCAAGATAAAAAATAGGGTATGTACGTACTTTTTTCTTACACAAACGTCTGGCTCGAATTCATGAACGGCTAAAGCCTCCGTTGTCTTTAGAAGTCTAGAACAAAGAGAAGGCAGCAAGTTAGCATAAAATTCCATAGATGATCTTAAAATCATGGTCAGGATTGATAAAGTGACAGAAGTTGATCGTGCGTTCGACAATAGGAATTCACGCACTGTTCCCTTCTCCATTGTGAAATCACGCTGAGATGTGTCCTAGTATCCATTTCGAAAGCATTCTGTGGTTACGACTAATTTACCATGCTCCACAAGAGTAGGTAAATTGATAGATGTCCTAGGGGGAGACCAGGCAAGGGAGCTTCTCTCTTATACAGACGGAGAACAACTAATGGCTTATGAATGTCATTTTCAGCTTTGCAACAAAGAACGTCTTACTGACTAATTTAATGAGAGGATTTTTGAGCATATCTGAAGCCCTCTCACCTTTGAATTCCAAATTCATAAAGTTAGCTTTCTTCAGAAGTTTGTAAATGACAATGATCTTCCCGATTGCAGTAGACTGGATTGTATGACAAACAAACAACGGGCAATGAGGAAACAGGCATAAGATGGACTCATACTAAATACTTGAAGGATCTGGACTTCGCCGATGATATATGTTTGATTTCCCACAAACTGGAAGATATGCAAGCGAAAAGCAACAAGTTGGCAGAAGAAGCATTCGGAGAAGATAGGCCTTCAGGTGAACATAGAGAAAACAGAGGTGATGAAGATTCCTGGGCAACACCACCAACAAGAACAACAACAACAGACAACGAACAGCATAAATGGAAGGAACCTGAAAGAAACAATCTCCTTTACCTACCTACCTGGGAAACATCGTTTCAACTACAGGCCAGATAAACTGACGAGGATATCAAAGCAGCGAGGATCGGAAAAGCAAGACAAGCTTTCAATACTCTCAAGTCTGTGTGGAGGTCAACAGCACTCAGCATCAAAACGAAGATAAGATCCGGATTTTCAACTCCAATGTGAACTCAGTCAGTGCTACTCACTATACGGATTGATCAGAGACTTGCACTGCGCGTCATAAACAGCATCTCAAACAAACTACACACCTTCATTAACAGCTGGTTGTCTTCGCTCAATACCACTCAAGATCAGATGGCCGGCCAGAAAATATCAGCAACAGAGAGGGATCTCTGGCAATGAGCGAACCAACTCAGCAGGATCCGATTGTGAAACAAATATGCAGGAAGAAATGGAGATGGATTGGCTGGTCATACTCTGAGGAAGCAATGCATCAAGTGACATCACTAGACAAGCCATTGCTCGAGTGGAACCCGACAGAATGGGAAGCGGCGAGTTGGTCGTCAGTGCGAGGGTGGGGTGACTTGGAGGAGGTGATGTGAAGAGGAGATGAAAGCGTGTGGGCAGACTTGGAGCCAGGTGAAGACGGTAGCAGAGAACCGAACGCAATGGAGACGCACGGCTGAAGCCCTATGTTCCTCTAGGAATTAAAGGAAACAATAATAATAATAAGTGACAATGTCATGTTTTTGTCCATAAATCGGTTCTCGTGTAACTGTTTCACGTGAACATAGTCAAAACTATAAATATTTCTTCGCCTACAATCATTAATTAGTGTTTCATCTCGAAAAATCAAACAAACTGTCGAAGAAAGGAAGAGATGGCAGTTATCAGGGTGATTATGATGATGATAACGAAGTTTCTCCTATAAAACAAAACTTCAGTTTATCAATCATCAACACCTACTGACACATAAGCAAACACACACATGAAAACCTTCTCTCTTCACTTCATTTGTATATACGTAGTACTGATAAAAGTGTGTACATACAGCCAGCCTAACAAGTAAACTAAACACAGTTAAATAATTATCCTATATTTCTTATCAGTTTCTTATTTTTTATGCTTAATACAAATTTTGTTTTGTTTTTTCTTTAAAATTACATCATTTAACATTTAAACAATTACTGGGGAATAAGTGATAATAAAAAAAATATATCTATCATGAAAGTTTTGATAATTTTGCAACAATTAGAATTTTTATCTTTCAAACCACTTGATCAGAAGAAGAAGAAAGTGGCATCTAGTTAATGGCTAAATAAACAAGTATATATATGTAGGCACATATATATTATTCAGTTCGTTTTTCGTTTCATTTTATTCTTTCACTTACTTGGACTTTCAAAGTAGGAACAAAAAGATATTTTAAAACCAAGATATATGTTTATCTGTTATAGAAAGATTCAGGTCAACAGATTAAAAAATAAGTTTTTTTATAGTGGAATGGTATTTACCAGTGTGATCCGATATGAGATAACATTTTAATAAAGCCATAAGCAACTGTTTGTGCAAAAAAATAAGATGGTATCAGCCTTTATCTGGTCAGCTGCGTATAGCTTAAAGAGAATACTAAGTTTATTTACAGAACATTTTTTTGAAGGAACTTCTTGCAAATGCTAGATGACGATAGGTACCTCTGTCCATTCACTCAAGTTACGGGGAGTAACATCCTTAACAATAATAAAGTTAGGCTTAGTGTCAGATGGTAAAGTCAACCGATGAGACTACAAAACCCTATTGAGTAGGATCACCAAGGCATGGGTTACAAGTGTCAAACCACTACTTAATGCCTTTCTCAACACTCAATGCTACATGAAGCAAGCTACTATCTTGGATTAGCATTCGGAGCGATCAAATCAAGTTAAGGTCCCAATTTAAAAGCCACAGATTTGTGGTTAGATATACGCAAGACGTTGTAGACTGTTTGTTGAGGTACTTAGCATGTGAAAAGGAAATAAGCAGAGATTTGTACCTTGGCTCAAACTTTCACGATTCTACAGATGCATTCACTCCTCATCATTTTCCAGGTACCAACAATGTACAAGTTTCTATAATGACTGCAACACTCTTGTGCGATAAGTGAAGTTAATTTTACTACTGAACATCTCGAGTATGCAACAAAAATAACACATTGTCTAACCCTATCTACGCGACGAACTATCCAGAACCTTGAATAAGGTAGAAACAACGTTTTGTGCAAAATAAGATGGTATCAGCCTTTATCTAGTCAGCTGCTCTTCAGCTGCGTACAACTGGAAGAGAATAGTAGGTTTACGTACAGAACAATTTTTTAAAGGAACTTCTTGCAAATGCTAGATGATATCAGTTGACAGGAGAGACTACAAAGGTAGTAAAACGTGAGCAGAAATTACAGAAGATTCGAATTTAAACTTGGATACAATGGGAAAGGAGTTGCATAATAAAAACAAGCGGTAGGTAGATAAGATGATGATCATGACTAATGAGTCAAATAACAGTATAGTGAGATCAACTGGAATCATAGGAACAAAAGACAGGCAAGATTACATCATAGCGAAGGGGAACACATTCAAGCCCAAGATCATGTGACCAAATAAAACGAGAGTAAAGACATCAGGTTACTAGGTCAAGGGGAAGGAAGACTGATTACCGTTTCTCTCTGAACCCGTAGACGGAATTGAACTATTTCGTCCACTGATAATTGTAGAGGATTTCAGGATGTCCACCTCATGACTGGTGTCGATGAGATTCCTGTAAATGGCACCAGTGAAAGTGTCCGTTCCTTCGAAACGTAGGCTTTTTATTAAACTTCCGGGAAATCGAAGGTGAACTATTCTTTTTGTTCTCCCAATGTAACTCCTGCACTAGATGCACGCAAGTTTCTATACACAGTTAGAGTTCATATGAGAAGGATGTCAGTAGACTTTTGATTACACCACAGAGCACGTTGTGCTGGCTGTAGTAACTATATGTATTCACTCTCTGTCTTTCATTCGATCACGTGATATTTGGCCCCAGCCTCTTCTTCTTCTTCGCTTTAACGAAACTTTGATTGTCTTTTGTTTCTATGAGTTTTGCTGGACTCACCATGTAGTACCCCTATACCAACTATAAACATACTCTTTTAATCTAATTTGCATACTTATATTATATGTTTACACAGACCGATTTTATATGTACTTTGTAAACATTCGCCAATTTACTGTTGAACATTACCTTGACACAATTTTGAGATTTGACTACTGCTATAATACACGATTGCACTCTTCACAAGCGCCTTCTGGTTTTACGTTGTGGGCGTCGAGTAGCCACAACGTCTGCGCACATTGATAAACGCGAAGAAGTACTAGAATATACGTGTAAGCTAGTTTGATCAAAGAGAGTACCACAACAATTGGTGAGCCCGACATAGCTGATCGATTGACTACATCATTTCGAAGTATACACACAGTGGATTTAATCATCTTTGCTATCGTATTAACTTTTATAACTGCATAACATTTGGATATATATTTACTGATATTTTTGCTAAAAGTACCTCCGGTAAGCAAACCATTTTTGGACATCTTTGAACTTACCCATATTCTGTTCTGTTTGTGCTCACTTTTTGTAATTTTTCTGTCACCTGTGTATATTATTTTCTTCACTTTTGTAATGTCATTTAATACTGATAACGACACTTCAAGTACAAGGTCTGTGGCTGCAGTTACCAAATCCATACCACCTTTTAAACCTAATGATCCATATTTGTGGTTCACTCGCCTGGAACACTACTTCCTAGCCAACCACATCACTTCTCAGACTACAAAATTTGAGCTTGCAAGCTCTATATTGCCTGACGAGGTAGCAAAGCAAGTATGGGAGACGCTCATAAATTCGGATCCGGAGACTCCATATCATGTTTTGAAGCAGAAGGTTATTAATGTTGCTTCATTACCAGATCAGAAAGCTATCGATCAGCTACTCAGCAATGTTAGTCTGGGTGATAGAACACCTTCTCAACTCAAAAGCCATATGTGTAACATTTTAGGAGATCGGAAGATAGACGCCAAGTTTTTCTATCAATTGTGGCTAAGGAGATTACCCCACAACATTCAGCAAGTATTAGCATTTGGAGATGAAGACATAGATATTGACTAGTTGGCAGAAATCGCTGACAGAATGTATGAACGGATGTCGCTACAAGTAACAGACTCACCACACTGTTACTTATCATCATCATCATCATTTAATCTGCATATTGTCTTTTTTACGTAATTCTTTTGTCACTTTATCCAAGCATTTATTTTTATCCCTTTTCTTCATCCCTCTTCCACCCTTGGCCTTCGCCCCCAACCTAAAGTAATTATCTCTCCCGGGAACAGTGGATAATTGTGAATATTCACTTATTATATTTTTTTTGGAATATTTTAATTGCAATGCTAACTGTATTAACAATATCATGTTGTGCTGTAGCTGTACGTTTTATTCTCGGTTTAACAGTACATTATTATTTTTACATTATCTAGTGGTTATGTGACCATAGTTATTTTCCCCTCTACTCCTAAAAGTATGCACATTCTATCTATACACTCACAGTCGCCTAGATTATATAAATTCTTGAATGAATTTATCTTATTATTATTGTTATTATTATTATTATCATGATCACCTCGACTGTTATCGATTAACTCACATACCTGAACTCTGATACCATATTTCCTATTAACCACATTAATTCAAATGCCTATGACTAATATTTCGTCATTATGTAAATGTAAAGCCTGATGAGAATTTACTGAAAATACGCATTTTTTAAAATCGCGCTTATTTCTTGTTGAAAACCAAACCCTCTCTGTAAAAGTGTGTATAAATGTAATTTCTGAGGACTATTTATTAGGTTTGCAGGCTTCTGTTAACTGATATCGTGTCACATTTGCAAGTATGTTAATATTGTTCCCTGCATAAACCTACTTTTTTCTTAAGGCTGTAGGTAGCTAACGAGTAGTCGACGAAATAAACAATGGTACTGTAGCGGTAAATAATTCCCCAAAATTATTGACCACAGCAATCATTACTGAACATTAGATGCTGACCCTCACTGTTTAAGTCGACTTCTTTAGCTGAAGTCTTCCGGCCAAGCATCCATGCCATTTTGCTACTCCATCGTGTCACGTTCGTGCACGATCACTAGCCTACTTAAGCAATCATCTCGTAATACGTTTTGGTCCCGAAATATATCTCGTAATTTGGACGATCAACTCTGGTCTTTTGCTTAACCTTTGGTCTACACGGACTGAATAATATAGAAGTTGTTGGTATTAGATCTTGCGTTAGTATACTCCGTACAATCCGCGAACGTCAATACCGTCAGCCTCTAAAGTACCATTTTATTCTGCACAAACGGTTATTTTTGCTTTTTTAAGATTCGTGAAGGGCAATAAGTATATGTAATGATATTTTAAAAGATGAGAGTTGTTTACGGACAGGTAAAATAAGCTGTATGCAACTGTCATTGTATATCCTCCAACTCCCCGTACACTTTCTACTTACAGCGGACTACGGTGCGTTAGCTGAACACTGACAGATTGTCCTTCTTAAACATGAAATATATAATTAAGGACCAGAAATATAAGGTGGGAATGTCTACTTAGCTAGAGTGTGTGCACAAGCCATGGAATGTAACCTATTAACCTGTCAAATATTATGGATGCTTGACCTCGCATCTTCAGATCAACTGGTCGCCTTAAACAGTGAAGGTTAGGACTCAGTGTTGAATGATGAAAGCTGCAGACAAATAATTTTGGTGAATTATTTAAAGCTACTATTTGAATGTCTCTGATGAGGAAATTACTTTGAGGACGTGGTGTTCTGTTCACGTTTACCTTACAAGTACATGTCTGCAGCACAATAGACCCCAAGTTATGAGGTTCATCTTAAGTCTGGTTATTATGGTATTTATCACCAAGTACCATACTGTAAATAACTGTTCAGAGGGGGCCATATCAAGCCAGACTGCCAGTTAGTGGCATCCATGTTGACGAACACATTTCAGGTAGACTACTATCCTTTCTCCTCAATAGGCGTGAATTCTCTTGGACACCTCACATTGGCACAAAGAAGGTATTTAGGCGTACTGCTGTAATTTCCAGAAACCGAAGGAATGAACCAGACTAGGTGGGTATCAGGTGTACTGTTGTAATCCTGGTAATCAATTAAGCAGCATTTAGGAATTTAATCTGCGTATGTCTGATGTTCTTCAAAGGACTCTTGAACCGACCACCACCTGCAACCCGTCCAGAAATACCAACAACAGCACGTGCACAACTGCAAGTTGACACCAATCATCCAACGAAAGCTGAAGTCTTGAATGAAATCAAGCTTCTGAAAGCTGGAAAAGCAGCTGGACTAGATAGAATACCCCCGGAAGCACTGAAAGTGGAACTAGAGATGTCAGCAGATATGCTGACTCCATTATTGCAAAAGGTCTGGAAGGAGGAAAAGGCGCCTACTCACTGGAGGAAAGGTTACCTCGTGAAACTACCAAAGAAGGGCGACTTAGGCCTCACTCTGCAAGAACTGGCGAGGAATCATGCTCCTGTCGACGCCAAGTAAAATTCTGAGTCGCATCATCCTGTAGAGAATAAAGGGTGCACTGGATGCAGAATTCCGTCCAGAACAAACTGGATTCAGGAAAGGCAAATCATGTTCTGACCAAATTGCAACTCTACGCATCATCATCACAGAACAAAGCATGGAATGGCAATCAAACCTCTACCTCAACTTCATAGACTTTGAGAAGGCCTTCGACAGAGAGGAAGGAATTTGGAAACTACTCGAATACTATGGCGTACCCCAATTATTCATCAACCTTATTCAACAGCTGTACGACAACGGCACATGTCAAGTGATCCACAACAGAAAACTCAGCGAGGCGACCGGAGTAAACACAGGAGTCAGACAAGGGTGCTTACTATCACCAATGATATTCCTAATTGTCGCGGACTGGATCATGCGTCGTCAGACAGTGGGAAACGAGAATACAGGGATATCGTGGACTGACATGAAGAACCTAGAAGACCTGGATTTCGCGTGAGGATGATTTATGTTTGATGTCACACAAAATCGAAGACTTACAAGCGAAAACCGACAAACTGGTCGAAGAAGCAGCAAAGACAGGACTGCAGGTGAACATAGACAAAACGGATGTTATGAAAATAACCAACAAACAACAACAACAGCAGCAATACTCAACGCCAATCACAAGCAACGGTAGGGATTTGACAGAGTTTACCTCATTCACTTATTTAGGGAGCATTGTCTCAACTACAGGCAGCTGGAACGGACGAGGATGTCAAATCGAGAGTTGGGAAGGCGGGAAACACATTCATCAACCTGAAACCAATCTCGGAATCTTCGTCACTCAACCCAGCCAGCATCAACAACAAAATTCGGATTTTCAATACAAACGTCAAGTCAGTCAGTTCTTCTATATGGATGGATCAGAAACTTGGCTAGTGTGTCACAAAGAATATTTCCAACAGCCTGTTCCAGACCTTTATCAACAACTGACTGTCTTCGCTGGCTCTATACTGAAGATCAGATGGCAGGAAAGAACAACAACCAACAAGAAACAGACTATGGGAACAAACAAAACAAGAACCAATCGCCCAACAAATGTGCAGGAGAAAGTGGAGGTCGATGGAGATGAACACTCGCTGAGGAGGCCGCTGGGTGACATCGCGCGTCAGGCCGACGCTTGAGTGGAACCCTGGAGGGAAGTGGCGGGTGTGACGTCTAAGGGTGACATGGAGGAGATCGTGTGAAAAGGAGCTGAAACAGTGTGCACTAACATGGATGCAGGTGAAAAGTACAGGAGAAGAGAGAAGCAAGTGGAGACGTGCAACTGAAGCCCTATGTTCCACTAGGAAACCAAGGGAACAACAATAATAATAATCTATACACTCACCATTGCCTAGATTATATAAACTCTTGAGTGGATTTATCTTATTATTATTGTTATTATCATTATTATTATCATGATCACCTGGACTGTTATCCATTAACTTATATCCCTGAACTCTGATCCCATATATTCTATTAACCACATTAATTCAAATGCCTATGACTAATATTTCGTCATTATGTAAATGTAAAGCCTGATGAGAATTTACTGAAAATACGCATTTTTTAAAATCACGTTTATTTCTTGTTGAAAACCGAACCCTCTGTGTGTAAAAGTGTGTATAAATGTAATTTCTGAGGATTATTTATTACGTTCGGAGCCTTCTGTTAACTGATATCGCGTCACATTTGCAAGCATGTTAATATTCTTCTCTGCATAAACCTACTTTTTTCTTAAGGCTGTAGGTAGCTAACGAGTAGTCGACGAAATAATTGATGGTACTGTAGCGGTAAATAATTCCCCAGAATCATTGAGCACAGCAATCACCACTGAACATTAGATGCTGACCCTCACTGTTTAAGTCGACTTGTTTAGCTGAAGGCTTCCGGCCAAGCATCCATGCCATTTGGTAATCCGTCGTGTCTCGTTAGTGCACGATCACTAGCCAGTTAAGCAATCATCTCATAATACGTTTTGGTCCCGAAATATATCTCGTAATTTGGACGATCAACTCTGGTCTTTTGCTTAACCTTTGGTCTACGCGGAACGAATACTACAGAAGTTGTTGGTATTAGATCTTGCGTTAGTATACTCTGTAGAATCCGCGTACGTCAATACCGTCAGCCTCTAAAGTACCATTTTATTCTGCACATACAGTTATTTTTGCTTTATTAAGATTCATAAAGGGCAATAAGTATATGTAATGATATTTTAAAAGATGAGAGTTGTTTACGGACAGGTAAAATAAGCTGTATGCAACTGTCATTGTATATCCTCCAACTCCCAGTTCGCTTTCTACTTACAGCGGACTACGGTGCGTTAGCTGAACACTGACAGATTGTCCTTCTTAAACATGAAATATATAATTAAGGACCAGAAATATAAGGTGGGAATGTCTACTTAGCTAGAGTGTGTGCACAAGCCATGGAATGTAACCTATTAACCTGTCAAATATTATGGATGCTTGACCTCGCATCTTCAGATCAACTGGTCGCCTTAAACAGTGAAGGTTAGGACTCAGTGTTGAATGATGAAAGCTGCAGACAAATAATTTTGGTGAATTATTTAAAGCTACTATTTGAATGTCTCTGATGAGGAAATTACTTTGAGGACGTGGTGTTCTGTTCACGTTTACCTTACAAGTACATGTCTGCAGCACAATAGACCCCAAGTTATGAGGTTCATCTTAAGTCTGGTTATTATGGTATTTATCACCAAGTACCATACTGTAAATAACTGTTCAGAGGGGGCCATATCAAGCCAGACTGCCAGTTAGTGGCATCCATGTTGACGAACACATTTCAGGTAGACTACTATCCTTTCTCCTCAATAGGCGTGAATTCTCTTGGACACCTCACATTGGCACAAAGAAGGTATTTAGGCGTACTGCTGTAATTTCCAGAAACCGAAGGAATGAACCAGACTAGGTGGGTATCAGGTGTACTGTTGTAATCCTGGTAATCAATTAAGCAGCATTTAGGAATTTAATCTGCGTATGTCTGATGTTCTTCAAAGGACTCTTGAACCGACCACCACCTGCAACCCGTCCAGAAATACCAACAACAGCACGTGCACAACTGCAAGTTGACACCAATCATCCAACGAAAGCTGAAGTCTTGAATGAAATCAAGCTTCTGAAAGCTGGAAAAGCAGCTGGACTAGATAGAATACCCCCGGAAGCACTGAAAGTGGAACTAGAGATGTCAGCAGATATGCTGACTCCATTATTGCAAAAGGTCTGGAAGGAGGAAAAGGCGCCTACTCACTGGAGGAAAGGTTACCTCGTGAAACTACCAAAGAAGGGCGACTTAGGCCTCACTCTGCAAGAACTGGCGAGGAATCATGCTCCTGTCGACGCCAAGTAAAATTCTGAGTCGCATCATCCTGTAGAGAATAAAGGGTGCACTGGATGCAGAATTCCGTCCAGAACAAACTGGATTCAGGAAAGGCAAATCATGTTCTGACCAAATTGCAACTCTACGCATCATCATCACAGAACAAAGCATGGAATGGCAATCAAACCTCTACCTCAACTTCATAGACTTTGAGAAGGCCTTCGACAGAGAGGAAGGAATTTGGAAACTACTCGAATACTATGGCGTACCCCAAGTATTCATCAACCTTATTCAACAGCTGTACGACAACGGCACATGTCAAGTGATCCACAACAGAAAACTCAGCGAGGCGACCGGAGTAAACACAGGAGTCAGACAAGGGTGCTTACTATCACCAATGATATTCCTAATTGTCGCGGACTGGATCATGCGTCGTCAGACAGTGGGAAACGAGAATACAGGGATATCGTGGACTGACATGAAGAACCTAGAAGACCTGGATTTCGCGTGAGGATGATTTATGTTTGATGTCACACAAAATCGAAGACTTACAAGCGAAAACCGACAAACTGGTCGAAGAAGCAGCAAAGACAGGACTGCAGGTGAACATAGACAAAACGGATGTTATGAAAATAACCAACAAACAACAACAACAGCAGCAATACTCAACGCCAATCACAAGCAACGGTAGGGATTTGACAGAGTTTACCTCATTCACTTATTTAGGGAGCATTGTCTCAACTACAGGCAGCTGGAACGGACGAGGATGTCAAATCGAGAGTTGGGAAGGCGGGAAACACATTCATCAACCTGAAACCAATCTCGGAATCTTCGTCACTCAACCCAGCCAGCATCAACAACAAAATTCGGATTTTCAATACAAACGTCAAGTCAGTCAGTTCTTCTATATGGATGGATCAGAAACTTGGCTAGTGTGTCACAAAGAATATTTCCAACAGCCTGTTCCAGACCTTTATCAACAACTGACTGTCTTCGCTGGCTCTATACTGAAGATCAGATGGCAGGAAAGAACAACAACCAACAAGAAACAGACTATGGGAACAAACAAAACAAGAACCAATCGCCCAACAAATGTGCAGGAGAAAGTGGAGGTCGATGGAGATGAACACTCGCTGAGGAGGCCGCTGGGTGACATCGCGCGTCAGGCCGACGCTTGAGTGGAACCCTGGAGGGAAGTGGCGGGTGTGACGTCTAAGGGTGACATGGAGGAGATCGTGTGAAAAGGAGCTGAAACAGTGTGCACTAACATGGATGCAGGTGAAAAGTACAGGAGAAGAGAGAAGCAAGTGGAGACGTGCAACTGAAGCCCTATGTTCCACTAGGAAACCAAGGGAACAACAATAATAATAATCTATACACTCACCATTGCCTAGATTATATAAACTCTTGAGTGGATTTATCTTATTATTATTGTTATTATCATTATTATTATCATGATCACCTGGACTGTTATCCATTAACTTATATCCCTGAACTCTGATCCCATATATTCTATTAACCACATTAATTCAAATGCCTATGACTAATATTTCGTCATTATGTAAATGTAAAGCCTGATGAGAATTTACTGAAAATACGCATTTTTTAAAATCACGTTTATTTCTTGTTGAAAACCGAACCCTCTGTGTGTAAAAGTGTGTATAAATGTAATTTCTGAGGATTATTTATTACGTTCGGAGCCTTCTGTTAACTGATATCGCGTCACATTTGCAAGCATGTTAATATTCTTCTCTGCATAAACCTACTTTTTTCTTAAGGCTGTAGGTAGCTAACGAGTAGTCGACGAAATAATTGATGGTACTGTAGCGGTAAATAATTCCCCAGAATCATTGAGCACAGCAATCACCACTGAACATTAGATGCTGACCCTCACTGTTTAAGTCGACTTGTTTAGCTGAAGGCTTCCGGCCAAGCATCCATGCCATTTGGTAATCCGTCGTGTCTCGTTAGTGCACGATCACTAGCCAGTTAAGCAATCATCTCATAATACGTTTTGGTCCCGAAATATATCTCGTAATTTGGACGATCAACTCTGGTCTTTTGCTTAACCTTTGGTCTACGCGGAACGAATACTACAGAAGTTGTTGGTATTAGATCTTGCGTTAGTATACTCTGTAGAATCCGCGTACGTCAATACCGTCAGCCTCTAAAGTACCATTTTATTCTGCACATACAGTTATTTTTGCTTTATTAAGATTCATAAAGGGCAATAAGTATATGTAATGATATTTTAAAAGATGAGAGTTGTTTACGGACAGGTAAAATAAGCTGTATGCAACTGTCATTGTATATCCTCCAACTCCCAGTTCGCTTTCTACTTACAGCGGACTACGGTGCGTTAGCTGAACACTGACAGATTGTCCTTCTTAAACATGAAATATATAATTAAGGACCAGAAATATAAGGTGGGAATGTCTACTTAGCTAGAGTGTGTGCACAAGCCATGGAATGTAACCTATTAACCTGTCAAATATTATGGATGCTTGACCTCGCATCTTCAGATCAACTGGTCGCCTTAAACAGTGAAGGTTAGGACTCAGTGTTGAATGATGAAAGCTGCAGACAAATAATTTTGGTGAATTATTTAAAGCTACTATTTGAATGTCTCTGATGAGGAAATTACTTTGAGGACGTGGTGTTCTGTTCACGTTTACCTTACAAGTACATGTCTGCAGCACAATAGACCCCAAGTTATGAGGTTCATCTTAAGTCTGGTTATTATGGTATTTATCACCAAGTACCATACTGTAAATAACTGTTCAGAGGGGGCCATATCAAGCCAGACTGCCAGTTAGTGGCATCCATGTTGACGAACACATTTCAGGTAGACTACTATCCTTTCTCCTCAATAGGCGTGAATTCTCTTGGACACCTCACATTGGCACAAAGAAGGTATTTAGGCGTACTGCTGTAATTTCCAGAAACCGAAGGAATGAACCAGACTAGGTGGGTATCAGGTGTACTGTTGTAATCCTGGTAATCAATTAAGCAGCATTTAGGAATTTAATCTGCGTATGTCTGATGTTCTTCAAAGGACTCTTGAACCGACCACCACCTGCAACCCGTCCAGAAATACCAACAACAGCACGTGCACAACTGCAAGTTGACACCAATCATCCAACGAAAGCTGAAGTCTTGAATGAAATCAAGCTTCTGAAAGCTGGAAAAGCAGCTGGACTAGATAGAATACCCCCGGAAGCACTGAAAGTGGAACTAGAGATGTCAGCAGATATGCTGACTCCATTATTGCAAAAGGTCTGGAAGGAGGAAAAGGCGCCTACTCACTGGAGGAAAGGTTACCTCGTGAAACTACCAAAGAAGGGCGACTTAGGCCTCACTCTGCAAGAACTGGCGAGGAATCATGCTCCTGTCGACGCCAAGTAAAATTCTGAGTCGCATCATCCTGTAGAGAATAAAGGGTGCACTGGATGCAGAATTCCGTCCAGAACAAACTGGATTCAGGAAAGGCAAATCATGTTCTGACCAAATTGCAACTCTACGCATCATCATCACAGAACAAAGCATGGAATGGCAATCAAACCTCTACCTCAACTTCATAGACTTTGAGAAGGCCTTCGACAGAGAGGAAGGAATTTGGAAACTACTCGAATACTATGGCGTACCCCAATTATTCATCAACCTTATTCAACAGCTGTACGACAACGGCACATGTCAAGTGATCCACAACAGAAAACTCAGCGAGGCGACCGGAGTAAACACAGGAGTCAGACAAGGGTGCTTACTATCACCAATGATATTCCTAATTGTCGCGGACTGGATCATGCGTCGTCAGACAGTGGGAAACGAGAATACAGGGATATCGTGGACTGACATGAAGAACCTAGAAGACCTGGATTTCGCGTGAGGATGATTTATGTTTGATGTCACACAAAATCGAAGACTTACAAGCGAAAACCGACAAACTGGTCGAAGAAGCAGCAAAGACAGGACTGCAGGTGAACATAGACAAAACGGATGTTATGAAAATAACCAACAAACAACAACAACAGCAGCAATACTCAACGCCAATCACAAGCAACGGTAGGGATTTGACAGAGTTTACCTCATTCACTTATTTAGGGAGCATTGTCTCAACTACAGGCAGCTGGAACGGACGAGGATGTCAAATCGAGAGTTGGGAAGGCGGGAAACACATTCATCAACCTGAAACCAATCTCGGAATCTTCGTCACTCAACCCAGCCAGCATCAACAACAAAATTCGGATTTTCAATACAAACGTCAAGTCAGTCAGTTCTTCTATATGGATGGATCAGAAACTTGGCTAGTGTGTCACAAAGAATATTTCCAACAGCCTGTTCCAGACCTTTATCAACAACTGACTGTCTTCGCTGGCTCTATACTGAAGATCAGATGGCAGGAAAGAACAACAACCAACAAGAAACAGACTATGGGAACAAACAAAACAAGAACCAATCGCCCAACAAATGTGCAGGAGAAAGTGGAGGTCGATGGAGATGAACACTCGCTGAGGAGGCCGCTGGGTGACATCGCGCGTCAGGCCGACGCTTGAGTGGAACCCTGGAGGGAAGTGGCGGGTGTGACGTCTAAGGGTGACATGGAGGAGATCGTGTGAAAAGGAGCTGAAACAGTGTGCACTAACATGGATGCAGGTGAAAAGTACAGGAGAAGAGAGAAGCAAGTGGAGACGTGCAACTGAAGCCCTATGTTCCACTAGGAAACCAAGGGAACAACAATAATAATAATCTATACACTCACCATTGCCTAGATTATATAAACTCTTGAGTGGATTTATCTTATTATTATTGTTATTATCATTATTATTATCATGATCACCTGGACTGTTATCCATTAACTTATATCCCTGAACTCTGATCCCATATATTCTATTAACCACATTAATTCAAATGCCTATGACTAATATTTCGTCATTATGTAAATGTAAAGCCTGATGAGAATTTACTGAAAATACGCATTTTTTAAAATCACGTTTATTTCTTGTTGAAAACCGAACCCTCTGTGTGTAAAAGTGTGTATAAATGTAATTTCTGAGGATTATTTATTACGTTCGGAGCCTTCTGTTAACTGATATCGCGTCACATTTGCAAGCATGTTAATATTCTTCTCTGCATAAACCTACTTTTTTCTTAAGGCTGTAGGTAGCTAACGAGTAGTCGACGAAATAATTGATGGTACTGTAGCGGTAAATAATTCCCCAGAATCATTGAGCACAGCAATCACCACTGAACATTAGATGCTGACCCTCACTGTTTAAGTCGACTTGTTTAGCTGAAGGCTTCCGGCCAAGCATCCATGCCATTTGGTAATCCGTCGTGTCTCGTTAGTGCACGATCACTAGCCAGTTAAGCAATCATCTCATAATACGTTTTGGTCCCGAAATATATCTCGTAATTTGGACGATCAACTCTGGTCTTTTGCTTAACCTTTGGTCTACGCGGAACGAATACTACAGAAGTTGTTGGTATTAGATCTTGCGTTAGTATACTCTGTAGAATCCGCGTACGTCAATACCGTCAGCCTCTAAAGTACCATTTTATTCTGCACATACAGTTATTTTTGCTTTATTAAGATTCATAAAGGGCAATAAGTATATGTAATGATATTTTAAAAGATGAGAGTTGTTTACGGACAGGTAAAATAAGCTGTATGCAACTGTCATTGTATATCCTCCAACTCCCAGTTCGCTTTCTACTTACAGCGGACTACGGTGCGTTAGCTGAACACTGACAGATTGTCCTTCTTAAACATGAAATATATAATTAAGGACCAGAAATATAAGGTGGGAATGTCTACTTAGCTAGAGTGTGTGCACAAGCCATGGAATGTAACCTATTAACCTGTCAAATATTATGGATGCTTGACCTCGCATCTTCAGATCAACTGGTCGCCTTAAACAGTGAAGGTTAGGACTCAGTGTTGAATGATGAAAGCTGCAGACAAATAATTTTGGTGAATTATTTAAAGCTACTATTTGAATGTCTCTGATGAGGAAATTACTTTGAGGACGTGGTGTTCTGTTCACGTTTACCTTACAAGTACATGTCTGCAGCACAATAGACCCCAAGTTATGAGGTTCATCTTAAGTCTGGTTATTATGGTATTTATCACCAAGTACCATACTGTAAATAACTGTTCAGAGGGGGCCATATCAAGCCAGACTGCCAGTTAGTGGCATCCATGTTGACGAACACATTTCAGGTAGACTACTATCCTTTCTCCTCAATAGGCGTGAATTCTCTTGGACACCTCACATTGGCACAAAGAAGGTATTTAGGCGTACTGCTGTAATTTCCAGAAACCGAAGGAATGAACCAGACTAGGTGGGTATCAGGTGTACTGTTGTAATCCTGGTAATCAATTAAGCAGCATTTAGGAATTTAATCTGCGTATGTCTGATGTTCTTCAAAGGACTCTTGAACCGACCACCACCTGCAACCCGTCCAGAAATACCAACAACAGCACGTGCACAACTGCAAGTTGACACCAATCATCCAACGAAAGCTGAAGTCTTGAATGAAATCAAGCTTCTGAAAGCTGGAAAAGCAGCTGGACTAGATAGAATACCCCCGGAAGCACTGAAAGTGGAACTAGAGATGTCAGCAGATATGCTGACTCCATTATTGCAAAAGGTCTGGAAGGAGGAAAAGGCGCCTACTCACTGGAGGAAAGGTTACCTCGTGAAACTACCAAAGAAGGGCGACTTAGGCCTCACTCTGCAAGAACTGGCGAGGAATCATGCTCCTGTCGACGCCAAGTAAAATTCTGAGTCGCATCATCCTGTAGAGAATAAAGGGTGCACTGGATGCAGAATTCCGTCCAGAACAAACTGGATTCAGGAAAGGCAAATCATGTTCTGACCAAATTGCAACTCTACGCATCATCATCACAGAACAAAGCATGGAATGGCAATCAAACCTCTACCTCAACTTCATAGACTTTGAGAAGGCCTTCGACAGAGAGGAAGGAATTTGGAAACTACTCGAATACTATGGCGTACCCCAATTATTCATCAACCTTATTCAACAGC
This sequence comes from Trichobilharzia szidati, assembly GCA_944472155.2. Taxonomy (NCBI): domain Eukaryota; kingdom Metazoa; phylum Platyhelminthes; class Trematoda; order Strigeidida; family Schistosomatidae; genus Trichobilharzia; species Trichobilharzia szidati. The sequence goes on along the minus strand of OX235272.1, from coordinate 17,543,259 downwards.
TGTACGACAACGGCACATGTCAAGTGATCCACAACAGAAAACTCAGCGAGGCGACCGGAGTAAACACAGGAGTCAGACAAGGGTGCTTACTATCACCAATGATATTCCTAATTGTCGCGGACTGGATCATGCGTCGTCAGACAGTGGGAAACGAGAATACAGGGATATCGTGGACTGACATGAAGAACCTAGAAGACCTGGATTTCGCGTGAGGATGATTTATGTTTGATGTCACACAAAATCGAAGACTTACAAGCGAAAACCGACAAACTGGTCGAAGAAGCAGCAAAGACAGGACTGCAGGTGAACATAGACAAAACGGATGTTATGAAAATAACCAACAAACAACAACAACAGCAGCAATACTCAACGCCAATCACAAGCAACGGTAGGGATTTGACAGAGTTTACCTCATTCACTTATTTAGGGAGCATTGTCTCAACTACAGGCAGCTGGAACGGACGAGGATGTCAAATCGAGAGTTGGGAAGGCGGGAAACACATTCATCAACCTGAAACCAATCTCGGAATCTTCGTCACTCAACCCAGCCAGCATCAACAACAAAATTCGGATTTTCAATACAAACGTCAAGTCAGTCAGTTCTTCTATATGGATGGATCAGAAACTTGGCTAGTGTGTCACAAAGAATATTTCCAACAGCCTGTTCCAGACCTTTATCAACAACTGACTGTCTTCGCTGGCTCTATACTGAAGATCAGATGGCAGGAAAGAACAACAACCAACAAGAAACAGACTATGGGAACAAACAAAACAAGAACCAATCGCCCAACAAATGTGCAGGAGAAAGTGGAGGTCGATGGAGATGAACACTCGCTGAGGAGGCCGCTGGGTGACATCGCGCGTCAGGCCGACGCTTGAGTGGAACCCTGGAGGGAAGTGGCGGGTGTGACGTCTAAGGGTGACATGGAGGAGATCGTGTGAAAAGGAGCTGAAACAGTGTGCACTAACATGGATGCAGGTGAAAAGTACAGGAGAAGAGAGAAGCAAGTGGAGACGTTTAGTTGAATCCTTATGTTCCACTGGGAACCCAAGGGAAGAAGAATAATAATATCTGATATAATTATTCGTTTGTACGGACATTGAACGCACTTACCTTGTTCATGAATTTCTCCTCTTAACTTGGACAAGTTATCTAATAACTGTTGTGAATAGAAACAAATATTCCTTTGGGATGGAATGTTATGCTGAGCATTGTACTGTCAGATACTAAAGTTGTACTTCATACACTATTTTCCAACTTTATGGAGATTAGTGAATTTTGTGATTCATCTAGACTGTTGTATGTTTTTATTATGAATGCACAGTTTCGTTAACCGTCAGTCATTTGTTCAGACATTTTGCTTTTTGTTTTTGGACTCCAGGTAACCTCAGAACTGAAGACGTGTATCATGACTACTTGACGCATTCTGTGAAACAGAACAATTCTGCTATGTCTTCAACATTTCGGTTCCTAATACAGCTGTATTTGGGACGCTTTCGTTTTTGATTTAAATCTTTGGTTGAAGTCTGCAACTTCATATCTTCACTGAAAATTATTCATGCAATGGCTGCAACATAAAGTTGAGTGGTGGGTGTTTGAATGTTGTTATTGTCCTCTGAACTGAGTGATTTAATTCCGAAGCTCCCATTATCTTTACGGATAGCATCTTCAGTACCAACTTCAGCGTGAAGTTACTGCAACAGATGCTATGATATATCGGAGCTTTAAGGCATCAGATCCCACGAATTCAATTTAAATAAGCATGCATATACCTCAGAAGTTGAAGTATGGTACTCAGGTTTTCATGAGACACAACAATACTGGAAAATTACTACAAACTCATTAGGATAGCTCGTTTAAGTTAATTAGTGGAAAAGGAGAGGTTATCTCCATTTAACCCGGTGGAAGACATTATAATGCTGACATAGTTGATAGATATAAAGCCAACTTTCATAGAAACAGAGACGAACGCTTGCATACCAAAATCATCAGCGAACCAAAAAATGCATCAGATGGCTATTATTGCGCTACAACAGTGAAATCAGATGTTTCTCCAGCTATAAGCACGACGAATTGGGAAAAATTTATAGTCTTCATAATGGTACTTAGAGCAGTCACATTACTGCTTATCCGTGAAAATCTTAACTCGTAAATTAATCCGCTCAATTCTTAGGACATATACTGAGTTGAGATAGTGTTACAACTGGACGAAAAAGAGTAATGCAATAAAGACCATCTTATCACGGATTCTTTGTAGAGAGTTGAACAGGTCTTCTAGTTTTGTCTTGTTTTCGTTTCTCACTGAGCCACTGAATCTCAGAAATACTATATATTACTGGCCTATTAGTCCAAGCATTCCGTAAGTTAGAAGAAACTCTGAGCTTTATAACCACAACCATTGCTTAGGGACGTCAGCACTACCATGATAATCATAATGCACTTACTGTTATTTGAGTGTACCTCGGCGACCGTTCTCCTTCTTCGGACGTTCAGATATATATATATACAAAACATTTAATATGCCTATCATTTAAATATTTCTAATGTTCATTATGATCACTAAACCTTCATGTCGTTGAGACTAATTACGATGAATAAGTGAAACGTTACCTGTTTACAAATGCATATAATAGTCACTATGATACATAAAGCTATGATGGAAACTAATGAGGTATAAACATAGGCCAGACAGTGGACGTCCATCAACGGCCTGTAGTTTGATTGGCTGTTTACCTGACTAGTACATAGGCGATAATTAAATTGTACACTAGGCAACAACTAAAGTTGGCTGCTATATATGATTACGACTGTAATAGTATAGCATTTCCACACATACACGTCCTAAGGTGTGCAAATGCCGTATGTGACTAAATATCAAACAAAGCTGTATCCAAAGCACAAGTGAAATCTGAAGAGATATACTGTTAACGAAATCAAATTTCGTGGGGCACGAGACGAACGTAAGTGTGCGAAAGCACACAATATATATGTATAGCAAACGAGAACCTATGTTCACTAATACATTGGCAAATGTTCGACAAGCTTATGTAAAATTAGTTTCTATAAACGTATAATATGGGTACATGAAATGGTAATATGAGCTCGCGGTTCGAGTTAATATAGGAGAGCTATATAATCCCCCAACAGAACACTGAAGTATGAAATAATACATTTTAGTATTCAAAAAGAATATGCTTTTGCGTAATACACAGCAGGCATAATACATAAAATACGCGATTTAATCCGGAGTTTTGAAAGAATTTATGGATAGTTAATAATTTTAATAATGAATGCACTGAGGACAGTAGAATCGAGAATTATGATAGAAAATATGCGAAATGATAAAAAATTATCTGGCGATCGGTAGTCGTTGTGTGAATGGTAAGAGTTCGGATACGTCTGCTAGTGGAAATGCTACTGGCCAACGAGTGAATCTATCGATTCAAGTGAAATTGTAGCTGAAACCACTAGAAGGAGGCAGTAGACCAACGACATCTATATGTATGTCGTCAAATCATGAGTCGGGGTTAGGAAAACAACCAAGCGGCGCATTGGTGTGACGATGAATCTTGACTCTTTGACAAAACAAACAAATTTGCGTCTTCGTTTGGCTATATAAATCTTTCCTTCAGCAGCCTGGTAGTAACACTAACTCCTGGATGTAAGAGATTAGGCAGTTTCTCAAAAGTTGTGCGTCTCATAGCTGCTTCAACGAAAGATCGACAACAACTGGTAGATGTATCAAAAATTACTTTCGTTGTGTCAGAACAAATTTCGGTAAGTTCTAAGAATGTCATTTTAGAATCTGTAGTTCAGAATCAGCTCCTTGTAATGTTGCAACACGTTCGTATTCGATATCGGGACATACAAATTTATCTAGGTAAATTGACGAGACCCAAAAATCGCCACAATTTCCTATAATAGTTGCGCGTTGGATAATCTTCAATAGCTTGTGCATCACCAGAGACTGACTCGATTCCTTAGCTGTCTACCAAATGCCTGTGGAATGTGAATGAAGTCCACTCTTATCTAAGTTGATAATAATAATGTATATTTTCATATAAACATAAATTTAAGTGAAAATGCATGCCAATTTTACAGGCACGATCAAGTCTGATATAATGTCAAATAGTAGATTGTCTACAAGTTAATAATGTTTGAGCAGCTAAATATTTGAAATATATACGTACATACACAATTGTCTGTCCCAGGCCGTATGATTATTGAATTGCACAGTAGTCCTCCAGGTTGCGCGTGAAAATCTACTTCGTTTCGATGGTCATCCCATATTGGGGAAGTCATTTAAATGCAGTCTTCATATTTCTCGAATAATCTGCCTGATCTGCACTTGCAATGGCCAATTCGTGGATGTGTCCATAGACGAAGGGGAGACCAAGGAATCTCTGATCGATAAGTGTTCAGATATCTGGATGGCTTTCATTATTCAAACAAGGCATGCATACGAATTCATATTAGCTGAGTGGAGAGTATCTATTGGATGCCGTTTGTTTGTTTAAAGCTCTGTAATCACCATACCGTTGCATTTCACCAGATATCTTAGAAGCCATGTGAAGTGGTGAGGACTAAAAATTATTGGATAGTCGGATGGTGTCAAGTTCTACCATTCTAGCAAGGGGAATACTAACTTCTGAATCAGGTATCGGGTTTTTCTAATGACATCTGGAATGTGAAGTGAGTTGCCATTGCGAGTGGCTTCGACTGCCGCTGGTACAATGGTTCCACACAGTCTTTGTATTCTTCCCAAAAACTGTAGGGTTTTCAGTCACCATCAGCTTCTTGTCCACAGATATTGTGATACCGATACCAGTGTGTGTTCTTAGCTGAATATGGTTCAAATTTTAGGTTACCTCATGACTCGCTACCTTGGGATGAATTGCTAAAGCAGTTTACAGACGCTCTGGAGCTAGTCGACCTAAGAAGCCACTTGCCAGAGTTGTTTAACTCTCTCGTTTTGGGTTTAACGTTAGGAACCGAGTACCGACGTGGAAAAATTTGGCTACCAGCAGCCGTAATTTTTCTAGAAATTTACCAGTCTAAATATCCAGGTCGTGGGTGGGAATTCTGTGAAGTTCCATGAACAAAGCTTGTACATGCTGTGCTAGCTGACGTGGAAACAAATCTCCAAAGAGTCTCGTGTCGAATTCACATTGACTTGTAACTTATTGAAACCACGTGTATAGATGAATCATTCCCTGACTAGACATTGTTTAAGACTTCGTCAGATGGTTGTTGACTGGAGAGGTCGTTATTATTTAGAATTGCCGCCGTAAGGACCTCGAAGGTTTTATTAACTTCCGGATTCAACTTGTATGTGGTAAGGTGCTTGCTCGTTCACCGATACACAACACACATAAACTCCTTGGGGTGGTGAGTGTGAGCCAATTATCTCATTTTGAGGGGAGTTAGCTTCAGCTTACCGCCAAAAGTTACCGCATTTTCTGGCCATAAGGGTAGGAGTTAAATAAGAATGGCGGCCGGCCTAATGACCATTAGTCTGGGCGTCTGATCACACATAATATAAGGAGTCTGTACTAAAACAACAAAGATAACAAAATATTATTATTGTATCCTTCAATTCCAAGAGGAACATAGGGATTCAGCCGTGCGTATCCATTGCGTTCGGTTCTCTCCTACAGTCTTCACCTGGCTCCAAGTCTGCCCACACGCTTTCATCTCCTCTTCACATCACCTCCTCCAAGTCACCCACCCTCTCACTGACGACTAACTCGCCGCTTCCTTTTCAGTCGGGTTCCGCCCGAGCAATGGCTTGTCTAGTCATGTCACTTGATGCATTGTATCCTCAGAGTATGGCCAGCCAATCCATCTCCATTTATTCCTGCCTGCCTATTTGTTTCACAATCGGTTCCTACTGGGTTGGTTCGCTCATTGCCAGAGATCCCTCCCTGTTGCTGATCTTTTCTGGCCGGTGATGTCACTCACTTGATGGTTTGTTTCCTCAGAGTATGGCCAGCCAATCCATCTCCATTTCTTCCTGCACATTTGTTGCACAATCAGATCCTGGTTAGTTGGTTCGCTCTCAGCGGTCTCTATTGCTGATCTTTTCTGGCCGGCCATCTGATTTTGAGCGGAGTATTGAGCGAAGACAACTGTTAATGAAGGTCTGTAGTTTGTTTGAGATGCTCTTCATGACGCGCAGCGCAAGTCTCTGATCCACCCGTATAGTGAGTAGCACTGACTTCGCATTGGAGTTGAAAATCCAGATCTTACCTTCGTTTTCATGCAGAGTGCTGTTGCTTTTCTCCACACAGACTTGAGAATAATGAAAGCTTGTCTTGCTTTTCCGATTCCTGCTTTGATATCCTCGTCGGTTCCGTCTTCCTGTAGTTGAGACGATGCTTCCCAGGTAGGTAAAAAAGGTTGTTTCTTTCAGGTTCCTCCCATTTATGCTGATTATTGTCTGTTGTTGTTGTTGCTGTTGATGGTGTTGGCCAGGAATCTTCATCACCTCTGTTTTCTCTATGTTCACCTGAAGTCCTATCTTCCCTAGATGCTTATTCTGCCAACTTGTTGCTTTTCACTTGCATATCTTCCAGTTTGTGGGAAAACAGACATATATCATCGGCGAAGTCCAGATCCTCCAAGTTGGTTTTTGTGTGAGTCCATTTTATGCCTGTTTCCTCATTGCCCACTGTTTGTCGCATTATGCAATCTACTGCAATCAGGAAAATCATTGGCGATAGTAGGCAGCCAGCTTGTCTTACTCCTGTCCTCACTTCGAAGGGTTCCGTAAGTTTCCCGTTGTGGATTACTTGGCATGCAGCATTGTCGTACAGCTGTTGGATCAGATGTATAATTGTCGGTGGCACCCCTTAGTAGTAGCGAATTAGTTTCCAAATCACCTCTCGATCGACGCTGTCGAAGGACTTTTCAAAGTCGGTGAAGTTGAGTGAGATAGAGAGGTGACTGCCATTCCAACCTTTGTTCAATGATGATCCGTAATGTGGCGATCTGATCAATGCATGACTTGTTTCTCCTGAGTCCAGCCTGTTCCGGTCGAAGTTTTTCATCCAAGGTGGCATGTTTGATTCTCTTCAAGATGATGTGACTTAGTATTTTGCTTGGGATGGACAGGAGCATAATTCCGCGCCAGTTCTTGCATTGACTTGAGTCTCCTGTCTTTGGTAGTTTGAATAAGTATCCTTTCTTTCAATCTTCGGGTACTTTGCCTTCTTTCCACACCTTCTCCAGTGGTGACGTCATCAAGTCCGCTGTGGTCTCAGGGTCCATTTTCAACGCTTCTGCTGGGATTCCATCTGGTCCTGCTGCTTTTCCAGCTTTTATCATCTTGATTGCCTTCAAGACTTCTGATTTCGTCGAGGGGTTGGTGTTCACTGGTAGCTCTGTCTCCGTTGTTGGAATTGTTGGGCGAGTTGTCGGTGGTGGTAGATTTAGGAGTATTTTGAAGTTTTAAAAAGTGGAACGAACTCACTGGAATAGAGTGAAATTTGTTTGTTCACGTGTTTAGGTGGTGAAGTTTGTATAAGGCATCATCATACAGGCAATGAATGGATGCCAATGGATACACAGGATAGGCTGCATATAAACTCAAGTGCCAATGTCACTGGTAAAATCAATTATTCTGTGAATAACTAATTTGTAATTATCATAGATTGAAAAGGCATAGAGTTCCATCCACCTATTGGACATATTTAAATCCAGCATTGGTGAGTATACCTAAAGTTTTCACTTTTTAATCGCAGCGTATGATCTTTCTTTCTGTGCACTAAACATCATTTACTTTCAGGCGGCATTTCAATATCGATTTTGGATCGCGCCTTTTTCGAAAATATTTCTAATGGGTTGTGCTGAAAGTACAGAAAGACGAGCCGCTGAAGCTCGCTCCCGAGATATTGATAAAACTTTAAGAGCTGATGGTGAGGCAGCAGGCAGAGAGGCAAAACTCTTGCTTCTTGGAGCAGGGGAGTCAGGGAAGAGCACCATCGTTAAGCAAATGAAGTATGTTGCAATGTTTTCTTATCCGCAGAATTATCCATATGTCGGGTTATTCTGAAGAAGAATGCAAGAAGTATAAGCCTGTTGTATTCAGCAATACTATACAAAGTATGGTTGCTATCCTGAGAGCAATGGAACAGTTACAGATAGGCTGTGCATGTCCAAACGCAGTGGTATTGATTTAAATGTCTTAAAAACTGATTTTTAGAATGATATTACTACTATTTTGAATCTTGCACGAACAGATATAGATGTCCTCCCTGATGAGGTGTCCAGTGCCTTGAAGAGGTTATGGTATGATCCGGGTGTTCAAGCAGCTGTGAGTAGATCGCGTGAATTTCAACTGAATGATTCTGCATCATAGTAAGACAATTTGCAATTCTGGCTTATACTTAAGTTTCCTTGATTCTTTGGATAGGCTGTCAAGTCCAGGATATATTCCTACACAGCAGGACGTTCTTCGTACAAGAGTTAGGACGGGTGGAATTGTAGAAACACACTTTACTTTTAAAGGATTGAATATAAAGTAATGTCAGTAACAACAATCCTACTATTCATTTTAGAATGTTTGATGTTGGAGGTCAGCGTTCTGAAAGAAAGAAGTGGATTCATTGTTTTGAAGGTGTAACAGCAATCATTTTTGTGGTTGCTATAAGTGAATACGATTTAACTCTTGCTGAGGACCAAGAAATGGTAAATACTCTTAACGTTAAATTGTTAAAATCTTTTAACTCGTATACATTAATTTTTGTATTTCGTATATAAGCCTTCAAACCTTATGAAAAAACCCGTATAGTACACTCTGTGTGCATATATATATATATATATATATATATATATATATATATATATATACCTACTTCCATTTGATGTAAGGATTGTTAGGTTCTGTACAAAACCTTCAAAGGTTTTTAAAAAGTCCCCCTATTACGATCAAATGTTCAGTTAGCAAGCGATGTTTATCAAACCAGGTAGATATCTTCAAGGGGAGAGACTGGCAATAATCACAGTGAAAATGTAAGTTACTAGATACACTGTTGTCATAATCTACAGTAGTGGAGATTCTTCTAATAAATATTTCTGTTTTAGGAAATGTAATGCTGAATGCTTATTATGGTATTAAAGTATTCTGGTTTGTCTACTAATTATATCGCAGCAAATATTTTCATCATTGTTTTTTCGTGGTTACTTAGGTGACTGAGAAGCTTTAAAACATGGTTAGACACTAAAGATTATGTGGAACATTCAGGTAACGGTTGTATAACTAACCTTAAAACTAAATTAGCTGGATCAAAAGAGATTGATATTGGCATTTTCGTTTGCTGGATTAGCAACTAATACTTGCAATAGGAATGAGTTATCGCCCTTTTTCCTATATCTAATAGTTGCACAACTAAGATCACTTCGAGGATGTAATGTAGTTACCTGAATATAAATATACGGAGTAAATTTCGTGCAATATATTACTCTGTAAATAATACAGGTTTACTGTACAATATTAATGACAGAGATTGATTTGAAAATGTTCAGCTAGCTGTATTTTACTGTTGAAGTGATTTCCGTGGACAAATAATATGCATATAGTGTGTCTGATTCATGATTCATTGTATGTTTATTGACTCATTTGCTTGTATTACTAGTATGTTCGTACTCAGATTCCTGTGCTAATTGGAGAAGTTGTATGGTCATTGGTTCTTCAAGTATTCAGATAGATTTGTTCTATGGTTTATTGCAAAAACTAGTTAGTTGGTTTGTACTGATCTAGTAAAATGGCTGGACTCAACATAGAACTTGGCACCGAAGTGCACCAGTTCGAGTTGCCACGTTCCAAATAGCACACAAAGGTAGACAAGAAAATGAGTGAAGAGAATCAATATAAGTATAAGAGTGAAACAGAATGAGTAATGGTAGAAAGGAATATGAGACTGAATATTACAGAGACTGAATACATCTGCGTAAGCCATTGACAACGATTTTGAGCCATGTCACCTATTGTCTGTCTCAAGCCATTGATTCTTAGAGCCCCTAGGGCCCCAACCAACCCGGAAGTCTGCATCTCTCTACCTGACTCAGTTTAACTGTCAAGGATTTCATGGATTGATTGATGCGATGTTTTTCTTTGGCCACCACTTACTCTTTTCCAACCTGCACCTATATCAGCTAGTAATGCCCGTCGGGTTGGGGGAGGCGATGGTTAGGCATGCGCAGCACGATCTAGTAAAATAATCTCAATAATGTCGTTTAGTATCTCTATACATGTCTACTTCAACATAGCTTCCATAGATATAAACGAAGATAGCGATCAGTAGAATGGTCGTAAAACAGTTAATTGTAACAAACATAGTGGAGTATCAAACTGGAAATCCAACAAACTTTATGAATTCATATAATATGAGAGCTACTCTAACTAATAGTCTTGAAATCACTTTTTGTTTATGGTTGCTGCTCTTTGCATTTATAGATAATTAGTAGTAGTTATCCACTGTAAAACTAAAAGGATTATCAGTATCAGTAGCATATCGAGTTCTGTAAGTATTGATCACATACCACTGCAAAATTATTAATAGTCTTAAGTGCCTGCCTGAAGGATTTTAGACATTTTTTATGTAAATGATTATTTCCCCAAAAGGGATTATATCTTACTTCTATCGTGATCGTAATATGAGACAATGATATGTTTTAGTGAATACTCACAGCTAAGGTTACAGCTATTCCTGCATCTACTTATCAGCTAATAGGCTTTTACCACCAACCTAAATGTCATTTCCAATGTCCTTTATATATATTATTCATTTTAATGTTTTTCTCTTGCCTTTATTTTGTTCACATAGTCTGGTCATATTTTCATTTAGTGTTTTTCTTCACTAGCTGTACGTCAGTTTACTAGTTTATTTTGTTAATACACAACAACAATCACTTGAATTTCCATGTATTCTTCAGTGAGTCACACTTATTGTAGGTGCTAGTGATACTAACTGATTGCTGAAAACTTACTAAGTGAAACTGAGTTTGAACGGGTGGTCTAGTGGTTGAAGGTTGAGTGCCTAGACTAACCCACTGGCACCTCCTACAAAGATTATACGATTTCCCTAAAACAAATACACCTGAAGTGCCGTTAAAAGCAGTTTATAAACATGATGAATTCACCCTACCATGGTTTAGCTCTATGGTTAGTAATTATTCCAAAACCTTTGTATGCATAGCTAATAAAATATATTATGCGAAAGATGTGTTTAAATTCATAAACAGAATTAAGAGTATCACAATTATAAATGAAACTATTATAGTTTTGGGCCTAGCATCTTTGTATACGTCTGACAGAAACGGTTACTTACAATATATGTGAACTAATAAATAATAAGTCAGTAAATACTGGGAAAACCCTAGAGAATTAATATTAAAGTGTAACATGAATGTAAATCTTAAATTTGATGACGAAACCTACAGACATTTGAATGGGAGTGTGATGGGCTTCCCATGGGGTCCCACGTTAGATTTCAAAGTAAACTTAAAGATGGTCTTTTAAACCCTGTTATCAAGTGATTTTCTTTTGCAAGTTTGACGACGGATAGATATCAGTTAGAGAACCATTGAAAACCAGGAATTACTCTAATTGATATTAATCCGTAGTTAGACACGTGAAAACAAATCTAAGCCTTAAAAATTAGTCTGATGCTCGCTAGTGACTCGCTACAGGACGGAGTTTCCTGGAGTTCTAGTGAGAAGTCGTGACCAGTGAGGTTCATCCAGTCATGTGTGAGGATGGATGTCCTACCGATAACATTGGTTGGTGGTCGCACTAAATCACGAATTGGTTGAAGTTAGAATTCATGGACTGGCCATTGAGTCGGATCCCAGTGGCTGAATGGTACATGAGCTTGCTTGTAACCGGAATGTCCTGGGTTCGAAACCCATTGGGTGCATACTGCCGATGATCCCCAAACTAGGATGAAACAGTTGTCCAGTACTCTCTGGTTTTCAATGGTTCTCTAACTGATATCAATCCGTGGTTAGACACGTGAAAACAAATCTAATCCTCACAAACCAACTCTTACAAATTCTCTTTCTGTTGCCGATATATGGATGATACGTTCATCCTTTGTGTAATTAATTACACAGATGCTATCTAATTTCAAAGTCAAATTGCCTCCTTAAATGTCCCTCTAACACGAAGACCAGATGAAAGTATAAGAAGAAATTTGCATAAGAAAAGTACGCGGACAGGACAAAATACACTTTCATAGTTTTGTTCTTCTACAGTATAAAAGAAATTCGGTAAGGACTTTCAGCTGCAGAGTCAGAGCTACATTTTCAGAAAATGTGATTGAAGTTGAGCTTGAGATTGTAATGACACCTTAAGAAAATCGAAAAAAAACTCCTCTATACCTGTAAACAAGAAGCGTCTGCATACGCGATTGTAGTTCAAAAGTGATATACCAAGTGAATTAATAACCAACAAGTTAAGAAAGTAGATTCAAAGATCTTCTATTGCAAATTACATTTTCCACATGACTGGTTATGATTCCAAAACTGTAAGACGAATTACCTATACTAGGCACCTCTATTTATATCTATCAGTTCATATGGTCCAGTGGAGCCAGTTGTATAGGCCAGTGCTCTAGAAACTTAGTATTTCGTGCTCGGGAACACTTACCATTGTCCAAATATAGGTATAGTAAAAACTTTTAACAGTCCCAAATTACATCACCTTGCCCTAAACAGTCCATATCATCTATTGGGTACCGAATAAATTACTAAAAGGCTATCGCTCTGTGTGCAAAAGGAACAGGTCCAGCCACTGTTGGTATGCTGGCCTGCAGTGGGACCTATAAATTATATTATTTTCTTAATTTACCTAATATTCAGTTTAGTGCTTTATTGATTCATATTACCACTTATAAATGCTTTCGAACTGTGGTCTGTTAACATTGATTGATTTAATGTTATTAAAAAGTTTGACATTGGTATAATAAGGTGAGCAATATTGAGGTTAGGCATCGGTCGAGTGCTAGGTAAGGAGGGGAAATCAGTCGACGAGACTGTGAAATTATTTCGGCTGAGATGGTTAGGACATGCGTTACGTATGCCTAGTCATCGCCTTCCTCGACAATGGGTAATGTTAGCTGATATAGGGTCAGGCTGGAAAAGAGCTAGCGGTGGTCAAACCAAAACATGGCACCAGTCAATGAAATCTACAACAGTTGGTCTAAGCCAGCCACGTAGGAAGGTGTACACTTCCCGACTGTTTGAGGTCGTCGGGACGGTAAAAACCAATGGTTGGAAACAATTGGTGACATGGTTCAAAATCGTTCTCAATTGTTAGGGTAGATGCATCCACTCCTTGTGACTTATGATTTCCAATGAAACTGTTTTGTTCTTCGTTATTACTATTCCTTTGTCTCACACCTCTGTTTACTGTCTCTAATATGCATTTCTCCTACTTTCTTCTCTTGCTTTGTGTGCTACAAGGGGGGAGTGTGGCGACTTGAACTGCCGCACATGTGCAAAGTTCTATGTCGAAAGCCGACTGACCGACCGAATAATTCTTCAATTACTATGTATATAAATGTAGAACCTGGTGAAGAAGATATTGAAAAGAATATTCTCTGTCCACCAATAGATCTTTATATAAAATAATGCTATCAGTGATAGTAAAATTAGGACAGTGAGAAATTGTAGTCTCAGGTTTTTTTATCAAGTCTATCGTTTTTAAGAAACAGATGCACTGGCAAAGTATGCAGATAAATTAAATGCTCACTATTTTTCATGTAATTATTCTCTATTCCGTTTATCACAGTCTCTCATTTTTGCCACCTTTATGTGTTCTTAATGAAGTGTGGTAGCTTGAACTGCTACTGCAGTTAAGTACAAAGTTCTGCGTTGAAATTTTAGTTCAATTTATGCAAGAAATCGTAATCAGACACTTAGAAATGAAAAGGTTTTTCTTACAACTTTGATTCGGTAAAGGTGTAGTTAGTAAATTTCTACACCAGTGGTTTCTAGAAGGTATAAAAAACCCAGCTTATACTTAACATTTCCTAACCTAACTGCCTAGCGCTTTTGTACTTATGGAGAAGTCTAATAAAATCAATAACCATTTCAACCCTGTGACCATCACACACAAACATGATCAATATGAAATTAATATATCGCATTCCACTTGACCTTTTGAGTGAAATTTTAACTGTGGGGATTAGAAAACAGTGTTGTTGTTTTTTTCTTTTCGGGTTAGTGAATTTGCCACTTTTCCTGTTATTATTATTATTATTATTATTATTATTATTATTATTGATATTAATTATCATTAATTCGGGCTCTCAGCGGAACATATGGATTTAGCAGCACATCTCCATTCCACCCTGTTCTTTTCTGTCTTTTTTAGCCGGCTCCACGATTTCCCATAAGCTCCCATATTCTCATACTATCTCCTCCATGTTAAACTGGAAACCATGACTGACTGGTTTTTTTCCATTCGGGTTCCACTCTAGGCCATGTCCCTTCGTATATTTGGTATGCGATTCGCCCCTGTAAAATGTAAGATGCTGCTACAGCACTGGACTACGTCAACTACCAGTTTAGTTATAGAGAGTGAAGTGATGGAGCATGTTGACCACTTCACCTATTTAGGAAGTTGTATCAGCACCAACGGATTGATTGGTGACGAAATCTCAGCACGGATTCCAAAAGCTCGGGCTGCTTTCGCTAACTTACACCATCTCTGGCGTAGGCGTGACATCCGCCTATCAACCAAGGGACGTGTGTACTGCTCAGCAGTTCGCTCCGTCCTTCTCTATGGCTCTGAAACATGGCCAATACGAGTTGAAGACATGAAAATGTTGACTGTTTTTGATCATAGATGTCTACGATCTCTTTCTCACGTTAGGAGGTGGTATAATAAGGTAAGTAATGTTGACGTTAGGCGTAGAGTGTTGGGCAAAGAGGGAAAATCAATCGAAGAGGCTATAAAGTTACATAGATTGAGATGGCTAGGTGACGTGCTGCGCATGCCTAACCATCGCCTCCCCCACCCCGACGGGCATTACTAGCTAGCTGATATAGGTGCAGGTTGGAAAAGAGTAAGTGGTGGCCAAACAAAAACATCGCATCAATCAATCCATGAAATCCTTGACAGTTAAACTGAGTCAAGTCAGGTAGGGAGATGCAGACTTCCGGGTTGGGGCCCGCCCTCGGGACTCTAAGAATCAATGGCTGGAGACAGACAATAGGTGACATGGCTCAAAATCGTTGTCAATGGCTTACGCAGATGTATTCAGTCTCTGTAATATTCAGTCTCATATTCCTTTCTACCATTAGTCATTCTGTTTCACTCTTATACTTGTCAAAACTCTATTGATTCTCTTCACTCATTTTCTTGTCTACCTTTGTGTGCTATTTGGAACGTGGCAACTCGAACTGCTGCACTTCGGTGCCAAGTTCTATGTTGAATCTAGACAGACAGACAGACCCTTATATTTTACTTGGTCAGATTTTCATTTGGTTTTATCCTCAGGATTACTCAACTTCCAGTGATTATGTGATTTCGATCCTACTTGATGGTTATATTGTCATGAATGCTGAACAAAGTAGAGTTTTGCATAAAAATTTCATCATATTAAGTTGCCAAGCTTTGGAAATGTATATGTCACCATTTTTTGCCCATAATTTTTATCCCTTCTTGTTCCAGTTATTTATCCTTTTTTTTCTCACGTTGATATACAAAAAGGTTGGCTGTGTTTGATCATAGATTTTTGCTTTCCATCTCCCTTTTTTAAGTGATAGAATATGGTAAGCAATATTAAAGTTAGGCGTAAAGTATTTATTTATTTTGATTTACAGTTTGATTCCACACCGTATTTTCAGTACAATTGTGGAATTTTCAGCATGGATATCGGTAGACCAAATTCAGGCCGACCATAGATATCGGGTGTGCGCCGGCAGGGGATCGAACCCCGGACCATGTGCATGGTCGGCGAGAGTCCTAACCACTGTGCCACCGACGCACAAGTCAGTCGATGAGGCTGTGAAATTATATCGGTTGAGATGACTGAGACACAAGCTGCGCATATTGAGTCATCGTCTTTCTCTGTGAACAGTGTTAGCTGATGTAGGACCAGGTTTTGAAAGAGTTAAGTGTTGTCAAATAAAAATCTGGCATCGATCCATGAAATCTTTGGCAATTAGTTTCAGCCAGCTACGCAGGGAGGTGTGAAATGCCTGTTTGGGGGCCTCGCGATGCCGGGAACCGATGCCAGAAGACTATCGTTGATATGGTTCGGTGGTGCAGATACACCTACTTTTTGTAGTCTTCCAGATTCATTAGTCCCTCATGTCTCTCCATATTACTATTCTTTCTCCCGAACATTTCTGTTTATTATGGTTCTTTTGAATATCTTCTTTTCTCTCTACCCTACCTTTGTGTGTTGAATGGAGTGTGACAACTTAAACTGCTGCAATTCTGTGCAAATTTTTCTCTGTTGAAACAGTCTATCAATCAAAGAAACGATTTTACAGTGAGCATTAATAAGTTTTGCGTTATTCTAGGGGATTTCAAGCTGTTGTGAGAGCTGGCTGTTAGCCAAAGTTGGTAGACAGTAATTGACGTCAATATTTATGTCCCCAATATTGGTGATGAGAAAATGAGAACAAAGGCTTTGCGTAGGCGGATACAGTTAGCATATGGATGATCTGACACAGCCGCAAAGAGATGCAAGGTTAACTTTCTGTGAGAAACAACCAATCAAAAGACTGTATTTTCTACTAACAATAATCTACAATAATGTACATTAAAATCTATAAATATGTGTTGATTTTCCTTAATAAACGTTCTGTTGCCTGAGTCTTGCCTTCTGTCGTTACAAAGCCATCTCAACATATTTCTGACTGTATCTTCGTAGCTGCTCACGCATGTCGGTGAAGCAAACTATATTGTTCCTATTAATATTTAAAAAACTTCATGGACAGGTGCTTTATGTACTGAACTTCCCGGATGTGAAATTTCACTCTTTACTGTTTTAACTGCGAGTCTGATTGTTGTTCAACAACAATAGTTGAGCGTATGTACACTTATTCTGTTTACTAGAAGGTAATTTTGTTGGTTCTACTCAACATTTTAAAAATTTATCTTGGCTGCAGACTCCAAAAATCCCTTGTGAACACCTAAGTTAAGGATTAAAGATCGTCTTAAATCCAGATTTTTAGCCGTACCTCTGGCGAAGGTTGCCACTGTTATAGAAACATCATCGTTCCCTTAGGTCAGTGCTTATCAATTACTTTTTATGGTACTCTTCAAGGACATGAATTTTTCACACTTCTTCCCCGCACGCACACACACGTTGCCTTGAAACTGGTGATGTTACCACAGGAATATGGTCGACTGACTGCAGCAGTTGATTCCCACTTAGTGGACCCCTTCTCCAATCTGGGCAACTGAGGAGTCTTATCAACCACCATAGGATAATTATGTCTCATAACTCTTTGAAGACGACTGGATTCCAAAAGACGACTAGCTGAGGCGGTGTTATTCAGATCCCGATCTTTAGTACCAATCATCCTTGTTTAATCTATCTTGTCTTTACTTTACATTTCAGAATCGAATGATGGAATCAATGAGGCTTTTTAGTTCAATATGCAACAACCAGTGGTTCAGGGAAACAAGCATCATTCTATTTTTGAATAAGCGAGATTTATTTGAAGATAAAATTATGAAATCTCCATTAACTATATGTTTTCCTGATTACACTGGTAAGTGTAATTTCATCTTTATCATTTAAATTATACTGTACTATATATATATATATATATATATATATATATATATATATATATATATATATATATATACTATCTCCCGCGTGAAGTGGTATAATAAGGTGAGCAATATCGAGGTTAGGCGTCGAGTGCTGGGTAAGGAGGGGAAATCAATAGACGAGACTGTGAAATTACATCGACTGAGATGGTTAGGACATGTGTTACGTATGCCTAGTCATCGCCTTCCTCGACAATGGGTAATGTTAGCTGATACAGGGTCAGGCTGGAAAAGAGCTAGCGGCGGTCAAACGAAAACATGGCACCAGTCAATGAAAGACACAATAGTTAGTCTAAGCCAGCCACGTAGGAAGGTGTAGACTGGCTTCCTGACTAGCTGGGGTCCTCGGGACGGTAAAAACCAATGGTTGGAAAAAATTGGTGACATGGCTCAAAATCGTTCTCAGTGGCGCAGATGCATCCACTCGTTGTGATTTATGATTTCCAATGAAACTGTTTTGTTCTTCGTTATTACTATTCCTTTGTCTCACACCTCTGTTTACTGTCTCTAATATGCATTTCTCCTACTTTCTTCTCTTGCTTTGTGTGCTACAAGGGGGGAGTGTGGCGACTTGAACTGCCGCACATGTGTGCAAAGTTCTATGTTGAAAACAGACATACTGTATATACTATGTGGTGTTCGTAAATTTTTTCCATAATACCTTTTCTTACTTTACTATTTTGTGCGTTTACAACCTGCTATTAAGACAAGTAAAGTGTGAAACTGAAAACAGTTGCAGCTACTAACGACTTTTCTACAAGTAGACCATGTCTTATGTTTATCGTTGCTGCTGCTCGCTGTCAACGCGTACTCACATTGATTGATAAGCATCAGATTGTCATGGTGTTACATATAGGAGGAGTCTAATCAAAAGCTTTTAAATAGTTCATACAATTATTCCCTTTCGTGACATTATTATTATTATGGTCTCCATTGCGTTCGGTTCTCTGCTAGAGTCTTCCTTCACTTGGCTCCAATTCTTCCCACACGTTTTAATCTCCTCTTCACATGACCTCCCACAAGTCACCCACCCTCGCACTGACGACCAACTCGCCACTTCCCTTTCAGTCGGGTTCCACTCGAGCAGTGGCTTGTCTAGTGATGTCACTTGATGGTTTGTTTTCTCAGAGCATGACCAGCCAATCCATCTCCATTTTTCCTGCCTGCCTATTTGTTTCACAATCGGTTCCTGCTGCGTTGGTTCGCTCATTGCTAGAGATCCCTCTCTGTTGCTGATCATTTCTGGCCGGCCATCTGATCTTGAGCGAAGACAACTGTTGATGAAGATATGTAGTTTGTTTGAGATGCTGTTTATGACGCGCAGTGCAAGTCTCTGATCCATCTGTATAGTGAGTAGCACTGACTGACTTCACATTGGAGTTGACAATCTGGATGTTATTTTTGATGCTGAGTTTTGTTGACCTCCACACAAACTTGAGAGTATTGTAAGCTTGTCTTGCTTTCCCGATCCTCGTTGCTTTGATATCCTCGTCAGTTCCGCTGGCCTGTAGTTGAAACGATGATTCCCAGGTAGGTGGGTAGGTGAAGGAGGTTGTTTCTTTCAGGTTCCTCCCATTTATGCTGATCGTTGTCTGTTGTTGTTGCTGTTAGCGTTGTCCAGGAATCTTCATCACCTCTGTTTTCTCTTTGTTCATCTGAAGTCCTATCTTCCCTAGATGATTCTTCTGCCAACTTGTTGCTTTTCACTTGCATACCTTCCAGTTTGTGGGAAATCAGACATATATCATCGGCAAAGTCCACATCCTCCAAGTTTTTTGTGTGAGTTCATTTTATGCCTGTTTCCTCAATGCCCACTGTTTGTCGCATTATCCAGTCTACTGCAATCAGGAAAGTCATTGGCGATAGTAGGCAGCCAGCCAGCTTGTCTTGCTCCTGTCCTCACTTCGAAGGATTCCGTAAGTTTCCCGTTGTGGATTACTTGGCATGCAGCATTGTCGTACAGCTGTTGGATGAGATGTAGTTGTCGAAGCACCTCTGGATGGACGCTGTTGACGGCCTTTTCAAAGTCGATGAAGTTGAGTGAGGTAGAGAGGTGACTGCCATTCCAAGCTTTGTTCAATGATGATCCGCAGTGTAGCGATTCGATCAATACATGACTTGTTTCTCCTAAATCCAGCCTGTTCCGTTCGAAGTTTTTCATCCAGGGCATGTTTGATTCTCTCCAGGATGATGCGGCTTAGTATTTTGCTTAGGATGGGCAGGAGCATAATTCCGCGCCAGTTCTTGCATTGACTTAAGTCTCCTTTCTTTGGAAGTTTGAATAAGTATCCTTTCTTCCAATCCTCGGGTACTTTACCTTCTTTCCACACCTTTTCCATTAGTGGCGTCATCTCGTGACATTGTATTGATCAAAAGCAACGGTTCATTCAGAGTATGATGGTACCAGCGTTTATATTTAGTTGACTTCTCATCATCATTTGCGTACACAGCTTCATGAGATTATCAAGTTTAATGCACAGAACAATTTTACCATACTTGAAAATGATTCAGGATATCTGAAATCCACGAACAATTGCGGAATATATGAAGTTTTAAATCCCAAACGGAGTCACCATGGAAAAGAAGCCTATCTTCATTCAACTTGATTTTAAAGGTAAAACTATTGCAGGGAATAGTCAGAACCTATCCTCTGATCAAGTTGTTTTCTCTGCTTATCGGACAACATGCTCTTTGGTGAAATCAAAAGTCGACAGACACCCTTCTCATGTGAACTCTAACTGTGTATAGAAATTTGCGTGCATCTAGTGCAGGAGTTACATCGGGAGAACAGAAAGAATAGTTCACCTTCAATTTCCAGAAAGTGTAATAAAAAGAAGCCTAAGTCTCAAGGGAACAGACACTTTCACTGGTGCCATTTACAGGAATCTCATCGATACAGGTCATGAGGTGGACATCCTGAAATCCTTTACAATTATCAGTGGACAAAATAGTTCAATTCTCTCTCTGAGTTCAGAGAGAAGCAGTTATCACTCTCTTCCCCTTGACCTAGTAACCGGATGTCTTTACTCTCATTTTATTTGGTCACATGATCTTTGGCTTTAACGTGTTCCCCTTCGCTATGATGTAATCTTGCCAGTCCTTTGTTCCTATGATTCCAGTTGATCTCACCATACTGTTACTCGACTTATTCATTACTCATATATCATCATCATCATCATCTTATCCACCCCTTTTCTTTATCACACAACTCTTTTCCCATTGTATCCAAGTATTTATTTTTCGTTTAAATTCGAACCTTCTGTAATTTCTGCTCACATTTTACTACCTTTGTAGTCGTCTCCTGTCAACTGATATCATCTAGCATTTGCAAGAAGTTCCTTTAAAAAAATGTTCTGTAAATAAACTTAGTATTCTCTTTAAGCTGTACGCAGCTGAAGAGCAGCTGACTAGATAAAGGCTGATACCATCTTATTTTGCAGTAAACGTTGTTTCTACCTTATTCAAAGTTCTGGATAGTTCGTCACGTAGATAGGGTTAGACAATATGCTATTTTTGTTGCATACTCGAGATGTGTAGTAGTAAAATTAACTTCACTTATCGCACAAGAGTGTTGCAGTCATTATAGGAACTTGTACATTGTTGGTACCTGGAAAATGAATGATAAGGATGAATGCATCTGTAGAATCGTGAAAGTTTGAGCCAAGGTACAAATCTCTGCTTATTTCCTTTTCACATGCTAAGTACCTCAACAAACAGTCTACAACGTCTTGCGTATATCTAACCACAAATATGTGGCTTTTAAATTGGGACCTTAACTTGATCTGATCGCTCCGAATGCTAATCCAAGATAGTAGCTTGCTTCATGTAGCATTGATTGTTGAGAAAGGCATTAAGTAGTGGTTTGACACTCGTAACCCATGCCTTGGCGATTCTACTCAATAGGGCTCCCGCCATATGCAAGATGATGTTACAGGATTCGACTACACCGACTCCTAGATTATTAATAGGAAGTGAAGTGGTAGAGCACGTTGACTGCTTCACTTACTACTTGGGAAGTACCATCAGCCCCGACGGGTTGATCTCTGACGAAATCTCAGCACGAATACAGAGGGCTAGTTTCGCATATGCCAGTTTACGCCGTCTCTGGCGTAGACGCGATATCCGACTATCGACCAAAGAGCGTGTGTACTGCTCAGCAGTCCGCTCCGTCCTCCTTTATGGCTGTGAGACCTGGCCATTGAGAGTGGAAGACATGAAAAGGTTGGCTGTCTTCGATCATAGGTGTCTGCGTTCTATCTCCCGTGTGAAGTGGTATAATAAGGTGAGCAATTTTGAGGTTAGGCGTCAAGTGCTAGGGAAGGAGGGGGTGCGTCAGTGGCACAGAGCTTAGGACTCTCGCCGACCATGCACATGGTCCGGGGTTAGATCCCCTGCCGGTGCACACCCGATATCTATGGTCGGCCTGAATTTGGGCTACCGATATCCATGCTGAAAATTCCATACTTGTACTGAAAATACGGTGTGGAATCAAGCTGTAAATCAAAATAAAATAATAATTATATAAAATAAATCAATCAACGAGACTGTGAAATTACGTCGATTGAGATGGTTAGGACATGCGTTACGTATGCCTAGTCATCGCCTTCCTCGACAATGGACAATGTTAGCTGATACAGGGTCAGGCTGGAAAAGAGCTAGCGGCGGTCAAACGAAAACATGGCACCAGTCAATGAAAGACACAATAGTTAGTCTAAGCCAGCCACGTAGGAAGGTGGCTGGTTGGGGTCCTCGGGACGGTAAAAACCAATGGTTGAAAACAATTGGTGATATGGCTCAAAATCGTTCTCAATGGCTGGCGCAGATGCATCCGCTCCTTGTGACTTATGATTTCCAATGAAACTGTTTTGTTCTTCGTTATTACTATTCCTTTGTCTCACACCTCTGTTTACTGTCTCTAATATGCATTTCTCCTACTTTCTTCTCTTGCTTTGTGTGCTACATGGAGTGTGGTGATTTGAACTGCCGCACATGTGCAAAGTTCTATGTCGAAAACAGACAGACAGACTCAATGGGGCTTTTTAGTCTCATCGGTTGACTTTACCACTTAACCTGACACTAAGCCTAACTTCATTATTAATGTTAAGGATGTTACTCCCGTAACTTGAGTGATTGGACAGAGGTACGTATGGTCAAAAAGCCGCTATTACTTTCATGTCCTCTAATTTCAATGTTCATATCTCATAGTCGTGAAGTAGAACAATGAGAAGTTATGCAAAACACACGTTCTTAGATGGATAGTTGGATTCAATGTCTGCGTCAAAGATTACGCCAGGTGGTAGATGCCGAACAGGCTTTTTATGCCTTTTGAGATTTCTGTAGTTACCTATCCATTAGGGATGATCCAGTAACCAAACAAGTGAAGTTGTCAACACAATCATTTTACCTTTAGCCTTTAAACTGATAACTGGGTGTGTAATCGTACGGTGGGTAGTGGGGGGGGGGGAGTTGGTGTCCTATAACTCAAGACACTTCCCCGTAAATAAATTCACATGTTACAGTTGCTAATGACAAGGCTACTTTAATTAGTCTTTCTTCTCATGCTTATTAAGCATTTTAAACAAGCAATCAGTATGTGAACATTGTTCACACTTGGTTATTATTTCGCCATCTTTCTCATGCTATCCCACCTGGTGGTGACAAGGTGGAATTTAACTAGGTAGGTGGTCGACCTGAAACTTCAAAAAGTTGTGTAAGCGAATGTCATCACTCAAATCTCTCTTGCTATAAGCATTATTTTGAATTATGGTTTGAATCAAAACTCTGTAGTAACGAGTTTTATTTATTTCCAAAAATTGTAACTGGAAAGGGAAGGACCTAAGCCTTCCATTTGTTTTGAGCTTATAAATTTACTTTGTTCTAACAATTAGAAACATACGACAGACACCAGACCAGCTTTTACCCTGAGTATGTACCTAGATTGATAATCTTTTTACACGCTACCGTATATCTGGTCTACTGAATACCAAGAGTCAATGTGTGTAGACTTGGTGACGTGAATAAACTGTTTACAATACCGTAGATGTCTACACTGCTCTTATTAGTTACCGATTTCTGTATTTGACTATTTTCTGATGTATTTGTGTCTGTCTGTTAGTTTTCTTTCATTACGTTTCTGCCCCTTTCGTTTCACTTGTGCCTTTTTGATATGTGTTAACTTGTTCCACATTAGTTTGTTTATTAGATATATCACACAAGTGAAACAGTATTATTTACTGGATGACACAGTTTCGAACAAAATTTATTGTTCATAATCATTCCATCAATTGTAATCACACGACTTTGAAACTTGAGTTTTATAGTTTTCTTTGTTTTCTCCTATTTGTCGTCGTAGGCATGGTAGTAGAATTTTCCAGATATATGGGTGGACAGGTGTTGAATCATTCCTGTTACACGTACTCTCTTCAGTTGATTCGATAGACAGAGCTTCTGTTATCAATCTGTCCCTCCACTCCGTGACATTAGATTTTAAAACTGTCATCCTGTCCCATCCTATTGTATGGATGGTTGTGTGTAATTGCATGTGGTGACTGCTATAGCTGAACTATTCTCTAGATTTCCTATCTTATTCGGGTCAACTAATCTAGATTTTGCTAAGTTTTTATGTTCAGCTAGTCTGACTGCCCCTTCCGAGGAAGCCTTACGCAGAATTCTTAACAAGGCAGGAATAAAAGTGGCTGGCATTCAAACCCACAAACTCAATTAGAAACAAGCTTTGTCGGTTAAAGGATCCTGTGGAGCCAATTAAACAAAACAATTTAGTTTATCTAATACCCTGCCTGCAATGATTGTCAGGTCAAATACATAGGTCAAACTAGTAGAACAGGGGCAGTCAGACTAGCTGAACATAAAAACTTAGCAAAATGTAGATTAGTTGACCCGAATAAGATAAGAAATCTAGAGAATAGTTCAGCTGTACATAGCACTACATGCAGTTACACACAACCATCATACAAAGGATGGGATAAGATGACAGTTTTAAAATCTAATGTCATCAGGGTGGAGGAAGAGATTGGTAACGGAAGCTTTGTTTATCGAATCAACTGCAAATACATGTAATAGGAATGATTCATCACCTGTCCCCGATATCTGGAAAATTCTACTACCACGCCTACGACAACAAATAGGAGAAAACAAAGAAAACTATAAAACTCAAGTTTCAAAGTCGTGTGATTACAATTGATGGAATGATTATGAACAATGAATTTTGTTCGAAACTGTGTCATCCAGTAAATAATACTGTTTCACTGTGTGATATATCTAATAAACAAACTAATATGGAATTACTTACTACCACAGTGCCCAAGTTTTACACATATATGTGTTAACTTGAACTGATGCACATTGTTTCATTAAACATTGAAGTACATTAGAATTTAATCTCAAAACTAAATGCATGGCAGTAATCTGTTCATACCAAAACAGGAAACTACGAGATAGTAGATGAAATATATTGTTTATCGTGAGCTGCATTTTCAAGCATAATACTAAATTACGTTTCTGAGGGTGTTTTCTTCCAAATGACCGACTGACTTGATAAGTTACTATAACCAGTTCGACCTTTTTGTACTCAATTATCCGAAACAGGATTCATATAAGCTAGGCTATAAGCCACACTTAATGTGTCATGCCTGGTGATAGCAGCCAGTTGCGCAGGCTGAAGTAGATAGTGGGGTGAGAGTGCAACTCGGAATCCATCTGTTAAAAAAAACAACTGCTTAAGCCAACGAACACTGCACCTCCAGTTCAACAGAGAAATTCATGCGTTATCTTCTCTTAATAGTCAATAGCAATTTCTTAGCAATTTTCAAGTATTGGTTTTGTAGGGATTTTGTTTGATTGCATGGAGGATTTCATCATGAGCTGACATCGGTTAGAGAACCACTGGAAAACCAGCTGGGAGTACTGGACAGCTGTTTCGTCCTAGTTTGGGACTCTTCAGCAGTACGCATCTCTCCACTGCCAGGGTTTTAACCCAGGACCTTCTGGTTACAAGGCGAGCTCGTAGACCATTGAGCCACTGGGACCCGATCCAATGGTCCTTGAATTCTAACTTCTGCCAATTCACGACATAGCACGACCATTTCGCAATGTCTTCTTCTTAGCAATTCCTTAAAGCCACTATCTTTAGACATCATAACCCGTCATCTAGTATGAATACTCTCAATATCATTAAAAAGTATCCATTACCACAACACTAACCAACAAATTTAGTTAACTGCTTTTAAATTGAGTTACTTGCTCATGTATTACATTTGGAATTTGAATACATGAACCATAATTGGTGTTCTTAAGAGCTAATGTGATTCAATGTCAGTGCCTACTCTGACTTCAACTAAGTGAATTGCGTAATTCCCATACTGTGAGTCATAAGAAAAAAAATAGACGTAAAAAGCGAATTAAATTTTCTTGACGATGAATCATTTTCAAGAGCTATAAAATCGTATTTTTATATCTAACAAACAATTCATAAAATCAATGAGAGATTGTAAAAAAAATGGCAATAATTAACCTAAATAATGAAGTGAAGCAAAATTATGGTAAGAGCGTCACTCTGGCCATTTTAAGGTCAGTGAATGTATACACAAACACTACCATCTTTCCATTAGATTTTGTCTATTCACATTGATTAGTCATTTCTCATACTTATTATGTCATTTCAACTTCTACCCCTTTTTCTCATCCCCATTTAGTCATCCTCCCCAAGATTACACCTCACATTATGTAATACATTTTCTAAACTTTAGTTGCCATTATCTGACTGGTTTTAGGAATTCTTTGTTAAATATAAATACAGTTTTTTTTGTTCAGCGAAGAAATTTCTTTTCAACGACTTCATTTTCAAGCTGTACAGTCGTATTTATATTACAGAAAAAAGGTTATTAAGTGGCATTAAGTGTGCGTCGGTGGCATAGTGGTTAAGACGCTCACCAACCATGCACATGGTCCGGGGTTCGATCCCCGGCCGGCGCACTCCTTTACCTCGCTAAGCCAGAAATAATGATGGTGAAGAGGAAAGGTTGGGCATGAGGCTAGCAACCCCATCCTGTAAATAACTGTAGCACTAGCTTGAAGCCCTATGTTCCACTGGGAACGTGAAGGAAATTAAAAAAGTGGCACTAAATAATTGCTCAGTCAATATACTATATATATATATATGTGATAAGAATAACGATAATTAAAATGTTATAAGGGGTAGAGTTGAAGTGGATGAATTACAAAATTATTAAAGATTGTTTAATAAGTGAATTGATATCAAAAATTTTTAAGAATGTCAAGTGTTGTCTAAAAATTTTAAAAATTAGGATTACGATGAGAATAAAGATGTGAAGTGAAGTGAAAAGAGTTCAAGTGGTAGAATAAAATAAAGTAAAAACTAGAAAGAACGTTACTATGACCAAGGTAAAAAAAAAAGGGGTTTGCAAAACGTTTTTGAACACATAATTTAGCTTTCTGTTCATGTATAGCTAAAGCTCCGGCTATGCATAAGTGAAGAAAACGTAAACTTTTGGAGCGATTCGATTTTGCCATGTAGATAACTTTGAAGGATGAATCACGTGGGGCTGAATGACCAGACTCTAACAGGTGATCACAAATAGATGACTTCGCAGTTCTACGTTCGCCTTTCATTAACCAAACCGGATAGTGTTCAGCTACACGTTTTCGAAGAGTACGCTTACAACGTCCAATATAATCAGCTCCACAGGAGCAGGACGTTTAATTTCAAACTTTAGACATTGTTCTCTAATTCACATATGTGTTTTATTGTTTATTTCGTACCTAGTGTGTGTTTTAATTGAAATAAATAAATAGTAACATGCGGTTCACAATCTCCAATGGCTTGTTGTTTGACATACGTGTTACGCATCCTCGATAAGTACTGTGAAGAATTTAGAAATTGCCAAAATAAACCATGAACCTTAACGGTGAAGTTAGGAGTTTTAGGTTGAAGCCATTAACAAAGGTTGTCGATTGCCAGACTGAAGTCATTAGTCAGGTACTCGTAGTGACAAGGGTCGATATCAGTTCAAGATAACACAAATTCACCCCTCTTCAAGAATCGGAATTTCTCTGAACAGTGTTTATTTATTTATCGTTGTATCATCTTTATCAGTTGTATAATCATTTCTATATCCTCTACTTTTTGTGCACAGGTCATTATTTTTCCTGTTGATGGAGTGATCACAACTCCATACTCCATCAACTCTGCTATCCAATTTCTAGAGAAAATCAAAGGCATCCAAATAGATGAACAAGAAATAATGATATCCTTCGACGTCACAGCATTATATCTATGAAAACTGGCAAAGGAGACCATGGAACAATTACTCAGCAACGACGAACACCTCCCACAACAATCAAAAATGCAACACACAAGCTGGATAGAATGCATAAACCTATGCCTAACAACGTACTTCCAATTCAACGGCCAAATATATGAACAAGTCAAAGGAACACCCATGGGATCGCCAATATCAGGTTTGATTGCAGAAGCAGTGATGCAAAGGCTCGAAAACATAATCCTACCAAAGATCAAACCCAAGATTTGGATACGTTACGTGGACGACACATTTGTAATAATCAAAAGAAACGAGTTAGATAAAACTCACAACTTAATAAACAACATCTTCAACGACATCAAATTCACAAGAGAAGAGGAATCCGAGAACAAAATCCCATTTTTGGACGTCTTAGTCAAGCGAACAACCACAGGGGAATTAGAAACCCAAGTTTATAGAAAATCAACTCACACAGATCAAATACTGAATTACAACAGCAACAACCCAATAACACACAAAAGGAATTGCATACAAACACTATTCAAGAGGGCCAACCAGGACTCATTGCAGCACTCCTACCTCAAGGAAAATTGAAGAGATATCTCATGGACGTCTTCCAAAAAAATGGATATCCATGAAATTTCATCAAAAGATATATCCCCAAGGAAAGCACAAAGAAAGTCGCCTTGCCATATATAAAGGATATATCAGAAATCACTGCAAGACTCGTCAAACCTTTAGGAATTGACGTCGCACACAAACCAACAAAATCACTTCACTCAGTTCTATGTCAACCAAAAGACTCAACAGCGAAAGGAGATAAAACCAACATCATCTACAAGATAAATTGTAACAACTGCGAAAAACACTACATTGGCCAAAGTGGACGTCCCCTTCGTCTTCGTATCCACGGACATAAGCTAACCGTCAAAAGACATGACATCCACTCCCTCATATCACTACATACAGACAATCACGGGCATCAATTCGATTGGGACAATGTTCAAATATTAGACAGAGGAAACAACAAAAATGCTAGAGAATTTTTAGAAGCTTGGCATTCCAGTGAATCATCAATCAATAGACACATCGAGATAGACAAAATTTATCAACGGATAAGAAAAAAACCTCACACACAAAGGGTCAAAGAAACAATCAGTTCCAATACAAGTAGCCTAGAAGGTGTGAAAACGCACAAAAACAACCAGTCACGTCCAAGGTCACCGGGAGAGATGATTAATAAACTCGTGGAGAAATCTAAAAGCTCACTTCACCGAATTGAAGTATGCAATGAAGATGTCACCTAGTAGGGTGATGAAAGCTTCGCAAATTAACTATCCAGCTCAGAGAACACAACCACATCAAAGTCATCCACCTGAGCTTTAAATTTTCTCCATAGTAGCACCTTCTTAGTGTCTATGCTTAACTAGGAAGACGTTATCGTACACACTCTTTATTGCGCAATTTGACCTTAGACAGATGATATTAGTTACTGCCTATCCATTTCAGTTACACAGTAGGTCAGACGCAAGCGTGAGTAGCTCATTGGTAATGTCTTTGAACGCAACACTAGGTGGCCTAGATTCGAGTCTCAGAAAGGACATTAGTTTCTTAAAGATTGCAGATACGAACTGATAAAGAGTATCAACGAGCTAGAAACCTAGATCCAAGGCTTTCTGCCCACTGCTCCTAACCATTTAACAACTATTGTAAGTTTTACCACCGCATTACTATCTTTTAGATTTGGTTTTTATGTCATTTTTTTTACAATTTTGTTTATTCTATTTTTGAAAGTAATTAATAATAGAGTTTTTCTAATTATTTTAAGGTGGAAATAATTATGAAGAAGCATCAGAATACATTCGAACACGTTTTGAAAATCTGAATACTCGAAGCGAATCAAAAGATGTTTATTCTCACTTTACATGCGCAACAGATACAAGCAATATACAGTTTGTTTTTGATGCAGTTACTGATGTGATTATTAAAAATAATCTCAAGGACTGTGGATTGTTTTAATATCTTTTAGGAATATAATATTTTTTTTGTTTCGGAAATGTTATGTAACAAGTTTTGTAAATGAGTTTTAGTGGTATATGATCTCTTATCTGTGTATGCTTTCAGTCTGTCTTTTATAGACTTTAAAAATTATCACTTTATCTAAAGTTTACCAACAGCTTCACTTTATATATATATATATATATATATATTAGCAGTGTTAGCATATAGTTACTATTTTCATTAATATCGGTAATTTTTACACCTGAAAACATCCTTGTTTAGTTAACTGTTTTTTTTTCTCTCTAAATGCAATAATTGTAAATATACTTTTGTGTTTTAATATATTCGATTTGTTAATATTTAACACAATTAAATTGTTTTAAATTATATGTGGCTTGATTTTCTCTTTTTTGCCATCTGCAATAATATTGTGACTGGATTTTCTTAGCCTAAGAAGATTTTTGAGTGATAAAAGGATTGTTCACTAGGTAGTAACCATTGTCATGAAGTTTTGCTTTGTGGTCACCAAACTAGTTTAATCATCACGATACACTGTGAATCTATGGTAGATGTGTGTAGGCATTCGGCGAAAATCCTCGGAGCTTGCTTGTTAACACTCATTAGCAAGACATATCTACAACCAAGTAGGAACACATGTCCCCTATGAGAATGTGACCTGCATCACACAGTGCTGCAGTCAAAGACATTACCATCGAGCTATTTGGGGACATGACTGGCCTCCTGTAGGACTGTGATGGGTACTTTGATTGGTCATTAGGTCGTAACCCATGTTACACATCTAGTTTACGGTATCTTGAGTGTAAAAATGTTCAAGGGGACTTGTTCCTTGCACTCTGATGGTTTTTATTAGTCGTAATACTTCATTCTTGATATAGAAACCTGATTCTGTTTTAAACTATTTGACTTACAACGTCCCATTCATTCGCGCTCGTAAGTTATGCTTTCGCTTGTTCTGAATTTAAGATAAGTGTAACTGACATGGAAGTATATTTCATTGTCTAACTGTTGAATGATATATTTGTACTGTAAGTGAACGTATTACATATGCTTTATCCCTAAGATGAACGTTTTAAGCAAGTAACCTTATTGCCTTAGTATGTTAGACAGGTTTGGAAGACTTGTCTGTAATGTCTTGGGGAAACAGAGAAAAATACATTTAATTAAGATATCTGTATTGATACGTTGTCTGAATCATTTAGTTGCAAATGAAATGTATACTGATTCATTCATGCTCGTGGATCTTTCTCATCTAACGTAAGGTTCTCATTATTCCATTAATGAACTTACGTTTTTGCATATCAGCTATCCATAGTGCGAGATTGTCTCTCAACAGCTGCATAACTAAAGATGAATCTCGAAAGCTTTCTTCAGATATGTTGTCCAGTTCTGCTATGGCATCGTCAAATGCCTGTTTTGCCAGTTTACAAGCACGATCTGCTGAATTCACGATCTCGTAATAAAAAATTGCGAAATTCAAGGCAACTCCTAAACGAATCGGATGGGTTGGTTGAAGATGTGTGACAGCAAGTTCATAAGCCTCTTTGTATGCTATTAGGCTGCACTCTGCAGCGTCGCTTTTATCGTTACCTTGCTCAAACTCAGCTAAGTACCTGAAATAATCCGCTTTTCTGCGTTCACAGTTAGTATAGTGTGAGAATGCTTACAGCTTTAGAAAGAAAATTTTTTGTTCGGAAGCTGATTCAGGTCTTGTGAGTCCACTTTCTATGAGTTGTATCATCCTGTGTGACAGATTTCTCAGTTCCTTCTCTACTTCGTCCAAATACAGTTTATCGACATCCACGAATCTCGAGCCTTCAGCTTCACTTTTTTTAACAGCTGCGCTTATGACTTTGATGGCGGTTCTAAGTGGGCCAGCTATTTGTTTGTGCGAAATCGAGAACAAGTTCCTCTCTTCTTCCGTAAAATCCTTTGTTAAACGTGCTATCTTTTCCATGTCATTTACCATATCTAAAATTAGTCAGAGGTATTTTTATTTACCGCAATATCTTGCAGCTTGTTCAGCTATCTTAGCATGGTACAGCAGATCATCACGGTTACTCATTCTGAAGCTGAAATGTAACGCTATGTTTTATTTTGCGATTCGTTCGTAGTTCAAGCTATCGGTACAGTAAAACACGGATGAAATTATTCAATTCATTATATTTGGTTTTAACTTTAAGAACTACATTCTGTTGTACGTGGCCACACATTCATGGGTTTTTTATAGTGAAGCCACTGTTCACTAACACGAGGAAATATTTGTCGGCTGGCGAAGATCAATTGCTTTTTCCTCATATATACTCCTAAATGTACTTTATTTTAGGAAAGAAAGTCGTTGTCATGATAAGAACTCTGCAATATATTAGTTGCGATAAGCGTGGTAGATTCTAAGGTCAGTGCAAAAGCTGCATGATGAAATTTTAAATATGAATGTTAAATGAACAAAGACAATTGATAAAGGAGTTTTCACGACAAATCGTCTTTCAATTCATGCTTAAACAATAACATTTACAAAATTAAATGTTGTTACTGATGGTGAACATTGAGTAGACATTCAATGGACCTATTTATTTGAGCCAGTCTCCTGTTGGTTGGAGGCAACAATCCCTGTCGTGGCTAAGACGTTTGGTCGTTGATAGAAGAACTTTCAGAAGTATTAATGTATATTATACTGACAATATTTGTAGACTTTTTCAGCATACTGAAAGTGACCAACTTATAGAGGTGCCCTATATCTAGCGCTGACAAGAGGAAAGCAAATAGATATTCTCATTTTCCCTTCTGGTTAATCTGGCTGAACAATGCTTCAAAATAGGTCTGAGGATTTGGTAGTACATAAGGCTTATAGAGACTGTCCTAAAGTAAAGAGGAAAAAATACCTAAACAGAAAAATATATTTCATAAATTTTAGGGGGAGGATGCTTCCAGTGACAAACGGCTATGGAGGCTGCTACACAGCACAGGACTCTGAATTATGCAAGGAGTGGGATTAACATATGATAGATCTAAAACAGCTCACCTAGATTCTCGGATTTTAAAAAAGGTACCTTGTAGGAGAGACAAGCGACACAACAATGAGAACTAGATAAATTCTACATTCCAGGAAGAAATGATGAAAAGTCAACTGAAGATTAAGAAATTCGTAGAGGCGAATGAAACTAGGTGTACCGGAACTTCTAAGTTATTCGTAAATTGGTGTTCCTTGTGTCTCTAAGTTGAATTTTGAGTAAAACCCTTGAGTTTTTTTCGCGTCCTTCTTTACCAGGATGCTGGCAAAATAAAGGGAAATTAAAAATACTGCCCACCAGCTTGGTAAGCTTTGTTGGCCAGATGATTTATGAATAAAACAATATGAAATGTTAACTGAGAAACTGCCAGGCTTCACTACTTCCGCAGCAAGACTTTTATTACCTTATTTTCAGTTTCATACATAATTTTGTAACATTTTGCTGTGATTTCAGATATTGACGTTATAAACACGTTCTTCATCCTCAATTTGACTTGTATACACACACCTAACGTAGAATTTGAAAAAGGGGATGTAAAAACTGCGATAGCAGTGATAGACACTTTAGTAACCATTATAACAAAGGCCTCTGACTTCAATAGATGCAATCCGGCTTTGTCACTTTTGAGCATTTCTCCACTCATCACAATACCGAGTTTGGGAGCATTGAGAGCCCAAGGAATGACTTCCAATCCAGCTTCAATTATTATTTCTTCGTAAGCCAATATGTTTAACTCCACTACTTCAGCTGCATCAAACACTGCAGTTTATTGGAACAGGGGCAAGGGAACTGCTATGATGGAGTGTTAAAGATTTGTTGATTGCTAACAAAAATAATTGGTCCTTTCTAACGGTAACTGGGTTATGTATTTTGTTTAACCCGACTAGAATAATATTATGACCAACTGATCACATGAAGATATCCCCTACAATGAGGTTGACACAAAGTTAGACTGAGAGAAAAGACGACAGGCAGCAGCAATGAGAACAACAACCATAGCCACAAAAACAACCTTGACATCCAAATCCAGTAAAGCCTCATCACAACATTCTTTGATGACAGGAATGGGACTTCTTACAGTGAACACAATATCTCCATCGCGAATGGCAACTTGTTCATTCCCTTATAAATTTTCCCTTAACATTATGGAAAATATGTTTCAGGACGTAACCACAACTACTTAATCACTTTTATGAATTTGTTTTTTCAATTAAAAGACGAGTGCGAAGCTTTTGAAACCGATCGATTGGAAATAAAATCCTCTTCACTTCCCATCTTTTCTTCTAATCAATCTAGTTTCGTGGTTGTGGCTGGCAGTGGAATCTTCGCCTGAATATATTAATAAAATCAATTTACAGACAGCAACACAAAATATTGTAGTGCAACACTAAATACGGGGAACGAACAAGATTCAGGGAGCATGATATGCCATAGTTACAAACATACAGACTGGCGACTAGTCCACGAACTCATTCGACTCTGTCAGTGGGATGACTATCTTACCAGTGACTCCATGGAGGCTGTGGTGTCCCTATTTTATAAGAATGTTATCCTTTGTCTAGATATTGTTGATCCTAAGAGGGTAGTGAAATTAAGTAAGCACCAAGCTGAATACATTCCAAGGGCATACCGCAATAAGTTGAGGAAGTTAAAGAAACAGTACTATTCCACTAGGGATATATCACTACTGCAACCAATCCGCGAGTCTCTTGAATCTATCAAGCGCTTACGCGCTCAAAAGGACCTCGACGGAGAGTTAAGTACCCTTAAAAGTGCCTCCAAAGTTTATAATTTTACAACACTCAACCGAATGCGGTCGAAGAGGGAAATACCCTAGTTACTTCACGACAAAGTAAACTAAAATGAACCTGCCGCCATGTGGGAACTCTTCAGTGCGTGGTTTGCAAACTTTAGTTTAGAAACGCTCATGCCTGGTGAAACCGCCCCCATTACAAGCTCTTCCCTCAGAAGCGTAGTGTTCACCATTCAATTAAAAGAAGAAGCAGATAAAAGCATTAGACCTTCTACTAGCATGGGACCGGATGGCCTTGCTTCAATAATTTTCAAAAACAGTGGGTGTGATATACCCCTAACACTTCTTAAATTCTTCTCAATATCTATGGACACTGGCACTAACTCTAATGAGTGGAGAACTAGCTTCATAATTCCACACTACAAATCTGGTGATAAGGTAAACGTTCGCAATTACAGACCTATAAAAATAGCTCTAGTTGTCTCGCGAATCATGGAGAAATTTGTCAAAGATCAATTGTCAGACTATCTACTTAGGGAAGATCTTGTTACAAGGTCTCAACACAGATTTCTCAAGAATAGGTCTTGCGTTACTTGCCACTTCGACTTTTTCAACTGCATCATTAGTAGTTGCGAAGCTCGTAAGCTAGTCGTTGTTCTCTACTTTGATAAATCTAGGGCATTTGACGTGGTATCTCACAGTATTCTCCATAAGAATCTGTACTCATGTGGAATTCGCAATCCATAACTGAACTGGTCAAAATCGTTTCTAAGCAACAGGGTACAAATAGCCAAAGTCGGATCTGTGTTGTCCCATTCTAGACAGATCTGGTAGTATGTTTTAGCATGAAATGTAATCACAACTTATTATTATTGTTTCCTTTAATTCCTAAAGGAACATAGGGCTTCAGCCGTGCGTCTCCACTGCCTTCGGTTCTCTGCTAGAGTCTTCATCTGGCTCCAAGTCTGCCCACGCGTTTTCATCTACTCTTCACATCACCTCCTCCAAGTCACCCCCAGAGTATGGCCAGCCAATCCATCTCCATTTCTTCCTGCCAGCCTATTTCTTTCACAATCGGTTCCTGCTGGTTTGGTTCGCTCATTGCCAGAGATCACTCCCTGTTGCTGATCTTTGCTGGCCGGCCATCTCATCTTGAGCTAAATATTGAGCGAATACAACTGTTAATGAAGGTCTGTAGTTTGTTTGAGATGCTGTTTATGACACGCAGTGCAAGTCTCTGATCCATCCGTATAGTGAGTAGCACTGACTGAGTTCACATTGGAGTTGAAAATCCGGATCTTATCTTCGTTTTGATGCTGAGTAGGGCTGTTGACCTCCACACAGACTTGAGAGTAGTGAAAGCTTGTCTTGCTTTTCCGATCCTCGCTGCTTTGATATCCTCGTCAGTTCCGCCTGTAGTTGAAACGATGCTTCCCAGGTAGGTAGGTAAAAGAGGTTGTTTCTTTCATGTTCGTTCCATTTATGCTGGCTGATCGTTGTCTGTTGTTGCTGTTGGTGGTGTTTCTCAGGAATCTTCATCACCTCTGTTTTCTCTATGTTCACCTGAAGTCCTATCTTTGATGCTTCTTCTACCAACTTGTTGCTTTTCGCTTGCATATCTTCCAGTTTGTGAGAAATCAGACATGTATCATCGGCGAAGTCCAGATCCTCCAAGTTTTTCGTGCTCGTCCATTTTATGCCTGTTTCCTCGCTGCCCACTAGTTACTTAGTGTATCAAAACAATCGTAGTTCCTACACATTATATAATAATATATATTTATTCCTGTTTATGCAGGAACATACCAATTGTACAGGCATGGATAAGTTATTATATAAATTACAGTTTGTTTGTTCAATCTAACATTAGAGTCAGTCAGAACAGTCTGCAAAATAGTCTGTCTGTGTAACACATAAAGAGATATAGAAATATTGTCTTCGCATTAACAAAAAACCCAGACTTCAGATGAGTGTGATACAAATATCTGGGAAAAATAAAGCTTGAAGTCAATTCTCCTATAAAACTTTGTTGTGAACAGCATCCGTGAGATAAAGTTTATTGATGTATTATTTTGATTCAATAATGTATTTATTCCATTTTTGTCAGCAGTCTTATCGTAGTTTTATAATAGGAAAGAAATTTCATCTTTGAAACGAAAATTAGATAAGGTAATGTTAGATTGATTTACTGCATCAAATGGGATCAATACAAGAACTATCCATTTGCGCCATTTGCGTCAGCATGGCAGACTGTACATGTAAGTTGAGTAATTCATTGAAAACTGCTTGAAAACCAGTTGTTTCTTTATTTCAGATCAAGAATACTCTTTGTACAGAATGTTGGCCAGCGTTTTCAAGTGGTTGCATCGGATCGTTCATGGAATTTGAGTTTGAATTTACATATATGGTCATTTCAGTTTGGATGTTGGGTTGTTCGACCTCAACCAGGAGGTATATAGAAGTTTACGCTCAGCAGGGAGATAAAGTATGTAAATATGAAAAGAAAATTATTATTTTATGTACATATAAATGTTTATAAATGTATATCATTGTATAGTAAACACTACCCATAATCTAGTTGTTTTTCATGTAATTTTGCGAAGTCTTAGAGTTTATTTAGTGTCGTAATATTTAGTAATGAGTCTAGGCGTTATAGTGTTCTAATAGCTCATGCGTTTTAGAAATAAGTGGTGCGGTGTGATTGGCATAGTCATTGGGATGAAGCAGTTTATATAGCAAGCGTTTGAAGGTTATGATAGAGTGACAGGTCCTTATTTCTAGGGGTAAACTGTTCCAGATCTTAGAGTACATGACTATGAAGAAGTTTGCACGGAGTGCTGTTTTACAGTTTTTCCTAGATACTTTGCACGTTTGGTTACGAAGGTTGTAAGAACCTTCCGGTGAGAACTGTATCTCTTTGCTGTCTGAGAATGATATTTTATGCAATATTTTAAAGAAGAATGTTAGGTTAATGCTCAGTCGTCTCATCCAGAGTGGGTCGATACCTAGAGTTATACACCTTGATGTGTAGTCCTTTTCGCAGTCAAATCTTAGTAGTTTAGTCGTGAAGTATCGTTGGACACTTTCTATTTTAAGTTTGTCACTTACGCGAGTGCTGCTGAGAATAAATGGACAATATTCAAGTAGTGGTCTGACACAAGTTTTATATAATAATAGCTTCGCTTCGTAGTTGTGGAAATTCCTAAGTATGCATCCTAGAAGCATCCTCGATTTACGCGTCTGTGTCGCCACTTGCTCGGAAAATGTCAAGTCACTAGAGTACCTGAGTCCTAGGTCAACAACACTTTGGAGTTTGGGCAAGTCGATGGATTCAAGTTCCAGTTTAATATTTATTGAGGGTGCACCGAAGCATATCCAACCACATTTTTTAAGGTTGAATTTTAGGTTCCATGTGGAGGACCATGCAGTTACTCGATCTAGTTCTTCCTGAACAGCTTTCTGAAAGTACCCTAAGTCATCACAGTGGAATGTGTAAGCTACTTTAAGATCATCTGCAAAGATGAATGGTTTGCCAAGTGAGAAACAGCTGCATATGTCGTTGACATATAGAGTGAATAGGAGGGGGCCTAAGACGCTACCTTGAACTACTCCAGAAGTGACTGGACTAGGTTTAGAGTTTACAGAACCCAGTCTAACTACTTGGGACCTATTGTTAAGGAATGATTCAATCCATCCTAATAATGGGTTACTTATTCCTAAGGAGTTTAGCTTATTTATTAGAAGCAAGTGGTCAACGCGGTCAAAGGCTTTGGATATGTCGAAGTAGATGACAAGTACTAGTTGTTGTTTGTCGCGGCTGCTAGTTATGTAGTTAAAGAAGTCAACGTGACATGTCATGCATGATCTGGATTTTAGGAATCCATGTTGGTTGGGACTTAGAATATTGCAGCTGAGCATATGTTTGAGGATATCATCTTTAACTATTCGTTCAATGATTCTAGATACTATGGGTGTAATATTGATTGGCCTATAGTTGTTGACTTCAGTTTTTGATCCGGATTTGTGTTTAGGTACTATAAATGTCGTTTTCCATTTATGTGGATAGGTTTGGCTTTCTAGGGACATTGTAAAAATCTTAAGTAATAAAACGGAAATGTCAGAACCACCGTGTTTATAAAGATACGATGGTATACCGTCAAAACCGGCACTACTAGAGTTTTTAAGAGTAATAACGGCTTGGTTAATATTAGAGTAAGTGAAATGAACTGTAGTGATTTGTTTCAGCGTTGAAGATGAGGGGAGTTCTATTTTAGATTGTAAACCGAGAAGTGGACTTGTAGGCTTAAGGTAGTTAGCTGCATATATATAAAATATATATAAATATATATATAAATTTATTAATCACTCCTTGGGGACTCCACTTGCTTTCTTTTACGTTGCTGTCCTTTTTCTTCTTTTTTCTCTCATCATTTTAGCTTCCGTATGACTTCTTAAATGAGAATAAAGAATGTAGATATTTGACCACTCACAATGATAAATGATCTGCAAACATTATTGGTCCCATATCTTACAATTCCCTCGTGAATTACGCAATACCCACGACGCAACCTGGATTACAGTTCTGGAATATACCTTTATACCATTGCAAAAGTAATAATTTATAAAACTTCACGATTGTCATTTATAACATCACTGATCGTGCCTGTAAAAATAACTCGCATTTCTTGTAAACACCCGTTTACAGGAAAATATAAACTATCATTATTATCGGCCTACATTGAGTACAATTCACTTGTGATGTTACAACGAAAATCCTGACAAAACTGTACAGATGTATCACTTATTTTAAATTGTTACCGAATTTGGATAAAAATCAAGAGTAAGACTCGATTTCGTACACACCATGTTATAAGGGGGAATGACTTAAAGCTTTATTTTTTCCCAAGTATTTGTGATTCATCCAAAACATACTTCAGTTTTTTGTCAGTGCGGAGACAATATTTCTACATATCTTGATATGCTCCATTGAATGACTAGTTATCAGATTGTTCCCACAAACCAAAGACAAAACGACAGCAAACATGTAATTTAACCATAAACCAAATTTATGTAATCTAAATAATACTTATCTATGCCTGTACAATTGGTGTGTCCTACACAGTTAGGAAAATATGTATTTTACTAAATTATTATTATCAAATATGCTTACTAATCGTATATCACATTGATGATGCCTGTAAACTGGCGTGCCCCATGTACAAAAATGAGAATATATTATTATTAGTAGTAGTATGATATGTAAGGGAACGTGTGCAACTGTTCTAGGAAGAAGGAAGAGACAAGACGCGGAATGGTTGTCAACGGATACCTGGAGGCTCATGAAAGAGAGGAGAGGAAGATGGTGAAAGAGAAGATGACTCGATGCAAAGATGGACAACAGAAGGAGGATCTCAGTTCAATGCACGCAGCATTGAATATAGACCGAAATGAAGAAGGCTGCTAGGGAAGACAAAACACAATTTAACGACAAATTTGCTGCTGAAGCAGAACAAGCCGCAGGCAAAAGAGATCTCAGGACATTATATTAAATAACCAGGTTTTTATCCGGAAACAGACCAACCCAGATGACGAAACTAATAAAAAATGCCCAAAAACCATATTTACAAGGAGAAGAAAGAAATAAAACACTGGGCTTTCCACTTTAAAGGACTCTTGAATCTACCACCAACTGCAACTCGTCCACAAATTCACCACCACCGCCAGTACGCAGAGAACTGCCTTCCAGTGAACACCAATACATCAGAAGGAGAGGAAACCTTTAATGCCATCAATCTACTGAAATCTAGTCGGAAAGGCAGCCGTACCAGACGGAATTCCCTCGAAGCAGTGAAAACGAGCCCAAAGACTGCGTCAGTTGTGTCCAAGCCATTATTGCAAAAGATTTAGCAGGAAGGATACCGCGTCAACCTGCAAAGAAGAGAGACTTGTGCCTTTGGAATCATACTCATGTCCACGCTAAGTAAAATACTTAGTCGCATCGTCCTGGAGAGAGTTAAGGATGCACTGGATGCAGAACTCCACCAACCGGAACAAGCTGAATTCAGGAAAGGCAAATCATGTTCTGATCAAATCGCGACCCCATTCATCATCATCGAACAAAGCAGAGAGTAGCAGCCAAATCTCTACCTCAACCTGATCGACTTCAAAAAGGCCTTCGACAGACAGCGTTGACCGTGAAGTAATTTAGGAACAATCTCAACCTTATGGCATACAGTGGCTAAATCTTTGTCAACTTGATTAAGCAACTATATGGTAATGCCAAATGTGGAGTAATCCACAACGGGAGACTCAGTGGTGCGTTTGTAGTGGGAACAGGAGTAGGACAAGACAACCTATTATAGCCAATAATATTCTTGATTACGGTGGACTGCATTTTGCGTGAGAATAGAGGATTAAGTTCAACCGACTAAAAGACTCTAGAAGATCTGGATTTTGCGGTCATTTGTTCAATAATAGTCAGAAATTCGCACTGCGTGCCACGAAAAGGGTTTCCAACATGTAACAGACTTTTTATCAACAGCTACCTTCACTGGCTCCATGCTGAAGATGAAATAGCCAGCGGGCGAGAAGGAATTTGAAACAAGAAACTCTAGCAGTAAACGAATCAAGAGAAGATAGCACAACAAATATGCAGGAAAAAATAGTGGTTGATCGGGCATACGCTAAAGAGGCCGCCGAATGGCATTGCGCGCCAGGTAATCGCTCGAGTGGAATCCCAAGGGAGAGCGGCAAGTGGGTCGTCAGTGCGAGGGTGGCATTGATGTGATCGTGCGAGTAGGAGATGAAAGACTATGGCCAATCGTGAACCCGAGTGAAGACGACAGCATCAGATAGAACAAAGTGGAGATTTTTTGTTGTAGCCGTGTTTTCCACCCAGAAACAGCCGGAATAATAATTGATAAAGTAAAGATTCAGATTTCAGATTCAGATATTTGGTTGAGGATAGAAGGCTCGGAACATATGTTAGCCCTTTTCTAGTAAATTTCTGTGCTTGTCCGAACCCTTCTTAAGTGAAACAGACGGGGGCAGACGCTACTTCTTCTGGGAGTCGGTCCCAAGAGTTTATGACTAGGTTTGGGAACCAGTACTGAATACGATTTCTTCTTGGCTGTTGAACTCTCCTGCTATGTCCTCTAAGATGTTCCGACCTGGTGAGAAGGAAAAGAGAAAATAGGTCAGGTCCGTAGTCATTATTTAAAATTTTGAACATTGTGATTAAATCTCCTCTCTGCCTACGGTTTGACAGGGAGAAGAGATTTCAGCTGTCTAGCCTTTCCTCGTATGATAAATTAGTCATGCCGAGAATCATAGGTGTTGCCTTCATTTGGATCTTTTCTAGAACATGTGAGTCCCCTTTAAGATAAGAACTAGCTGCCTGTACACAGTTTTCCAGTCTTGACCTCACCAGAGGTGTATAAAAGGAGGTAAACGTATCTCTGGTGATTCTAGTGAAGGCTCCGCGAACTGCCCATGAGGATCTGAAAATACGTGCAGCCACCGCGTGACAGTGTGCTGCAGTTTTAAATCGTGACTTAATATGACGCCTCAATCCAAATGAGTCTGAACCGATGGGAGTGTTATTCCCTCTAGTTTCTAGGTGCTGATGCTCGCGTGTCCAACGCGCATGCCTGCACA
Organism: Trichobilharzia szidati; assembly: GCA_944472155.2. NCBI lineage: Eukaryota > Metazoa > Platyhelminthes > Trematoda > Strigeidida > Schistosomatidae > Trichobilharzia > Trichobilharzia szidati. Next base: position 17,500,724 of record OX235272.1, on the reverse strand, counting down.
TTTCGCTACATTGATCGGAGCATCCATTCTCTGGACCACTCTGACAATTTGCTGAGGTACTCTTGTAACGTAAGCATATCACGAAGAGCTCCGAGTACCGTGCCTTGTGAACTTCGCTACTCACTGCTGTCCCGAAACGGAGTTTCGAGTTGATCGTAGCCCTCTGCCTCCTATCTATGAGGAATTCCCTGAGCCAGTTTAGTAAGCTGCCTTTGATACCAAGACTTTCCAACTTCATGAGTAGTCTTTTGTGAGGAACTTTATCAAAGGCTTTGATGAAATCTATGAAGACGACGTCCATGCGTCTTCTGTTGTCCCTTTATTTAACCTAGCTTTCTCTTGCACTGAGAAGATTTCACTGGTGCGAGAGGCTTCGTCGGAAGCCATGCTGTGCTCTTGATAATAAGCTTCTATTTTCTAGATATGCCATTATGCTTTTTTTTGATGATTCTTTCCAGTGTCTTAATTAAAGTGTTGGTGAGACTGATAGGCCTGTAATTTGAAGGGCTTTGTTTTGATCCTCCTTTGTGGATGGGGGTTACTATGGCGCCTTTCCAGTCACGCGGTAACACTCCATTTAGGAGAGAAAGCTTGAAGATCGTAGTCAAAGGGCCGGCTATGTGGGCTGATAGCTCCTTGAGAAGCCTTGGGTGAAGACTTTAATATACAAAATATAGACTCAGCGATTAAGACATTGAAGTCTAATGGTAGTACTGGAACAGACGACATACCATCTGTCATATACAAAAATGGTAGCACGGAAATGGTAGTCTTGTTACTTAGAATATTTACTCTCTCGTTGGAAACTGGAACTTATCCTGAAGTGTGGAAAACCACATACATATTACCTAAGCACAAAGCAGGGGCCAAAACCAGTGTATGCAACTATAGACCTATCAATATAACACCGGTAATATCCCGAATAATGGAGAAAGTGGTTAAAGACCAAGTGTCAGACAACTTACTAGAACATGAACTTATCAATCCATCACAACACGGATTCCTCAAAAAGTGATCATGTGTGACCTGTCACATAGACTTTTTCAACGAAGTTACACGAAGTAGGGAAAACAGAGAACTATTAATTGTGCTGTATTTCGATACAACAAAAGCCTTCGACAGAGTTCCCCATAATCTGCTAGTCAGCAGGTTATGCTCACTAGGGATATGTGACCCTCTCCTGAGCTGGATAAAATCATTTCTCTGTGGCCGAAGTCAGACAACGAAAGTTGGCTCGATAATCTCAAGGCCTAAACCAGTAAGTAGTGGTGTGATCCAGGGAAGTGTATTAGGCCCACTCTTATTCATAATATATATAAACAGTATCTGTGAATGCTTTAGTGTAGGTAAACCAATACTATGACTTAAAAGTGGCGTATAAATGCAAGAACACAGATCTTGGAATAACAGTAAACGCTATACAGCAAGAATTAGAAAAAATGGATAGATGGTGTGACACCTAGCAACTCCATTTTAATGTCGAAAAATGTGGCTGGCTCTGCATAGGTTGCAACAATTTAGAACTTGACCTGACAATTCAAGGCCATGCACTTCTACGACTGGAATCTGTACTGGACCTAGGGTTGAAACATTCACATAACTTATCATTTTCTGAACATATCCCCAAACAAGTGTCAAAGTCACGCAGACTTATCGGCTTTCTACTCAGGAACTTCTGCAGAAATGAGTCTAGAATTCTGTTGTACAAGGTTGGTGTGCGTCCTTTATTTGATTACTGTTCATTCATGTATAGTAACATACGCATAGAGGACAAATTGAAAGTCAAGGAAGTGCAGAGGTACTTCACGTTAAAATTACTCGGAACCGAAAATGGTGCGAACTACTCCACTAGATGTGATACCCTAGGACTAGAAACACTATGGCTAAGACGCCTGAGACTAAAATTGACACTTTACTATAAGCTTCTAAACCACTTAGTTTTTACCTCTACTAATGGCACTCGACTTTCAGATGACAATGGCTACAAACTAAGACACACTAAGGGTACAGTAGCTATCGAGCAATGTAAAACAGCCACCAGGGAAAAGTTTTACTTGATTGGGTATGCACAGATATGGAATAAACTACCAATGGGAATGCGTCAAGCAAGTACATTGGCCTCCTTCAAAAAGGTGCTTAATGACAAACTACAAGAGTTTGCAAACGATAGTAGTTCTAGTTCCTATCTGAGAGCCTCCGAAATTATAGGTCCATTTAATGTATAAGCTTAAATACCACACCTGTCGTTTTTTGCCTATATTTATAATTCTAGATAAAACATTAACGGTCAAGATATGTATCCTCAAACGGACAAGAAATCTCGTTTGTAAAACTACTACCCAACACAATAAGTGGAATAAAATGGACATAAACCGACAACATGAAAAAGATAATGTGATGAACTTATATCCATAATGTTGCCGAGCAGTTAATATTCTCAACTCCAGTCGGAACAGCTGAAATTCATAAACCTTCCTCACGCGAAGGAAATACCGACGAGCAGTAGAAATCCATTAATTAATGCGTCTGAAGCTTATTTATTTACTCCCAACAATGACATTGCAGATCAAATGAGATAAACATATCACTGATTTTAAAATAACACATCAATGAACTATAATTCAAGGATTCTGCACACAACGAAGTTATGCATGAAAATTGACTTCAAGCTTTATCTTTCTCCCAGGCACTTATAATCCATCCACCAAAGACCTGGTTTTTTGTTAATGCGAAGACAATACTTCTGTATTTCCTGATATGTTGCACTCACTGACAATCTAGCAGGTTTTTCCAACTGTGCACAGAAATGATCGTATATAAGTGAAAAGGCTGTTTTATACTACTGGGATTAACATTTATCAAGCGTATGTATAATCTCCAGCGAACATGTAAGGCATATCTTGCTACTACCTGTAAATTGTGATTGAATTATATGGTTCTATTTCTGTAACAATTTGATGATGCCTGTAAACTGGCGTCCCTCCTGTACTGTACTATGAGAATAAATTTATTTATTTATTTATTATCAGGACCCATTGATTTCCCTGCATCTAGTTTCATTACGTATATCTTGGTCGACGTCAGCGGAATCTATCCCGCGTTCCTCTGATGCAGCCGGAGCTGATCCTATAGGCAGTGACGACTCCTGAGTGAAGACCTGGGAGAAGTAGTCTGCCATTGCTTCAGCCTTTTCTTGATCTTCCTCAATTGTATCATTGTCAATAGTCGGGTTTGGGACACAATTGGATGTTTTATCCTTGAAGTTCATGTACGAGAAAATTTTCTCGGGTTTTGTCGTTGCATTTTGAGCCAGATGTGCTTCGAACGTAATCATTGATTGGTGGATTTCTGCAACGACGTTGTTCCTGGGAGTGTTGTACAATTTCCTGGTCACTAGAGTTTCAAGTGTGGCAAACAGGCTCCAAAATTTGTGTTCACGTTTGATTGACTTACGAATCTCTCGGTTTATCCAAGGAGGGCAGTGTTTACGACCCTTTGGGACAGACCAAGAGATGAAAGGTTCAGTTACTTGGGCATAAAGTTGTTTAAATCGGTTGCATGCGACTTCTACTTGAGACTCTGGGTTGATGTACCAGCTCACTGAGTTGGCTGCTGAGACGATTGCATTTATGTCAGCTTTCCAAACGTTTGGTCGAGTTGGGGTTTTGGCCCTTGCTGCCGTTGCTGTGAACTTCAAAGTGGTAACTTCTTCCTAAAGGAGGAAGATGTTGTATGAGATACACATCTTCACCATGGGAGAACACTGGGTCTAGAGTTGAAGGGGAGTGCTGTGAGTCATAGAGCGTGGGCCTAATGATATGTTGGACTAGAGCTAACGATTTACTAGATTCCAGCAGTTTATAATCAAAGTTGACTTTAGATGGAGTTGTTAGGCTCTTCCAGTCAACTGTTGGGGCATTGAAGTCGCCAACTGCGAGACTTCGACATTTCGCGGTCCAGGAGCCTAGGCTCTCTATCAGGAAGTCATCTGCACTGCAGTCAGGACTGCAGTACATAGCAATGAGGTCAATATCTTGGCCTATGCATTTAAGTCTGCAACGTAGAAGTTCGCACGACTCACTTTCGTGAGCGAATGGTCCGATACTACGCACGGTTAAGCATTTCTTGAGGTAGATGACCACGCCACCTCCTTTGCGGTTTAGTAGGTTCACCCTATGCACTTCGAAGTTCGGCAGATTAACTTCGTTGTCAGTGACATCCGGTGTGATCCATGTCTCTGTAATAATAATTACATCCGGATTTCCGGAGTCTATCATGTTAACCAGCTCAGTCCGTTTATTTAACAGGCTGCGGGCGTTTGTGTGGCAGACTGTTAATTCAGTTTGGTGCTTCCCCGGCCTACCCACAGAGGTTTCGGAATCATTAAACTGCGAACTTGGACAACCCGAAAACCCTTAATCTTAAGGTTCATTTCGCCGTTTCAGCATCGTTCGCTTAATTCTAGGGCCGCAGACTGTCTTTTGACACGATCTGCTAAACTTAAGTCGGTGCGGACATATATGCCTGATCCTTTAAGAATATGAGAGTTGCTTAGAATAGCATTCCTCTCTTCTTTAGAGTTTAGTACGACTTTGAGGAGACGTACATGCTGACTTACTGTAGGGTCAGGCTTCTGGTCTATTCTATATATGCTATGTATAGTAATGCCTGATACTGTTCGTGGCAGTAGCTTATCTAAAAGGGGCCTAACCAAATTAAGGTCGTGCTCAAATCTAGTCTTGGGATCGGGGGTCAGTGACTCTTCCACTTTGTGGAGAATGAGTGGCCTGTCAGAGAGATCAGGTTTGCCTGCCGTGGCTTTCTTGCTCTGCGGCGCAAATGTCTTTCTGTCCTTCGTGGTCAGTGTGGCCAATGTATTGTCCTTATCTCGCTTTTTGCGCCATTCATTGGCGTTCTCCTCGCTAATCGTAGCAGGATTTACCTGCCTGCTACTCACTGGTGTGGGTGAGCCTTGATCCACTAGTCCCTGGGTGACTTGAGCTGCAGGTTTTCGACTCTTGGTACACCTCTTCTTTGTGGCAGTCTTTCCATTACTGTTACTGGAGGCCTTATCCAGTATTGTGGGGGCAGCCTGGGTGTCTGGGATGTGGTGAGTGCCCTTCTGTGCTGATGGGCACTCACTTATTGACAGAGACGCATCGGGGACATGTGCTGTTTTGTCGATGATGCTAGTCACGTCATCTTTGTCTGAGCAATAGTTGGTGTTCTCATGTAGTGGAGGATGCTTGCAGTCCATGAGCTTTAAAGCCCCACTGAGAGTGGCAATGGCTTCTGTAATACGGAATTTGGTAGTACTGCAACAGTCATTGCACAACCAGTTTGCCAGAGGTTTGCAGCAGCGTTTGTATGCTGCAGGAGTTAGGTTTGTGCACATACTATGAAACCATCTCTTGCAGTTATCACACTGCATTCCCTCATCCACTGGGAATTGGCACATAACCCTTCCGCAGCGGTTTTTTTGACGGGCACACTGTCTAGAGCGAACTGGCGAAGAAATTTAAATATAACTTTAAATGTATACAGACCTTAAAAAATCAGCGATAAAAACGAATGAGTGCAAAAATATATATGTATATATGTAACTATTATGTTATAAGTCACAACTTCCTATGGTTTAAATAGACTCAGATCTGAAAAGTAAACTAACTTTGATCATAATAAACTGATTTAAAGTTAATCTGTAAACGTTTGAAGCATATAACACAACAAAAGCCAAAACTAAACAAGAGGGTGTAAAATTCACTCCCCTTTCAAAGTTCGCGCAGTAGCGACAACTGTACTGTAGTCTACCTGCTATTATTTTAAGTACCAAAAATCAAGGGTGAAGGACTAGCGAAGACCTGAATTTTGAAATTCCTAGCCTAATGATATGAAAGCGAAAAATACTTTATGTTTGTTTAATCGCATCAGTAACAGGTTAAAAATTGACCTCAAAAGAATTTAACGGTTTGTGAAGTTTGTTCTTAAAGCAGCAATTTGGACTGTATTTCCTTTTCTTAGCAGGAATATCGTTTGAGTCTAAGTTTTTTTGCATGAAGCTTCCTACACTTCACCATTTACCCACCTTCCGTTTGTCATTTTGACTACTAGGCATCCTAGTATCATCATAGTTGGAATATGCACTAATACAAGCTTCTTCGGTAACCTGATAATCTTCCTAAATAATACAGATTACGTTTTGTAGGTTTAACAGGTGGATGGCGAATGCTATCAATGACGTTGAACCACTCACCCTAGTGGTATCAGTGTGATGTTATCGAAAATGGGCATTTGCCCAGTAACTTCATCTATAGCTTTGATAGTCGCTGTTTTGTTTCACTTTAACTGATTCGATTAACTCAAGAAGCGTTTTTCACTTTTTCGTATTCTTTGGAGGTTTTATACTACTCGAGCTTACAATAATTCTGCGGGGTTAAAGTATCATAGCCAAAGTCAAGATCTTTCAAGGGTTGTCTTTTAAGAGCCCTTCAGACACAGGAAACACTATGAACTGTCATTCCAAATCAAATAATGTCTACCCTTTTGGACTTGGGGAGGATAGACACAGTATTCTGTTTATTTACTGGGTACTTTTTTGGAAATCTATATTGTTAGGTAGGGTTATAGCTTTTTAGATTGAGGTTTAGGAACTGTGGTTAAGGTTAGGTTTAGGGTTAAATTTAGGATTAGGAGTTGGGATTATGGTTAGATTAAGGAGTAGGTTACCAATGGATCTCAAAATACCATGGCATATAGTCACCTGGATAAATGTGTGTATCGTGCATTGTACGGTTTCTTCATAAATCACCTGTGTTGACTTGGAGACGTTCTTACAAGACATAAGCTACAGCTAAACAGTGTTATATGAAGTTTGCAATATTTTTCTGTGTATTTTTCAACGATTATGCGACTTTTTTCCATCAGTGTTCTGATTGTTTCTTCAGGATCACTGTGGTTTTCGCTGTGATAGTTTAACTTTATCAACAAGTTGAGACACTAAACCCCTTATGTTTAAGTTAGGGGTCTGTTCAGTTCGGTTCTGCAGCATCATCTTACATTTGACAGGAGAAAATCGCATGCCAAACATCCAAAGATTTCTGTCCAAGGTGTTCAGAAGACTGTTAACAAGTCAATCCTTAAGTTTCTAAAGTCACATAGGGTCAATGCCATCAGTACATTTGTAGTGAATTTAAGCAAACTGGAGATAGTGGACGTCCCCAACAGACACCATTAGTTTCCGTCAGTACAGATGACAGCTCTGAAACAACAGAGTTCATGTTAGAAAGGTCATCAGAATTGGAAAACGAAATACTGATACGTATGAGAGTTTTGGACAAATATTGAAAGTAGTGCTAGGAAGTGAGACAGGAAAGAATATATTTTCTCAACATCTCATTTAAGATCGGCGATAGAAACTTAAGAATCAGGGGTGAATAGTCACTGGAGGGTGAAATAGAAATGAGGAAAGCTTTAGTGGATTTAGAGGCTCATTTCGTTTTGGGTTTTCAGTTGTTGAGGTCTAGGAAACATACTTTGCCATGATCTCTGTTCATAAGTTGGGCGTACACATAAGTGTGTCAGTATGATCTTCGAAGGCGTGTAGTCTTAGAATCAGCCGTAGCAACCTCAGTCACGATTTGAGAGCGAATGTCAACATCCCATTCTAGTAGATGCTGGATGCTTAGCAAATCGCTCCTCAGAGTGTTCCCTCCAATGTTCTAGTATTCCATCCTGGACGGTAATTAAGGTACTGTTCTTCTATGAAATCATGCCGTTTATAATTGTTTCTTCACATCTCATTTCTCTAAATAAATAATTGTCTGGTATTATCTATCGCCTATGACTTACATTTTTTGGTCGTCTCTCACCAATGTTCACGAAATAATTGGATGACTAACAGTTGAGTATGCTTGTTGATGTTTAATATACATTTGTGCGATTCTTCTAAGTGGCATTGCTTTTAGTTATGCTCTGATATAGTGAGATTCCTGAAGCTGTTTTCGAAGTGCTTCCAGCAAATACCCTTTACCAGTCTCTATATTAACTGGGTCTTCAGAAAGATTAATTCTACATAGGGGACACTTCAGATTATTGGAAATGAACTTAGTTAAAATGCAGGATTGTTTCAACTCTTATTTTGCGTTTGAATGATAAGTCTTGCTTACAAGCAAATCATTCTCCATGATTTTATCCTTTTTTAGATGCAGTTTATGGAACAAGTCGTTCATATTTTAGGCTATGAGCCTCAATTATTGTGTGAGAGTTGGCGATAGTACTTAGTTGCCCAGGCTGAAGTAGGTGGCTCGAGGCCGAGGCTTGGGACTCACTGACTGAAAGTCGAGTGCTCAAGCCTGTGAACCACATTTTCATCCTTTTATCATGTATGAAATATTTCAGCGGATGGTTTTTCTTCATTTTCTTGCGTATTTCATCATGTCTATTACCAGTTATCCATTATTTTTTCCACGATTAATTTCCCTCATTATTGAAGTTGTTAAATAGCCGTTTTCTCACACTCTGATGAGCTTTCAGGTAGCTGTTCACCTAATGTCATTCATAGAAACAATTTCAAAGGTTATAATATCAATCAGTGGTTGCATCCTTAGTAGTGTTTCGCTTCCAACTTGTATTATTATTATTGTTTCCTTTACTTCCTAGAGGAACATAGGGTTTCAGCCGTGCGTCTCCATTGTGTTCGGTTCTCTGCTAGAGTCTTTACTTGGCTCCATGTCTGCCCACACGTTTCCATCTCCTCTTCACATGACCTCTTCCAAGTCACCCACCAACACACTGACGACCAACTCGCCGCTTCCAATACAGTCGGGTTCCATCGACCAATGCCTTGTCTAGTGATGTCACTTGATGATTTCCTCAGAGTATGGCCAGCCAATCCATATCCATTTCTTCCTGCCTGCCTATTTGTTTCACAATCGGTTCCTACTGAGTTGGTTCGCTCATTGCCAGAGATCCCTCTCTGTTGCTGATCTTTTCTGGCCGGCCGGCCATCTGATCTTGAGTGGTATTGAGCGAAGACAGCTGTCAATGAAAGTCTGTAGTTTGTTTGAGATGTTCTTTATGACGCGCAGTGCAAGTCTGTGATCCGTATATTGAGTAGCACTGACTGGCTCCACATTGGAGTTGAAAATCCGGATCTTATCTTCGTTTTGCATGCTGAGTGCTGTTGACCTCCTCCACACATACTTGAGAGTAATGAAAGCTTGTCTTGCTTTCTTGATCCTCGCGGCTTTGATATCCTCGTCAGTTCCGCTTGTAGTTGAAATGATGCTCCAAAGGTGGGTAGGTAAAAGTGGTTGTTTCTTTCAGGTTCCTTCCATTTATGCTGATCGCTGTCTGTTGTTGTTCTTGCCCAGGAATCTTCATCACCTCTGTCTTCTCTATGTTCACCTAAAGTCCTTCCCGTCTTTGATGCTTCTTCCAACTTGTTGCTTTTCGCCTGCATATCTTCCAGTTTGTGAGAAATGAGACACATATCATCGGCGAAGTAGAGATCTACAAGTTTTTGTGTGAGTCCATTTTATGCCTGTTTCCTCATTGCCCGCCGCTGTTTGTCGCATTATCCAGTCTACTGCAATCAGGAAAATCATTGGCGATAGTAGGCAGCCAGCTTGTCTTACTCCTCTCCTCACTTCGGAGGGTTCCGTAAGTTTCCCGTTGTGGATTACTTGGCATGCAGCATTGTCGTACAGCTGTTGGATGGGATGTATAATTGTCGGTGGCACCCCTTGGTAGTAGCGAAGTAGTTGCCAAATCACCTCTCGATCGACGCTACCTACTGAAGGCTTTTTCAAAGTCGATGAAGTTGAGTGAGGTGGAGAGGTGACTGCCATTCCAAGCTTTGTTCAATGATGATCCGTAATGTGGCGATCTGATCAATGCATGACTTGTTTCTCCTGAATCCAGTCTGTTCCGGTCGAAGTTTTTCATCCAGGGCTTGTTTGATTCTCTTCAGGATGATGCGGCTTAGTATTTATTCTTGGGATGGACAGGAGCATAATTCCGCGCCAGTTATTGTACACTTGTATACTTTTCATAATTTATCAGGTTTTCAATTTTATTTGTATTCTTTACTTTACTTTACAAATGACTCTTTGTATTATGCTCTTTTTTTAGATAGATACTAGATAAACTTCTATAGTTCATTGACTACAACCAAGTTATATAATGGAGGTAGAATTGGGGAAAGTTCTAGGCAAATATACTGAAGTCTGTAAAGTTTTATTGACTAAAGGATATCAAGAGGTAATTGTCTAATATAGGGCTTATTTAATATGTATTTTAGATTGTCAATTATTTTGATGAACTTCTAAATTGTAGCGAAAAGCCAAATAGAGTGAATCTACTAGAAGCAATTCTAGGTAAGCAGTGTAGTGCCGTTGACAAACTTATTTCAAAATCTATTCCAGTTGGTGTTCGTGAACATGAACAATTGTTAGAGATATATGAATATGTCGTGGACAGTTTATGGACAAGAGAAATCGATCTGGTCATTAGACCTATCATTTCTATGTTTTTAAATAATTATGTAAATTTGTTGTTTTCTTATAAGAGTAATGTTTTCAATTCATACAGTTAGATTATCTTGAAGATTGGAAAGTTGAACGCCTATGCTTTCGAATGATTCGCAAGTTGAACACTGTGTGTTTAGAACCATCTCTGTAAGGTCGTCTTATATGCTGATAAATCATCATTTTGTATTTGTTTTCTAGCCTATTCGATATCCTGGCTAAGGGATTGGTTAGGCTAGAGAAATCGGATGCTGTTTTAACCTCAATGATTGACTCATTATGTTCTACCGAGTAATCAGACATTTTTGTTCATTTGGTTGTTATTCACTACTATTATTATTATTTTAGATGGTGCAGTGAAAATGTTGTCTGTCTGTTAGATGTACTCAGCAATTATAATCTGCAAAAGACATCAGTTGAAAAAATTTTAGACAAATCATTGTCTAAAATTATTTCATGGAATAAAGATAAATTACCAGAAGTGATACAAAGTATTCTGTTATATGCATTCCCGGTTTGTTTATATATATATTGTTTTGTAATGATTTTCTTTATTACTTTAAGGCAAATATTGAATTTTTATTTTTACGGCTGTTATCATTATTATATAATGATAAGGAGATTTGTTCAACTTCATCGTATGAAGCGATACGTGGTCAGTTGATGATGAAAATGTTCTCTTTAGTTAAAGACAATGAAGATTTCGGTGAAGTTGTCTTTGAAACAATTAAGGTAGTCTTAGTTATTTTGCTTCTTTTACCTCTGCCTTTATTTAGTCACTGTCAAAATCACGAATAGAATCTGAATTTTTCTTTACAATTCTGATGACATTATTGCCTATCAGAACTACTCAAGCTGAGGTAAGTATACAAGTATCACTTTTTAAATGTAGTTTTTCACTGATGATAAAGAATCATATTCCCTGTATGTTTGTGTGTGTGTGTGTGCGTGCATAGAGTATGATCGCTGAGCAAGATGACTTGTCATTTCAGTGCACTTTGTTGAATTGGTGTTTAACTGGTTGGAGTTGCAGTCTGCAGGAAGCTCTGGGGTTGGGTTTTTTTGCTGATTGACATTCGTCAGTATGGCGTGTCTGCGGCCTCAAAGGAGCTGATATCTTCTCGGAGATTTGAATCCATGTCACCCGGTACTGCTATTTCGACCTAAATAGCTCAGCAGTAACGTCTCTGAACTGTAACACTGGGTGATGTGAGTTGGAATCTTCGAGGGGATACCAGTTCCTTTGGTATTGCAGATACGCTGTGCTTATGATTGCTAAAAAGCGAGACACCTGGATCTACGGCTTCATGCTGATTGTCTACAGCCACCTAAAACTATTTCCTTGTTGGCGTCCCGAGCCACCGGTTCGAATTAATTCTCGAACTCTGACCACAGAGTCGTGATGCACCAACAGATGTTAACCTAACAAATATCCTTCATTCCACAGAGCCACATCATAGGCTGATCACCTCTTCGCTTTTTCCATCCAGTCACAGGGCTAGCGAATAGTGAGTGATATAGGAGCCTCCGGGATGATATTCGTGGCACTTGTCCAAGCCACTGAATTTGTTGCGTCAAGATGGCTACACTTAATGAAAGTTAACCTCCATAGTATCGGAACCCGCTCTGCAGGACCTCAGAATTACGTACACGATGGTGCCATTGGACAAAAGCAATTCTGTGGAGGTAGCGAAGGTGGAATACGCAGAATCTCCGCACATCCTCAGCTTGGAGGCGCCAGCTTACACAAGTATAGTGTGAGACTGTCTCTCACTGGAGCTTTGTAAACCTGACCTTTGACAACCAGCCTGATTGAGGTGGCTCAAATCGGTGTATGCTACCCTAGCTTTAGCTTTACGATTAAAGATTTCGCCCGTCACACTTCCTCCAGCACTCATACAGCCATCTACGTACACGAACTTGTCGACAACTTCAGTCTTTCCTTCTGCAAGACTGAGTGCAGGTACAGGCTCCTGCCAATCCTGCAAGAGTACATTGCACTTGGATGGCGCAAATCACATACCATATTTAAGGACATTGGTCGCCAACTGATTAAATGCGATTTGGGCAGCCTGCATACTCCTCGAGGTCGAGAAGTATTTCTCCTATAAAGCACATTCACACGACCGTTGGTCAGTTTGGCCCTAAGTATACAAACCTTAAGTTTTTATATACTCTTTCGAATTCTACTACACGTATTTCGTCCTGGGAACCACTGGTTTTCATAAACTTCTAAATGTGATGTGGCTGTTAGTCTGGTACACAAAAGATGTACTCGCTAGTTAAGTATTATTTATTACTGTTTTTTATTACTTCTCAGTAAGAGTAGAAACAATGTAGGTAGTCTCATTTCAGAGGCATATATGACACAGTTTTGAACCACTGAGTCGTTTCATTCAGAAAGTCATTGTGTAGACGGTTTGCATGTAATTAACTAGACTGATAAATTCTATGTGAGATAAATTCATTCACCGAGTTATGTCGTCAGAGGCCTACAGCGTTTTTTTCGCTCTTTTAAATCTCGACCTCATTTTATAGTTCTCATGGTTTTTTGTTCTCTCCGATGATCTTCATATCGTATCATACATCAAAGCAGGTAGCGATATGGCGCATCGAAACAATTAAATACTTTATTATACTGTTTGGTACTTAGATGGTTCAGTGCTCCAGGTTTGATTTATCGTTGAAGCACTCTTAAACCTTGACTAGTTTACTTGCCGATAGTGAGCAGCCCAGAAAAGAGGGAAGGTTGGGGTTGGGGTGGGATGATGACTAGTAATTTTACCCCTTTCAAACACATCATAAACTCCACTAAAGCCCTATGTCCCGAGTAAAATGCAAGGAACAGAAGAATCCTGTTTGGTTAGATTTCCATGTATTATTTCAAGATTGAACATTAGTTGGTTTCATACATACACTACCAAGGAAAGGAGACTTCAGTCAATGCAAGAACTGGCGCGGAATTATGCTCCTGTCCATCCCAAGCAAAATACTAAGCAGCATCATCCTGAAGAGAATCAAACAAGCCCTGGATGAAAAACTTCGACCAGAACAGACTGGATTCAGGAGAAACAAGTCATGCATTGATCAGATCGCCACATTACGGATCATCATTGAACAAAGCTTGGAATGGCAGTCACCTCTCCACCTCACTCAACTTCATCGACTTTGAAAAGGCCGTCAACAGCGTCGATCGAGAGATGATTTGGCAACTACTTCGCTACTACCAAGGGGTGCCACCGACAATTATACATCTCATCCGACAGCTGTACGACAATGCTGCATGCCAAGTAATCCACAACGGGAAACTTACGGAACCCTTCGAAGTGAGGACAGGAGTAAGACAAGTGGTTGGCTGCCTACTATCGCCAATGATTTTCCTGATTGCAGTAGACTGGATAATGCGACAAACAGCGGCGGGCAATGATGAAACAGGCATAAAATGGACTCACACGAAAAACTGGACTTCGCCGATGACATATTTCTGATTTCCCACAAAGTGGAAGATATGCAAGTGAAAAGCAACAAATAGGCAGAAGAAGCATTCGGAGAAGATAAGACTTCAGGTGAACATAGAGAAGACAGAGGTGATGAAGATTCCTGGGCAACACCACCAACAGCAACAACAACAACTGACAACAATCAGCATAAATGGAAGGAACCTGAAAGAAACAACCTTCTTTACTACCACCTACCTACCTGGGAAGCATCGTTTCAACTACAGGAAGACGGAACTGACGAGGATATCAAAGCAGCGAGGATCGGAAAAGCAAGACAAGCTTTCACTACTCTCAAGTCTGTGTGGAGGTCAACACTCAGCACTCAGCATCAAAACGAAGATGAGATCCGGATTTTCAACTCCAATGTGAAGTCAGTGCTACTATACGGATCAGAGACTTGCAGCGCGTCATAAAGACCATCTCAAACAAACTACAGACCTTCATTAACAGATGTCTTCGCTCAATACTCAAGATCAGATGGCCGGAAAGGATCAGCAACAAAGATCTCTGGGAGCGAACCAACTCAGCAGGAACCGATTGTGAAACAAATAGGCAGGAAGAAATGGAGATGGATTGGCTGGTCATTCTCTGAGGAAACAAACCATCAAGTGACATCACTAGACAAGCCATTGCTCGAGTGGAACCCGACTGAAAGGGAAGTGGCGAGTTGGTCGTGAGTGCGAGGGTGGGTGACTTGGAGTAGGTCATGTGAAGAGGAGATGAAAGCGTGTGGGCAGACATGGAGCCAGGTGAAGACTCTAGCAGAGAACCGAACGGACGCCTGAAGCTCTATGTTCCTCTAGAAATTAAAGGATACAATAATAATACATACATACATACACTAGTATATTCACAAGTACATACGTAAATCCATATGTATGGCTACACTTATGATTCATCATCTTTCCGTGCAGTTAGCTCTCAGATTTTAGTTTACAGGCTTTAACTCTGTTTCAACGCTACAAAGACTGAGACAACTATCTGTTACTATGTGTTGCCTAGTTAGTATGCAGTTGGCATAGTTGCAGTCTTACTTTATAAAGCTCCAATTGATTGTTCTCTTTTGGATTTGTTTCAACCCCGACCTGAAGAAAGGAGCGAAGATGGAAGAAGTAAGTATTCAACCGACATTACGAAGTTTCTTTGGGGACGAAGACGCAAAAATTTGATTATTTGGTATAGATTATTCCAAAATATTTACAACTCTATAGAACAGCTACTGCATAATGGCCTTAAGTAGTGCGTGGATGTCAAGTCAAAATAGGTGAAATGCTATTCGAACTGTGACCAATAAGTTAACAGTTCGCTGTTGAATTCTTTAAGTCATATCACTATTTGGAATGTCGTCTTGATTCTCATCCGGTGTAAAAGGAATGACTGACTATTGATAATGAGGCAGTGTTGAGTATGAATATATGAGAGCATCATATTACTTACTTTGTACTGCATCCGTGCTAAATTTTTACCGATACTATTATAATTCTTTCCCTATATCTTTTGCTATTTTCAAGGCTATTCAACTACTGACCAACTCTATTTTAAGAGCGTTTTCTGACAGTCATTTGGTCTTAGAGTCATCTTTTCTTCGAGCTATCTGCCAATTATCAGATGATCCTAAGGAGATTATCCTTAAACTTACTGAAAAATGGTAATTATCTAATTGTTTTTTGCCTTTTTTTGAGGTAATATTTATTCATTTCCCTAAAAACACAATTGTTTCCTTTTTATAAAGTTATGCTATTGGTAAGACTGATTGATAAAAGTAGAGGTGTAACGACAGATCGTTTGTTGAGAAAATCAACACATATTTATAGATTTTTATGTACATTATTATTAGCGTTATTGTTAGCAGAGAAACAGCGTCTTCTGATTGGTTGTTTTCTTGCTGAAAGTTTTATTCTGTCATCTCTTTGTAGGCATTTCTTTGAAGGTCAGACCATACATCTGCGAATCCTATCCACCCATGCAAAGTCTGCTGTGATTAGTTGTTGAGTTAGTCTTTGCTCTTGTTTTTCTCATGGCCAAGATTTGGGATGCAAAACATTGACGTAAATTGCTGTCTACCAATTTTGGCTAGCAGAGACAGCTCTCACCACAGAGGTACTTGTTTGTAAAGTCGTGTAGTAGCTGTTGAGTTTTCAGGTGATTAGAAATGAGTCACTCTGGATTCATGTTTGACAGACTCACTTCCGACCGAGTGACTGTTATTATTATTATTACTGTTATTAAAACTTAGGTATGATACATTATGGGCACCGAGAGATGCGCCACACAAAATCTCAGTTTGTGTGAGGCCTGGGGTACCGCCCAGACCGGACCAGATGGTAGTCTTGAGGAGCCTCCCTCTTCGAACTTCTAAATTCCAGTCTGATTCACGAGAGGACAGAGCATTGGCAGCAGCTACATTCCCATGGTTGACGGCTACCAAAACAGTTTCATACGTCATTCAATCCCTTCGGATTATGTACATCCATGTACACCATAACTTTGTAGTCAACGTTTTTCAGCTCCCATAAGTAGATCTGCACGTCCATCACTGTGGTTGTAAACGCGGAGTACTCACCTTTGCCCTTTTACTCTTGTAAGGAACACCACCGCCATGTGAAGGTAGTGAACAAGACTTATCTGGCATAGGCTGCGAAGGCGTGGCCACATGAGAACATTTTGAGAGGAAGTCCGAAGTCTACCCATCTTCGGCCGTACCACTTCGTTTACTACAAGTACCCAAGCGGGTGGAACAGCTGTCTGATGTCTAAATCATTTCATTTGGTTTAGTGAATATCACTAAGCAGCAGTATTTATTGTTTCCAACTAATTTTTATAGCTCTTTTCTGTCATCTTGACTACACTCATTCTGTTATGCAAATCATAATCTGTCGTCTAAACAGTTTGATCTCTTAAAGTAAGCATGGTGGAATCTCACCATGAAGTGAGAATGCTGCCATCATCCACTGTGTAGGTTGTTCTTTATGTATGTTTGATAAAAAGCTGACATCAGTTAGAGTGTGGTGAGAGCTGGCTGCTAGCCAAAGTTGGTAGACAGTAATTGACGTCAATGTTTATGTCCCCAATATTGGTGGTGAGAAAATGAGAACAAAGGCTTTGTGTAGGCGGATACAGTTAGCATATGGATGATCTGACACAGCCACAAAGAGATGCAAGGTTAACTTTCTGTGAGAAACAACGAATCAAAAGGCTTTATTTTCTACTAACAATAATCTACAATAATGTACATTAAAATCTATAAATATGTGTTGATTTTCCTTAATAAACGTTCTGTTGCCTGGCCCTTGTCTTCTGTTGTTACAAAACATTTCCTTCTAATTTAAAACTATGAGACATGCCCGTTGAGATCATGAATATTTCGATCGCGTATATGGTCTTTTTTTGTCTTGGATGTTGTGTTTGACTAATAACTGAAAGTTTTATACGTTCACTTGATTTCTGATTTTTGAATAGAGGTGCTACGATTGCCTTTCTTGTTAGATGGTCAGGAATTAAAAGGATTTTTTTTGGTCAAAAGTAATACTGGATTTAGGTTGGTTCCTCTGTTACTCCAACACTAGACAATAATATACGGCTGATCAGTTTACTGGTATTCCCACACTGAGAAAGAGACAAGACTTGACTGAGCAAAAAAAAGATTCAATGCTGAATGAACAAGACATCAGAAGACCAGAAATTACAGCTAATTATATATTTACTTGACATTAGCGGTAAATTACATTAGCGTTTTTAATAGATATGGGAGATCACAGAGAGTGAATACATCTGCGTCAGTGAGAAAGATTTTGAGCTATATCATCAGTTGTCTCCAACCATTAGTTCTCCACCTCCTGAAGACCACAACTAGAAAGCCTCCCTACGTGGTTTAAACTCTGTCTGTCTGGATTCAACACAAAACTTGGCACCGAAGTGCAGCAGTTCGAGTTGCCACGTTCCAAATAGCACAGAAAGGTAGACAAGAAGATGAATGAAGAGAATCAATAGATCTGTGTTCAAAGGCAGCTAGCCTTTACATATCCTTTATTTCAGTGAACATAGTGCATTTCGGTGGAGTTGTGGCGCTTGATTTCTTGATCTTTTGAGCGAAAGGTGTTAGAACCCTGCTCCACTAATTGAAGTGTGTGCTGACAGGTAGTAATTATCATTAGTCCTCACACACAATAGATATACTTTACTGCCAATTGTTCATGGAAATCCAAGTGGTTGATGAGTATCATGTTACACGTCGTGATTCAGTTGTGTTCTATGAGCTGGTTGGTTGATTTACGAAGCTTTCGATGTCCTTTTAGACAGCATCATCAGCTCAGGTTTCAGTATTATTATTGTTCCCTTTAATTACTAGAGGAACATAGCACTTCAGCCGTGCGTCTCCATTGCGTTCGGTTCTCTGCTAGAGTCTTCACCTGGCTCCACGTCTGACCACACACTTCCATCTCCTCTTCACATGACCTCTTCCAAGTCACCCACCAACACACTGACGACCAACTCGCCGCTTCCAATACAGTCGGGTTCCATCGACCAATGCCTTGTCTAGTGATGTCACTTGATGATTTCCTCAGAGTATGGCCAGCCAATCCATATCCATTTCTTCCTGCCTGCCTATTTGTTTCACAATCGGTTCCTGGTGAGTTGGTTCGCTCATTGCCAGAGATCCCTTCCTGTTGCTCATCTTTTCTGGCCGGCCATCTGATCTTGAGTGGCACTGAGTGAAGACAACTGTTAATGGAGGTCTGTAGTTTGTTTGAGATGCTCTTTATGACTCACTGGCCAAGTCTCTGATCCATCCGTATAGTGAGTAGCACTGACTGAGTTCACATTGGAGTTGAATATCCGGATCTTATCTTCGTTTTGATGCTGAGTAGGGCTGTTGACCTCCACACAGACTTGAAAGTAGTGAAAGCTTGTCTTGCTTTCCCGATCCTCGCTGCTTTGATATCCTCGTCAGTTCCGTCTTCCTGTAGTTGAAACGATGCTTCCCAGGTAGGTGGGTAGGTAAAGGAGGTTGTTTCTTTCAGGTTCCTCCCATTTATGCTGGCTGATCGTTGTCAGTTGTTGTTGTTCTTGTCCAGGAATCTTCATCACCTCTTTTTTCTCAATGGTCACCTGAGTCAGTGAGTCTGGTGTGTTCTATGCTGGTTCTGTTCTGATTGTTTTATTCCTTGTTTTCCAGGTTTCAGTATGAAATGAACTTATTTGAGTTCTCTTTGAATGATATAATTGTATATCTCCTGACAACCACTGCTGTGATTGGTTGTTAATATACGTCTCTATTGAACCAATCATAACAATAGTTGTCAGGAGATACACAATTATATGATTCATAGAGAATTCAAATAAGTTCATTCCTTACCGTAGTCTGAGCTGAAGATGTTGTCTAGAAAGACAACGAAAGCTTCTCAATGAAGAATCTCCACCCAGCCCATGGAACACAACTAAGTCAAAATCATCCACCTGAGCTACAAATCTTCTCCATTATTATACTACACATGAGAATGACAGATTGTGGTCTCGTGACTATTTTACACATACACTTTACGGTCTGTGTAATCGTAGCTACAAAGTAATGAAGAGTGAGTAGCATAGTTGTTTTAATTAGTCGTTTTTATATTCTTTGGTAGTCAGGAAAGTTTTTTTTTGGGGGGGGGGAAGTATCTCAGCGTAATGTCGCAGAGCCAACACATGCCTCCAAAGCCTCAGGATGGTCCGGGGTGGGTGCCTTGCGCTGCGGCTTGGCCACCCCTCCGAACACCTCTTGAAATGCTCCCATATGACCGGGCGTCTTACATAGCCTCTCCTGAGGAAGTCCTACTCACTGCCTTCATGTGGCGGAGGTGTTTTTCACCAAAGTGAGAGGGCGAAAGCGGATGCCCGGCGCTCGTCACCGGGTTGACTGTCCATTGGATGACAGTCTAGGAGAGATGGCTAAACCCTGATTCCAAACCTCCAACGACTGGCGTATGAAGCTCACTGGAACTCACCGGCAGACGTATGGACAAAGGGCTTGTTGGATGTCCTGGATGTCTGGCCCCAATCAAAAAGGCGTATGAAGCGAACTCCGGTCACCGGCTTCCAATGGATAGTGGACTCCCTACTCCACTCCTACTGCCTTGTAGGTCACACTTGGTTGTGTAAAGGCTAGAACTGCACTCTCAAAGAAAAGGCCGAGCGATTCTGGGGATATCACTTGTACCAAATTCCCATGAAACTTCATGAACTCTTGGGGCTACAAACCGTCTACGGACTCCGTCTGTGGAACAAGAATTGGATGACCCTGTCGCAAAACCTTGCATCAGATTGCCGCGCCTGGGCAGCGATAATTCGAGATGTTCATGAAGCCGGCTCATCCTCGCGCAGGAGATAGCCGAAGTAAAGTAAGTAAGTATGCAAATTAGTCTGATGCTCACTAGCGACTAGCTCTATACAGAAAGTTACCTGAAGTTCTAGTGAGAAGTCGTCACCAGTGTTGGTCCATCAAGTCTGGTAAGAAGAAATATACTCACCGATGATGACATTGGTTAGCCATTGCGGTATACATCACTAGTTGGCGGAGGAGGCTAGAATTCATGGGTTATTAGATCGGGTTTCACTGGTCAAATGGTCTACGAGCTCGTGTTGTAACCAGAGGGTCGCAGGTTCAAAGTTGTGTGTAGGCGCGTACTACTGATAATTGCATGGAGGATTTCATTATGAGCTGACATCAGTTAGAGAACCACTGGAAAACCTGCAGGGAGTACTGGACAGCTGTTTCGTTCTAGTTGGGGACTCTTCAGCAGTACGCACCCACCATTACGAAACAAACCCAGGACCTTCTGGCTACAAGGTTAGCGAGCTCGTAGACCATTGAGCCACTGGGACCCGATCCAATGATCCTTGAATTCTAACTTCTGCCAGTTCACGACATGGCGCGACCATTTCACAATGTCTTCTTCGATGAGTTACTGCCTCATCTTCAACCTACTGTACCCTACTGGTCACGCATGGCTTCCCACTAAAATCCCTACAAAACCAATACTACTGAAGCGTCCGAAACTAGGACGACCCAGCTATTCAGTACAGTACTATCTGGCTTTCCAGTAGTTCTCTAACTGATGTCAACTCTTGATGAAAATCCTGTAACCAATCAAATCCCTGTGAAGCATCACTTGAGAATATTGTAGAAGTGTTTTTATTTTTTATATGCCTACTTAATTTTTGAGTGAAATCAAAACTACGTACCGTTTTTTTAGAAAAACGAACTATTTCTCTGTTTAATTAACGTACATTATTTCAGCACTACAAGTCAATGGGAATTCACTATTCATGGAATGATTATTCTTGGTTTTACACTTATTCGAGCTGCATGTTCATTTAATACATCGTCATCATGCGGGGGTGGTAGTGGTGGTGGTCGTTCATCGTCATCGTTGTCATCATCATCATCAAAGCCACAGTCAGCATCACCTTTTCTCACTCATGATACGTTGAAATCACGTATACTTCGTTCAGGTCTAGACTTACTTGTACATCTTTTTAAAGTGAGTGAATACTACAATTCATTCAGCTATCAGATATCTATTTATTGATTATTTATTTTATTTACGAGGTTGTTTTGTACTTTATATCTATGTACAGGATGGAATTTTATTCGACAAGGTATATATATATATACCTATGATATATGTCTGATTTCCCACAAACTGGAAGATATGCAAGCGAAAAGCAACAAGTTGGCACAAGAAGCATCAAAGATGGAAAGGACTTCAGGTGAACATAGAGAAAACAGAGGTGATGAAGATTCCTGGACAACACCACCAACAGCAACAACAACAACAGACAACAATCAGCATAAATGGGAGGAACCTGAAAGAAACAACCTTCTTTACCTTCCTACCTACCTGGGAAGCATCGTTTCAAATACAGGCGAACGGAACTGACGAGAGTATCGAAGCAGCGAGGATCGGGAAAGCAAGACAAGCTTTCACTACTCTCAAGTCTGTGTGCAGGCCAACAGCCCTACTCAGCATCAAAACGAAGATAAGATCCGGATTTTCAACTCCAATGTGAAGTCAGTCAATGCTACTCACTATACGGATCAGAAGCTTGCTCTGCGCGTCATAAACAGCATCTCAAACAAACTACAGACCTTCATTAACAGTTGTCTTCCCTCAATACCACTCAAGATCAGATGGCTGGCCAGAAAAGATCAGCTACAGATAGGGATCTCTGGCAATGAGCGAACCAACTCAGCAGGAACCGATTGTGAAACAAATAGGCAGGAAGAAATGGAGGTGGATTGGCTGGCCATACTCTCAGAAAACAAAACATCATGTGACATCACTGGACAAGCCATCGCTCGAGTGGAACCCGACTGAAAGGGAAGCGGCGAGTTGGTCGTCAGTGTGAGGGTGGGTGGCTTAGAGGGGGTCATGTGAAGAGGAGATGAAAACGTGTGGACAGACTTGGAGCCAGGTGAAGACTGTAGCAGAGACCTGAAGGCAATGGGGACGCACGGCTGAAGCCCTATGTTCCTCTAGGAATTAAAGGATACAGTAACAATAATATTATATATATATATATATATTGATTTACTGAATCACAAATTTGGTACATTATAGGTACCACCAAAAGGCTCTCCACGCAGAATCTAATAGTGTGAAGACTAGGACAAACAAGAACAAAACAAGTGGTTGTCTTAAAGAGCTATCCCTTGAGCTTTTGACTTGAAACTTAATCCACGAGATAATAAATAGATTAGCGTCTGGGGAGCTACGTTCCCATTGTTTCCGGTGTCCAAAACAGACTAATACAGCATTCGATCCTATCGGACTCTGGAACTCTTGTACACTATAGGTTTGTTAACAGGGTTTTCTAGGTACCCTAAGTAGATCAGCATGTCCACCAGCTCGCCAGAAGTTCGCATTGGCCCTTTCACTTCTATGAGAAACAACCCAGCTGCGCAAAGGCAGTGAATAGGACTTACTTCGTAGAGACCATGAACGCGTGGGGCCTACATAAGATCATTTGGAGAGAAACACCGAACTCCACCCATCCACCTGGCTTCACCAGGTCGTTTACTCCACAACTACTTGCATTTGCACATAATTGCAATAAACTGTGCTCGAAACGTCATCAGTAAATATTGCTGTTTCTAACACTGTGAGGCTTTATCAAAATAAATTTTACCCATAATGGAATTGTACTATATACCACAGTGCACAAGTTTTATTCATATATATTAATTGATAGTAAGCCACATCTTTTATATGGAAGCTAATGATGCTACCTACCACTTTGTCTGATCTTCCTGGTTGTGTGGAGCAGTGTCCGAACCTGTGACCAAATGATTTAAAGTCGAGCACCTTAATCTCCACACATATATGCCTGTATACCCCAAATATTCACCAACCTCATTCAACAGCTGTACGACAACGGCACATGTCAAGTGATCCACAACGGAAAACCCAGCCAGTCGTTTGGAGTAAACACTGGAGTCAGACAAGGGTGTTTATTATCACCAATAATATTCCTAATTGTGGTGGACTGGATTATGCGTCGTCAGATAGTGGGAAACGAGAGGGCAGGGATATCCTGAACCGACGTGAAGAACCTAGAAGACCTGGATTTCGCGTGTGGATGATTTATGTTTGATGTCACACAAAATCGAAGACTTACAAGCGAAAACCGACAAACTGGTCGAAGAAGCAGCCAGAGAAGACAGGACTCCAGGTGAACATAGACAAGACGGAGGTTATGGAAATAACCAACCAACCAACAACAACAGCAGCAGCAACATCCAGTGCCAATCACCATCAACGGGAGGGATTTGAAAGAGGTTACTTCACTCACTTATCTAGGGAGCATTGTCTCAACTACAGGCAGGTGGAACGGACGAATATGTCAAATCGAGAATCGGGAAGGCGAGAAACACATTCATCAACCTGAAACTAATCTGGAAATCTTCGTCACTCAACTCAGCACCAACAACAAAATTCGGATTTTCAATACAAACGTCAAGTCAGTTCTTCTATACGGATCAGAAACTTAGCGGCGGGTGACAAAGAATATTTCCAACAGCCTGTTGCAGACCTTTATCAACAACTGTCTTCGTTCTATACTGAAGATCAGATGGCCGGAAGGAACAAGAACCAACAAGGAACAAACTATGGGAAGAAACAAAAGAAGAACCAATCGCCCAACAAATATGCAGGAGAAAGTGGAGATGGATTGGACACTCACTCGCTGAGGAGACCGTTGGGTGACATCGCGCGTCAGGCCAATGCTCGAGTGGAACCCGAAAGGGAAGCGGCGAGTGGGATGTCCGATTGTGACATGGAGGAGATCGTGTGAAGAGGATTTGAAACAGTATGGACTAACATGGATGCAGGTGAAAAATACAGCAGAAGACAGAAGCAAGTGGAAACGTGCAGTTGAAGCCCTATGTTCCAATAGGAACCCAAGGGTACAATAATAATAATGATAAATATTCTTCTTCTAATTCCTATCTAAATCTTATTTCAAACATTTTCTGCATAAGAGACAATATAATAAAGGAGGGGAGTGTAATCATTCTTGACCTATTGTAGTCTTAACTGGTCATTTTGATTTATGGTAAGGTAAACTGTCTAGTTACATTTGAATGAATCCCCATGTTTGCTGGACAGGATTAGATTATGTGTACGTTCATTCATTTATTTTAAATATGCATATCTCCAGTGCACCGATGAGCAACAAAAACAGGATTTGAACGCAAGCTACAAGACACTGAACAAAAGAGTAAAGAAGAGTACCAGAGAAGACAAAAGAAAGTACTATGAAACCATGGCAAGTGAGGCAGAACAAGCTGCAGGCAAAGGAGACCTCGCAACACTCTACCAAACTACTAGGTACCTATCGGCAGCAGCATCAAAAATAAGATCCGGATTTTCAACTCCAATGTGAAGTCAGTCAGGGCCACTCACTATACGGATCAGAGACTTGCACTGCGCGTCATAAAGTGCATCTCAAACAAACTACAGACCTTCATTAACAGCTAGTTGTCTTCGCTCAATACCACTCAAGATCAGATGACCGGCCAGAAAAGATCAGCAACAGAGAGGGATCTCTGGCAATGGGCGAACCAACTCATCAGCAGGAACCGATTGTGAAACAAATAGGCAGGCAGGAAGAAATGGAGATGGATTGGCTGGTCATTCTCTGAGGAAACAAACCATCAAGTGAGTGACATCACTAGACAAGCCATTGCTCGAGTGGAACCCGGAAGGGAAGCGGCGAGTCGGTCGTTAGTGGGAGGGTGGGTGACTTGGAGGTCATGTGAAGAGGAGATGAAAACGTGTGGGCAAACTTGGAGCCAGGTGAAGACGCTAGCAGAGAAGCGAACGCAATGCAGACGCACGGCTGAAGCCCTATGTTCCTGTAGGAATTAAAGCATACAGTAATAATAATAATAATAGTAATAATAATAATAATAGTAATGATAATAATATCACTCTACGACTAGTGAAATCGGAAATCGTCACTTTTATGGGATTTAATTTAATTTTTTAAATTTACTACGGCTATCTCCTACGGGAGGATGAGCCGGCTTCATGAACATCTCGAATCATCGCTGCCCAAGCGCGGCGATCTGATGTAAGGTTTTGCGATAGGGTTATCCAATTCTTGTTCCACAGACGGAGTCCGTAGACGGTTTGTAGCCCCAGGCACTCCATATCAGCCCTGACTGTACTGAGAGTTCATGAAGGTTCGTGGGAATTTGGTACGAGTGATGTCCCCAGAATCGCTTGGCCTTTTGTTTGAGAGTGCAGCTCTAGCCTTTACACAACCAAGTGTGACCTACAAGGCAGTAGGAGTGGAGTAGGGAATCCACTATCCATTGGCAGCCGGTGACCGGAGTTCCGTTCATACGCCTTTTTGAATGGGGTCAGACATCCAGGACATCCAACAAGCCCTTTGTCCATACGTCTTCCGGTGAGCTCCAGTGAGCTTCATACGCCAGTCGTTGGAGATTTGGAATCAGGGTTTAGCCATCTCCCCTAGACTGTCATCCAATGGACAGTCAACCCGGTGAAGAGCACCGGGTATCCGCTTTCGCCCTCTCACTTTGGTGAAAAACACCTCCGCCACGTGAAGGCAGTGAGTAGGACTTCCTCAGGAGAGGCTATGTAAGACGCCCGGTCATATGGAAGCATTTCAAGAGGTGTTCGGAGGGGTGGCTAACCCGCAGCGCAAGGCACCCACCCCGGACCATCCTGAGGCTTTGGATTGTCATGCAGTTACTCATCTTAGTGCTTTCTCATGGCGAATGTCACATATCTATAGATTAACTGGTTAGCACTCACTATAGTGTAGTGTACCCGAAATATTTCATTTGATTTAACACTTGAATATGAATCAAACATGATCTGTGAGACTTTTTACAGATAGTTATTCGGTTGAATCCACGATGTGCATGTCGTCCTATTTTTGTGACTTGTTACCTGGATGTACCTACCTGCTACCCCCACTGAGTGATGGTGTTTCCACTGAAACTTGAAACCAGCACCTCTCATTTTGAATGCCAAAGCATTATCCATCACATCACTTGGGCTATAAGACTCATTGGTTGTAATTTGAGCGATTTTTAACTAATGAGCCGTAGCTTTAGGGCAATATGGGGGAGATAAGGCATTGTTTCGCAACAGAAGTGACCTTTAACGGACAATCGGATATTTTTCTTGTGTAATTTGGCGAATACTGTGGGCACGTTTTGTATTTATACTGAAATCTAGCTAACTGTTAATCCATAAATGCTGCTCACACTTTCCAAGTACTCGATTTATAGTTTATATTGATTATTTAGCGGTATCGAAAGTATTTGGAGGAAAACTATCCCTAGTTGCTTACTTTTCTTGATTCTCTTTAGTCTTTTTTTTAATCTAACACTATTGAATTTATAGCACTGTTCCTGTTCACGAGATGAAATTATGTCAATAACATCAAATCTTATATGGGGTGAATCGAGCAGACCTATAGCTTTGCATGCTTTAGGTAAGTTGTCCAATATTATCAATAGACTTACTGTGTGTAGCCGTTTATGTTGATGTATATATACGCCTTGGTGGTTCAGCGTTGGTATACTCGCCAACCACCACGTGTTACAGGGTTAGATCCTTAATCTTACTTAACCAGTAGTAAGCCCAGGGAGTAAGGAAGGTTGACTATGAGGCTAGCAACCGCCCCTCCGCCCCCCTTTCGTAAAAGGAAGAATACCTCCACTGCTACAGAAACTTCAAACCTCAAGCTTGAAGCCCTGCACGAATTTCTTATGAACACACAGGTTTGGCTTCTTCAGGTGGATTCCGATGGCCTTAGGTGTATGTAGAAGACGACTTAGTAAAGCGATAAAAAAACTTCAAATGATTTATTAATATCAACTTTATGCTCACTAAGGGTTGCTAAAACAGGGCTAGATTGCTCTAGCATGCACGATTGGGTTCGGAAATCTGATGATGAACCTGCTTAATTATACTCCCAGTGTAGCTAGCACCACAACTGGTCTAACTGATAGCTACGCATAGAGAAGGTAAGATTGAGTAGTTTATTTCCATTTCTCGAACATAAAATTGAAGTTATAGGATTTTCATCATGAGCTGACATTAGTTAGAGAACCATTGAAAAACCTGGGAGTACTAGACAGCTGTTTCGTCCTAACTTGGGACTCTTCAGCAGTACGCACCCACCGGGATTCGAACCCAGTACCTTCTGGTTACAAGGCTAGCTCGTATACCATTAAGCCACTGGGACCCGATCCAATGGCCAGCTCATGAATTCTAACTTCTACCAATTCACGACATAGCGCGACTCCTAGCC
The DNA here is from genome assembly GCA_944472155.2 of Trichobilharzia szidati. Classification (NCBI taxonomy): domain Eukaryota; kingdom Metazoa; phylum Platyhelminthes; class Trematoda; order Strigeidida; family Schistosomatidae; genus Trichobilharzia; species Trichobilharzia szidati. Next base: position 17,472,865 of record OX235272.1, on the reverse strand, counting down.
AATGTCTTCGGCGAGTATTTGTCCTCACACCCGACCTGCTGCACCCTACTGGTCACGACTTCTCACTAGAACCCCAGGTAACTACCTACTTGAAAAGATAGTCTACCTCCGCTGCAGTGAATGTTATTTCTACTACTGCATTCTTCAGGCTCTGTGTTACTTTTTCACTTAGCTTATCGCCAAGGAACCGCAGTTTTATGAACAAGAGTTTCTTTGGAGCTGTTACTATACTGACTTGACATAGTGCTAAATTCATGTTTTTATCAATGAAATCCGGATAACCATCTTTAGTGAGTATTTCTCTGATAATCTTAAGCTCCTCATTGAGACAGACATTTGATCAGATTATCCCAGCTCTATGAACCAAGAACTTAAATAAGTTGCGTCCATATTCCAAGGTGCAAAACACTCCTATGTACCATGCTCTTTCCTGGTCAAAAAGACGTTTAGGAATGAAATACTAGTATTCCTGACTAATTTGGCACTCACGACCCCACTGCACATCGTACTCGAAACCTTTAGGATACGGGGTTAACATTTTGACTATTCAGTCACTTAAACGGGATTCTAACTTGTGTCAATTTTCAGCTTTCGGCCCCACCTCCGGTCAGTGTCACCGGCGAGTATTTGTCCTCATGCCTGACCTGGTTCACCTCACTGAGCACGAATTCTCAGCAGAACTCCAAGCAACGCCATCCTTAAGAGTTAGTTTGTATGGATTTGATTTGTTTCCAGTTTGATCACGGATTGATGTCAGTTAGAGAACTATGCGCTTGTGGTCCCAATAAAATCACGAATTGGTAGAAGTTGGAATACACAGGTCTTTGGATCAGGTCCCAGTGGTTGAGTGGTGTACTAGCTTGGCTTTTAACAGGGCTTGAAGCTCTTTGAGTGAGTACTGCACTGAATAGTCTCAAACTGGGATTGAACAGCTGTCTGGTGGTGGTACTCCCTGGTTTTCAGTGGTTCTTTGAATGACATTATTCCGTGATAAACTGAGATAATTATTTTTTACTGTGTACACTCCTAATACGCTTAGAATATCATCCAGCCTAGAGAATACTAAATTTTTTAAATCATGGAAAATTCCCATTGTAACATATAGAAAATCAAAACAAGTGATCCATTCAGCGAAGAGACTCTTTTCAACGAATTTATCATCAAGCTGTACAATCGTATATATATAGTTTTTAAGAAGTTATATCCGGTGAGGGAATTGAATCATAGGTGTGAATGCATAAAATAATAATAATAATATGAAATGCAATTAAAACTAAAATGTTTGTGATTATAATCGTAGTTAAATGTCAAGTGGCAAAACAAATTAATGTCATATATAGAATAATTCATAGGATGGATAGAACTTGAAAAAGGATGTGCAATTATAAGATTAGTAGACAAATCGAATAAAATAAAAACGTTACGTAATATTGTGTGAAATTTAATAGCATATAATTTAATGTTGTAAAAAGGAATTGATTTAGAATGACAAATGGAACAAGTGAAATAATACCGGGGACAGTTCAAAGTGACAGTAGTAATAGTAACAATTGACGTAATAAGGAAGAGTATACAAATTGAATAGACAAAATGAAAAAATGAAAATTGGTAGAGCTAATATATGATTGGGAATTACCATACTTTAGCATAGAGGGATTAAGACCATGAAAGTTGGAGGGGTTGAACGAACTTTTTCTGTACACAGAGATCTGTCTGGCTTTTCTGTTTCGATAGCCAAAGCTTCAGCAATACAGATGAGTCGGGTACGTAGGGATTTGGGTAAATTACTCTTTGCCTTGTAGATGACTTTGAAAGCGGAGGCTATAGAGATAGGGTGATCATTATCGACCAGATGTTCAATGATCGCGCTTCATATTGCTCCACTTCCACCTTTTCGTAACCATGCAGGATAGTGTTCTTGCACCTTCTTGGACAAAACTCGCGTTGAACGACCGATATACCTAGCTCCACACGAGCAGGTGAATTGATAAACGCACATAGAGTTGGTCAGCAGCGGGATCTTGTCCTTCAGTTTATCGAACAGTAATGGTCGACTAGTAAAGGCTATTCTCAGGGAGGCAGGAGGGAATGTTCTTTTCAGGGACTGTGATATCCTTCGTTTTATGATATCGGAAGCTAATTCCCCTTTGAATTCCAAGCTCATGTAAAGTATTTTCTTGGGTACGGTTGATAAGTCACGTTTTTTAGGATTTGAATGAATATTCTTGTGGCAAGCGACCGGATCAGGTTTCGTTTTCGACCAATGGATATCCAGCTGTAGAAATTTGTCAGTTGACCATTCCATGACAGCTTACGATAAATCGATCTTTTCAGAGTTCCATCGGTCCTTCGCTGAATCATTTGTTTTGATTTTCTAAAACACTAAATTTATTCACTTATTCTTTCTTTTTTATTTTCTTCACTTTTGTTGTTGTTGTTGGTGGTGTTTAGATCTTTTAAGTGATCTGGTAGCTGTCTATCCTTTAGAAGTTGCTGTACGCGCAAATCGTTTAGATCCAATTATCGATACAATTGGTTTATTACCATTGAGTATATCAACTGCCTTGGTGCATGCATTATTACCACTTATAAGAGCTGGAAATTTATTAGAATTGAATAGCAGCAGCACCTTTAACAAAGATGCTACTGATGATGATGACAATAACAATAATCAAAATAATCCATTCATTGAAGTACGACGAAGATTAATAGCTAATTTATGCCAAGCAGCAAATTCGCCTAGAATACCTAGTCGATGTACAGCAGTAGCTTGTTTTATGCTTCTATTGAAACATTTAAAGGTTAGTTTCATGTTATGTTACTGTATATACACAGAAAAGTATTGTACAGTTTTCAAGTTAAGAAAATAAATACTGGAGGTTTTAGGATTTATTTATTTATTTAAACGCAGAAAAAACTTGGTATAATATGGCACCAAGAAAGATGCGCCACACAATAATAATAAAACAACATGGATTAAAAGTAAAAATATAAGTAGAAAACGGATAAAGAACTTCATCTGGAAGGAAAACAGTCATGTTTAACAAGTTCAAACAGTATTCATTAACTATCATCGGGAAGGGAAGAAAGAAGGAAATTGCAACACGTTCTCCATTGATTACGATTCTTGGCCATATCCGATAACGTTTCGAGCCATCGATCCGAGCTACCCTGCGGACCCCAACCAGGGAGTCGTGACGCACCAACCGATGCTAATCTAGCACAAATATCCTTCGTCCGACGACGCCACGTCATGGACTGACCACCCCTCCGCCTTTTCCATCCCGTCCCAGGGCTAGCGAACAGAGACCTGTATGAAAGCCTCTGGGATGACATTCGCAGCACATGTCCAAGCCACCGGAGCCGGTGTTTCCAGATGACGACACTCAATGATTGGTGATCTCCACTGTGTTCAGACACACGCCGCCGAACCTCAGAATTACTCACGCGATGATGCCATCGAACGCAAGCAATCCTGCGGAGACAGCGACGATCGAACACGCAGAGTCACCGCACATCCTCAGCTCGGAGAGACCAGGTTTCACAGACGTAGAGCAAGACATCCCGCACCGAAGCACTGTATACCCGACATTTGACAGCCAGGCTAACGTGGCAACGGCGCCAGAGGTGGCACAAGTTGATGTATGCCACCCTAGCCTTCATTATACGGTTGGAAATCTCATCCGTCACCCCTCTGCCAGCACTCACACAAATACCCAGGTACACAAACTTATCAACAACTTCAAGCGGTTCACCCGCAAGAATGAGTGCAGGTACAGGCTCCTGGTTTTCGGATAATCTTTCTAAAAATTACGAAATGTATTCACTTATTATTATTATTGAAACACAAACTTGGTACATTATGGGCACAAAGAGATACACCGCACACAATATCATACTTTGTGCGAGGCCCAGGATACAACTCGGATTGCTAAACTGAAACACATAGTTTTCTTAAGGGGCCACCTCTGGTGCATTTGACTTGAAGTCTGATTCATAAGATAGTGAAGAATCGTCAGGAGCTACTTTCCTTTAGCTTCCGGTGATCACAGTAGGTTCATATATGTCATTTGATCTATTTGGATTCTGCAATTCGTGTACAAATAGGTGATTTACAGTTCTGCTAAGTAGACTTTCGATGTCTGCCAGTCTTGTTGCAAGCTCTAGACGTTCTCGTTCATCCTTTAACTTTTGTGAGGAACACTCTTTGCGTAAAGGCAGTGAATCGGTCGGTTTTCGACATAGAACTTTGCACTGATGTGCGGCTGTTCAAGTCGCCACACTCCCCACATGTAGCACACAAAGTAAGAGAAGAAAGTAGGAGAAATGCATAATATAGACAGCAAACAGAGGTGTGAGACAAAGGAATAGTAATAACGGAGAACAAAACAGTTTCATTGGAAATCATAAGTCACAAGGAGTGGATGCATCTGCTCTAGCCACTGAGAACGATTTTGATCCATATCACCAATTGTTTCCAACCATTGTTTTTTACTGTCCCGACGACCCCAAACAGTCGGGAAGTGTACACCTTCCTACGTTACTTAGACTAACTGTTGTGGATTCTATTGACTGTTGCTAATGACCAGAGACTGTTGGTGATATAGCTTGAAATAGTTCTAGATGGAAACCTCGTTTTTTAAATATTACAATACAATTACTGTCATTGCGCTATTTAATTATTTGTCTGTAATTGTGGCGTCTGCTTTGCGCCATCTAAGTGAAAAGTACTGTTGCAGGATTGGCGGGAGCCTGTACCTGCACTCATCCTCGCAGGTGAACCGCTTGAAGTTGTTGACAAGTTCTTGTACGTAGATGGCTGTATGTGAGTGCTGGCGGAGGTGTGATGGACGAGATCTTTAGTCGTAAAATGAAAGCTAGGGTAGCATACATCAATTTGGTCCACTTCTGCAGCCTGGCTATCAAAGGTCAGGTTTACAATGCTCCCATGAGAGACAGTTTTACACTACACTTTGGATCACTTCTAGCGCCGTCGTGACGTTAGCCTGGCTGTTAAAGGTTAGGTTTGCAGTTGTTCAGTGCGTGCAGTATTGTTCTACGCCTGTGGAACGTGGCCCCTTCAAGCTGAGGATGTGCTGTGACTCTGCGTATTCGATCATTGCTATTTCTGTAGGATTGCTTGCGTCCGATATCATCGTCCTGTGAGTAATTCTGAGGTCTATCAGTTTGTATTTGGACACGACAGAGGTCACCTTTCATTGGATGTGGTCATCCGAAGTGATGTTATTTTTTTTACTGGGTGGGGTTGCGCGCAACCTTCCCTCTTTCCTGGGCTTATTACCTGCTTAGTGAGGTTTAGAAGTGCATCGACTGGGGGTCGAACCCCGGGCTACGTACGTAGTTGCCGAACATATAGATCAAAGGGAAATTCAAGATATAATCTCCTCAAATAATCACAGACTACTTAGAAAAAGTTGTATCAAGTAGTTTATCCTAGTGTGTATTTGGCGTTTTTTATGATTGGCAACTGCTACTTATTAAAGGGTTATTGTGTCGACCTTCTCTTGTTCCAACAAAGTTTATAGGCACAATAGAAGAGTCGTCTTATAATTTATTATTATTATTATTAATATTAGTATCAGTATTATGAACGTTAACGAAAATGATGTTTTTTTTACATGGAAACTTTTATTCAGGTTTCAGTATCAGCATTTCGTTCAGCGTCACAGTTATCTTCGTCATCGAATTCGCTTTCTCAACCTTTTCTTTGTTCACAATCACAGTCAACTCAAAGGAACCCGTTAGTATTGTTTAGTCAGTTAAAATCAACACAGGTAATTTATACAATAGAATTTGCTTTCTTCTGTTAATATTATTATTATTATATCATTAGAAATAATCACTCAATTTTTGAATTTTATCTGTGAGCTCTTTGGGAAGTTGTAAACTTTATCACTGGGACCCTCCAAAATTCGTGTTGTGAATCCTTAACTGGTGACTCCTGGGGTGGGTGCCTTGCGCTGCGGGTTGGCCACCCCTCCGCACACCTCTCGAAATACTCCCATATGACCGGGCGTCTTACATAGCCTCTCCTGAGAAAGTCCTACTCACTGCCTTCACGTGGCGGAGGTGTTTTTCACCAAAGTGAGAGGGCGAAAGCGGATGCCCGGCGCTCTTCACCGGGTTGACTGTCCATTGGATGACAGTCTAGGGGAGATGGCTAAACCCTGATTCCAAATCTCCAACGACTGGCGTATGAAGCTCACTGGAGCTCACCGGCAGACGTATGGACAAAGGGCTTGTTGGATGTCCTGGATGTCTGGTCCCATTCAAAAAAGCGTATGAACCGAACTCCGGTCACCGGCTTCCAATGGATAGTGGTCTCCCTACTCCACTCCTACTGCCTTGTAGGTCACACTTGGTTGTGTAAAGGCTAGAGCTGCACTCTCAAAGAAAAGGCCGAGCGATTCTGGGGACATCACTCGTACCAAATTCTCATGTAACTTCATGAACTCTCTTACAAACGCGCCGCGCCTGGGCAGCGATGATTCGAGGTGTTCATGAAGCCGGCTCATCCTCCCGTAGGAGATAGCCGAAGTAAAGTAAGTAAGTACTCCTGGGGACTTGTTAATAAGGCCATTTTCAGATAAAAAATTAATTTTAAAAGCGTTGAAATCAACCCCTCCCCCCATCCATAGTTGTATAGAAAGATGAAATAAGAATGTGGACATTAGTGACACCTGACATGTGCCATTGGTTGTTGTCCCTCCAGGCGATAGCTCTATAACCGGCTTATTAAAACTTGTACCTTTCTTCTCGTCTCTATCCACTACTGTTACTTTCTGTAACCACTCACTTCAGTCAGTATTATTTGCTGGTTAGACTAAGATAAGTGTGCAGGTGGTTCTGTGGGAGAATGCTAGCCGACCACAGCTGGCCGTCGCACTCTTAAATCTCGCTTAGCAGGTAGTGAAACTGGAAAAGAAGTAACGTTGAACGTCGGACTAGCGACTTCATCCTGTACAAACAACACCGTGACTACTGAAACTTGGAAGTTTAGAGCTCTATGTTCCACTCGGAATGCATCTGTCAACCGTGAATTGTTATCGGTTGATGTAAGCGGCTAGTAGGCTATACGGGAGCAATATATACCGTGCTGTTGTTTTCCTCATTTGCTAGACACTACATGTATATTGTCATACAAATCAAATATTGTGCTTTCACCTTGAAATTTATACCTTGCAAATAACTAAGTGTATTCCGTACGTTTGTAATTGTCAGTCAATTTTGTCTTTTATCTGAGAGATTGAAAGCTCTTCGGTAAATGTCAGCGAAGCAAAACTGATTAGCTTTAGATAATGACAGTGTGGGTCAGCTGGATTTTTCTGTACTCTCCTCAGCTGTGTGTTTGTTACCAGCTACAAGGCTTAGTACGATCCGATTGTAGACATTAAACTACCTAAGCGGGGTGTCATTCGAAGCCGGGATCGGTTACCTGAAAAGCAACTGCTAAAGTCTATAAGCCACATTTCCACTGAATGAGATGAAAGATAAGGATTTTCATTTTATTGTCGGTTTGTTCTCTGATCTGGACAGTTAAATTTCACATTAACGCATCCAAATCAGAGAATACAAGAATATCAATAACATCCATCTGCGATGATCCATAAATAGTCTGTATTATATCGAAGATGAAGATTTACCTCATCTCAGTGTTGCAATCCTATTTAAGATAAACAGAATGAAGCCAATTATAAACGGTGTAAAGATAAGAGTGATTAGTTAACATTGTTACTGAATTAACTAAATGAATTTATCGCATGATATCCAACAATTGTTTTCATTACCACCTACATTCACATTTGTGGTTTATGGATTATTATTATTGTTTCTTTTAATTCCTAGAGGAACATAGGACTTCAGCCGTGCGTCTCCATTGCGTTCGGTTCTCTGCTAGAGTCTTCACCTGGTTCCAAGTCTGCCCACACGTTTTCATCCCCTCTTCACATGACCTCCTCCAAGTCACCCTTGCACTGACGACCAACTCGCCACCGCTTCCCTTTCGGGTTCCACTCAAGCAATGACTTGTCTAGTGATGTCTTTTAGACGTTCAACAAGTGCCATATTTCTTGACTTGAAGGCGGCCTTCGACTCCGTGGATCGAGAGGTTCTATGGCAATGTTTGACTATGAAGGGAGTGCCAGGAAAGTACATTGCACTAATCAAAGCACTCTACTCAAACTCACGTAGCTGTGTAAGGGCTTATGGGGAATTGTCATCTGAATTGATTACATCCAGTGGTGTCCGTCAAGGATGTCCACTTTCCCCTTTTCTGTTTAACTTCATCATAGATATGCTAATGGAAGTATCCTTAACTGAACTTAACGACGCAGGAATCGACTTGTTACCAGGGAATAGTCTTATAGACTTAGAATACGCAGACGACATAGTCCTGTTAGGGGAGGATGCTGACAAAATAGAGCAGAGTCTTCTGAACACATTGAGCAGCAATCTTCGTATGTTTGTCATGCGATTCGCCCCTGTGAAATGTAAGATGCTGCTACAGGACTCGACTACGTCAACTCCTAGCTTAGTGATAGGGAGTGAAGTGATAGAACATGTTGACCACTTCACCTATTTGGGAAGTTGTATCAGCACCAACGGATTGATTGGTGACGAAATCACAGCACGGATCCAGAAAGCTCGAGCTGCTTTCGCTAACTTACACCGTCTCTGGCGTAGGCGTGACATCCGACTGTCAACCAAGGGACGTGTATACTGCTCAGCACTTCGCTCCGTCCTTCTCTATGGCAGTGAGACGTGGCCATTGAGAGCGGAAGACATGAAGAGATTGTCTGTTTTTGACCACAGATGTTTACGATCTCTTTTTCACGTTAGGTGGTATAATAAGGTAAGTAATGTTGACGTTAGGCGTAGAGTGTTGGGCAAAGAGGGAAAATCACTGGAAGAGTCTATGAAGTTACATAGATTGAGATGGCTAGGTCACGTGCTACGCATGCCTAAACATCGCCTCCCCCACCCCGACGGGCATTACTAGCTGATATAGATGGAGGTTGGAAAAGAGTAAGTGGTGGCCAAACAAAAACATGGCATCAATCAACCCATGAAATCCCTGAAAGTTAAACTGAGTCAAGTCAGGTAGGGAGATGCAGACTTCCGGGTTGATTGAGGCCCTCGGGACTCTAAGAATCAATGACTGGAGACAATAGGTGACAAGGCTCAAAATCGTTGTTAATGGCTTACGCAGATGTATTCAGTCTCTGTAATCTTTCATATTCCTTTCTACCATTACTCATTCTGTTTCACTCTTATATTTGTCAAAACTCTATTGATTCTCTTCTCTCATTTTCCTGTCTACCTTTATGTGCTATTTATAACGTGGCAACTCGAACTGCTGGACTTCGGTGCCAAGTTCTATGTTGAATCCAGCAGCAGCTAGTGATGTCACTTGATGGTTTGTTCCCTCAGAGTATGGCCAGCCAATCCATCTCCATTTCTTCCTGCCTATTTCTTTCACAATCGGTTCCTGCTGAGTTGGTTCGCTCATTGCCAGAGATCTCTCCCTGTTGCTGATCTTTTCTGGCCGGCCATCTGATCTTGAGTGGTATTGAGCGAAGAAAGTGAGCTGTTGATGAAGGTCTGTAGTTTGTTTGAGATGGTTTTTATGACGCGCAGTGCAAGTCTCTGATCCATCCGTATAGTGAGTAGCACTGACTAGCTTCACATTGTAGTTGAAAATCCGGATCTTATCTTCGTTTTGATGGTGAGTGCTGAGTGTTGACCTCCACAGAGACTTGAGAGTAGTGAAAGCTTGTCTTGCTTTTCCGATTCTTGCTTTGATATCCTCGTCAGTTCCTTCTTCCTGTAGTTGAAACGATGCTTCCCAGGTCGGTTGGTGAAGGAGGTTGTTTCTTACAGGTTCCTCCCAATTATGCTGATCGTTGTCTGTTGTTGTTGTTCTTGCCCAGGAATCTTCATTACCTCTGTTTTCTCTATGTTCACCTGAAGTCCTATCTTCTCTGGATACTTCTTCTGCCAACTTGTTGCTTTTCGCTTGCATATCTTCCAGTTTGTGGGAAATCAGACATATATATGTCATCGGCGAATGATGATATTTTGCAATCGTGGAACCAACTTAAAGAGGACTGCAGATGACAGGATGAAACGGAGGTGTTCTGTTGAATCCCTGTGTTCCACTTAGAACTCAAGAGTATAATAATAATAAATATAGACACCTTTCTATGAATGCACTGGACAACCACCTTTCACCTTCATATTCCACTTTCTATTTATCACAAACAGAACTAAGGTGGAATGCTGCTGTGTATTCGCTAGTATATGTGGATACATGTTCGATGTTCACGTTATGTTACATATGTGAAAGATTATATGTGAAGCTAAACTTTTTACTTTATTTAGTCCTCTTAGATTAAGATCTATTGGGAGATGTGTTCCGTTGTTGTTCTAAGCACTAGACTTTCAGCTATAATGAGTCCACAGCTCGAATCTCGCTCTCCGTACTTCACTGTCGGTAAATGAGTAGTCATTCAATAAATTTGCCTCACAGACTGAACGTGGAAGTTCTGTTCCAGATAACTGTGAACGGTAATGATTCTTTAGAATATAAGTTTGATCACTAGTTGACAATAGATAGAGAACTATTAGACAGTTGTTTCACCCTACTTTGGAATTACTCATCAGTGCGCACCCTCTGGGGTTCGGACCCAGGGCATTCCGGTTACAAAGTGATGTCTTAGACCATGCAGTCATTGGGACGTGATCCAGTGGCCCATGAATTTCAACTTCTGCCAATTTGAGACAAATATAACTTTGGAATTTGTTTTGTAAGCATGTGGTATTCGTAATTTGAAACGAGACAAAGCGGTAGGACCCGACGGAATTATTTCGGAGGTGTTTAAATATTGGGGGTGACATACTAGTATGTAGTTTAACTAAGGTACTAGGTAACCTTTGGGAATCAGAGACGGTTCCATCAGACTGGGGTAATTCACTTATTATGCCAATATTCAAGAAGGGAGCAAGTCCTCATGTGATAATCATAGAGAGATCAGCCTGATGAACATATTCATATTCCTTTCTACCATAACTCATTCTGTTTCACTCTTATACTTGTCAAAACTCGATTGATTCCCTTCACTCATTTTCTTGTCTACCTTTGTGTGGTATTTGGAAAGTGGCAACTGGAACTGCTGCACTTCGGTGCAGCCAAGTTCTATGTTGAATCCAGACAGACAGGTATTCTAGTGCTTTTCGTTTTTCTGTTCTTCCCACTAGACTTGGGTAAGTTGTGAATATGTAGTTAGTACTAATAGTTGTCCTATAAGTTAATTTTGGTGCAGTTCATATCATTAAAAACTAGACCAGTGCTTTTTGGACTTTCGACTACATTAGGAGCTAGCTGTAGCCTATTGGTCTTTTTTCAATTCATTCATTTTCACTCCTTTGCTTTCCTAGTGGAACACAGGGCTTCATGCTTCAAGTTTTGAAGTTTCAATAGCGCTTGTGTTGTTTCCTTTGAAGGGTGAGGTTGCTACTCTCACACACTCAACCTTCCCTTCTTGGAATGCGTCAGTTGGAAATCAAACCACGAACCATGGACATGGCTGGTGGACATTCTACCACTGAGCCAGTGATGCATGGCTTATTGCTCTAGGCGCTTGAGTTTTAGTCGTTGGCTCATAGGTTACAATCCCTTGTCCACTAACCTAGGTTTGGAAAGCTAGGTAATAAATACCATTAGTCTTCACACGATAAGCCTGACTCATCTTCAATTACATTTTCGTGCTTATACATTAATGACGGCGTAAACTTATAAGTCGGTCAATAAAAATTAATGGAAGGCATCAGTCATGTATGTGCGTCGGTGGCATAGTGGTTAGGACGCTCGCCGACCATGCACATGGTCCGGGGTTCTATCCACGGCCGATGCACTCCTTTACCTCGCTAAGCCAGAAATAACGTTGGTGAAGAGGAAAGGTTGGGCATGAGGCTAGCAACCCCATCCTGTAAAATAAGCACTGCTACAGAAACTTCAAGCCACTAGCTTGAAGGCCTATGTTCCACTGGGGAACGTGAAGGAAATAAAAAAAATCAGTCATGTATCATTTGCCACCATCTTACCTTATTTATCTAGTGTGGATTACTCCGTGTATAGGTTGGGCTGCAGTTTATGAATTCCTTGTTTACCTTCATTTGTATATTTTCAGACGTGTTTATTTCTTCTCCTCTTGTCTCTCTACGTTTCCCGTTTTATTTTTGCTTTTTTCTAGATTGCTGACCAAGCTGTTCTTTTACCATGTGACATTGTACAGAATGAGGTGTTATGCACAGAAATTATTCGTATCCTTCATCGGGTTATATTTTCAGCATTTTTCCGTTCTCAATCAGGCAGTCTGTTGCAAGATCCAGAGAATATTGTCAAGTCTAATATATACTGGGTGAGTTTAGTGAATTCCCCTTTGAATGGCGAACAAATGGAATTTCAATTTAGTTGTATCCTAGAAAAATTCTTTGCACAATATGTCTGAATTTATCAGTTGAAGAAAAAGAAGAATGTTGTTCAACTACCACACCTGTTGTGCTTGAGAGCTAATGATGCTGCTGTTCTGCTGCCTGAACAGCGACATCTCAGGCGGTAAAAATTCACTAAGTAGTGTGACGCGATGTCCATTCTTAACATTAATAACAGCGTTGTTCTGTCTAACGTAACGTTCCGAACGGAACATGGAGAGTGGACACCATATATCTACATTTCATCTTGTTCTCTGCAGTCTTCTCTAACTGGCTCTACGGTCTCACATAAGCTGTTGTCTCCTTCATACACGTTCTCTCTCATGTTACCCTTGAACGTTCGACTCGTTTCTCATTTGGGTTCCAATCGAGGGCTGGCCTGGCTCATGATATCTTTCAATGGTGTCTTCAGCGTGTGTCCGATCTATCTCCTCACCTAGTTTACTAGCCGATTCTAAGCCGGGAGATATAGAAAAGGTTGGGCGTGGGTCTCACGAACCTACTCGGAAAAATGAACCTAATCCCCGCTGAAAACTCAACACAGAAAAAGTATAGAAAGTAAACTTATTCTTCTTTGGGATTGCAGAAAGGCAATGACGCAGGCTAGTGAAGGCTATCAAGAAGCCATCCAGCCTATGTATCTCCTTTCGATGATAGAGAGAATAAGCATGGGACATGGGGAATGTCCTCACGACGTTTGAAGCTAGGAAGGCTGCCAAGGAAATGAGATATTGCCTAAAGGCACTAGGAATCTGTGACAGCCGAATATTGCTTATTATATCTTTCGATAGATTAGAAACTGATTGTTTAGTTCAACAGTGTAAAAGATGACAAACCACATATCAAACTTACTCAGATTTTTGTTTAGGGTGTTCAGAACACTTTATAATTATCTTCACTCAAAAAGGAGACTACATCCTTTGCGTGCATTTTGCTATTAGCAGACCAAATTGTAAATGGGCGAAGCCGAAAAGTGTCTATAGCTTGCTGAAACCGATGGTGTCCTCTCTCCAGACATTATGATATGTTTCACGTAAAAATTAGTTTTATTGTTTCTTTTTACAAATAAAGTTGCTGCACGAAATGGCAGGAATTTTCTTTTGAATAGTTCTTTAAGTTATTTGGATCGGATAAGTATGCGGAAGATGTTTGGTTTAAAAATTTCGACTCCAGGAGAGACGAGTATATCAATTTCAGATATAAAATCTCTAAGCGGTTATGATTCATAAATGTTTCGCTCAATCGAACACGACTTACATTTTGACACAATATCGTCTTCTTTAATCTTCGGAATTTGGTTTCGTTCAACTGGATGGTATTATTGTAGGACTGCCAGGTTTTATAACAAGCTGACATCAGTTATATGATCGTTGGAGAACCAGGGAGTCTTAGTTTGGGACTCTTCACCAGCACTCATCCACCAGTGTTCGAACCTAGGACGTTCCGGTTACAAGGCGACCTCTTGGACCATTCAGTCACCGGGACTCTATCAAGTGGCCCATGAATATTCTAATTTCTGCCGATTAGCGATATATATGCAGTTCAACCTCCAGGTAATGTCATCGGCGAGTCACTTTTCTCTTAAATGACTCGGTATACCTTGCTGGTTACTTACTTCTTGAACTGATGTCAGCTCCTAATCAAACCGGTAACCAAATAAATACCTGCAAACCAACACTTGGCACGTAAACGTTTCATTGTTCATCTGGACAGCATATTCAGTGCTAACTTGAATGTGGAATCGAAGAGAATATAACAACACCCGATTTTTACTAGCCTATTTATTTATGCTACTATCACTGAACTCTAATTTATTATTATTATCATCATTTTTCCCTATTAATCTTTTTCAAACTGTCTTTTAGGGTTTTTGTGAAGTTGTAACACGTAATCGTGGCCTATGCCAACCTGTTTTGAATTTATACTTACGTCTACTTACTGGGTGTTTAGCACCGAATTTTCTGAAAACACTTAAACAACCTGGTACACAGAATTCGCTTACTCTTCTTACACCAAAGAATCCATCAGAGATTGATTTTATTCCTAGTCCACCATTTCTGCTAGACAAACTAATTGATTGTAATGCTACAAATGGAGAAGTTCAACGTAGTGAACATCCGGTAAGTGAAACATGCTATGCAAGTATTGGGTTTTGTTGAGATTGAGATTAATTCCTATGTAGATTTCTTCATTAATCAACATTAAATTGAAAATCACTGAAAGCCAGAAAGCACTCGACAACTGTTTCGTTTCACTTTGAGATCTTCATCAGTTCGTACCGAGGACTGAAGCGAAGAACTTCAGGTTATGAGGCTGGGCAGCTGACGACGCACCAGTCACTGGGTTGGTATTCAATACTGAAGAGTTACAAACTAGGGCGAAACGGCCTGATGATCATTCATCTGACTTAAGTATCTGACGAAATTCAAATTCGAATTTATTATTATTGTTATTATTTATTCAAACACAAACTTGGCGAATAATGAACACTAGGTGATGCTTCTGTTATATGTACTCGTCGTCGATAAGCTATGGGGCCGTTACCGATATTAGGGTGTGACCGAGTGTAAGTATACGCTAATGAGATATAACGGACGATAACGTACAGACTGCTGAGTACTAAATTTAGGCAACTCTAAACAATAGGAACCCAAAACGAAACGACCTACGAACGCACAAATGACCTTGAGCAACCGATCAGGTGACTTTTTTTTCCAGCAATAGGTTTTGGGGATATATGACACCAGCCTCCAGAAAGGACATATTGAGGCGACCCCTAAGCTCAAGGCATGTGTATTATTGCCTATTATCTAGCGCCTAGTGCTGCCTGGGACGACTATTGTCGTTTTTTTGAGCCCTCTGATTGGTCCTTGACAAGGTCATTTGTGCGTTCGTAGGTCGTCTCGTTTTGGGATCCTATTTTTTAGAGTTGCCCAAATTTGTCCTGACGCGAAGAAGGCAAATCAGAAGACCAGCCTGTTCACGATGATACGTGTATTTTCGATAAGGGAAATAACTGTCACACAGAGTGTCAGTGAAGTACGAAGGTGTGAGAGAGAGAGAGTGAGTTAGGAAGTGTACAATGCAAGAGTATAAATGAAAATGACTAATACATCCATGATCCAATCATAAGATAGACAGTAGTAGTTTTTCTTACCCTCATTGAATTCTGATTGGTTGTAATGTCATGTGACAAAAAGGTCATACATTGATTATACTAGTTAATGGACAGACAAAGCATATTGTGTGAGTTATAATGGAATATCGATCAAATACATGCACCTAGCAAAATATATCAGACTGTCAAAACAAAGGCAGACATCATGTGACTACATATCAGCTTCACACAAATTCCCAGTTTGTGTGTGAGGGCTTAGATTACTACCCGGACGTCCAGACCGAAGGAAGTGGTTGCCATTAGTGGCCATCCCACGAACCTTTGACTTGAAATCTGATCAAGAAGGCAGTGGAGCAGCATTCAAGAGCTACGTTTTCCTGCTTGTCTGTGACCACAAAAAGTTCATACGTCATTCAATAGTTTTGGATTCTGGAGCCTATGTGAATTAGAATCCGAAATAAGGGTTTCGCAGTTTGGTTGCAAGTGTCAGACACTCTCATTGGTCCTTTCATTTTTGTGAGGAACCCTCCCGTCCGTGGGGGTAGGGAACAAGACTTATAAGAGGCAGAAGCTATGAACGCTTAGCGCCATGACAGCATTTGGAGAGGAAGACTGGATCCGAACCACCCTCACCTGTGTTATTATTTATTAGTCATGTACTAGAGCAATTTTATCTTCAGCACTGCTTTGATTGATGTTAACCATTCGAAACGGAAATATGTTGACTTAAGTGGGAAGTATAATGTGTATTTCAATGAAAATTTCACTCCTAGGTGGTGAAGTAATTAAAGTTAGAATGAACAAAAGTAGTGATATCTTCAACTCAGTTCATCAGTTACCGACAATGAATCACACTTGTTTTGTCACAGCTGATTGATGATACTACCCAGTTTCCCAGAATATAAAGCAGGTGAATCAGCGGGATTGAAACTCCTGACCCATTCATTATATTGGTTGGAAGTTAAGTGCTTCAGGCAATGTGACACATCTTCACCATGTGTCGACATCAATTAAAGAATCATTGAAAAGACTGATTAGTGAACAAAGAATATTCTTTCGGATAACTACTTCGTCAGGTCCTACAGTTATATGTACCCATAATAATTAAAGAATTATTGTTTTTTTAGCAACATTAAAGTTTTACATAATGCTGAATCAATAATTTCGATAGATTACAGTTCAGAAGCACTTGAAAGTGATATAATATGCATAAAAATGTAATATCAGACCAAATATCAGATAAATTAAGAGACATACTGGAGAATTTGTGAATTTTTTAGGTTCCACAGCAAGCAAGCCACGGTAGCAGTAATGGCTGTACCTGATTCTTTTGCGCATATTCAGCTCCAATTGTTTGAAGCGAATTGCAATAGCCTTTACTGTCTAGTCAACAGCACTCAGCATCCAAAATGAGATCCGGATTTTCAACTCCAATGTGAAGTCAGTCAGTGCTACCCACTACACGGATGGATCAGAGACTTGCACTGCGCGTCATAAAGAGCATCTCAAATAAACTACACACCTTCATTAACAGTTGTCTTCGCTCAATACTCCGCTCAAGATCAGATGGCCAGCCAGAAAAGATCAGCAACAGGGATCTCTGGGAGAGAACCAACCAGGAAGCGATTGTGAAACAAATAGGCATAAAGAAATGGAGATGGATTGGCTGGCCATACTTTGAGAAAACGAACCATCAAGTGAGTGACATCACTAGACAAGCCATTGCTCGAGTGGAACCCGACTGTATTGGAAACGGCGAGTTGGTCGTCAGTGCAAGGGTGAGGGTGACTTGTAGGAGGTCATGTGAAGAGGAGATGAAAACGTGTGGGCAGATATGGAGCCAGGTGAAAACTCTAGCAGAGAACCGAACACAATGGAGACTCACGGCTGAAGCCCTATTTTCCTCTAGGAATTAAAGGAAACAATAATGATATAATAATAGTTTTCTATAGTGTGTGAGCCTTAGGGTGTATGTTAGATGCATCCCTTAAATAGCCATAGAGTAGAAATGATGAATGCAACGGTTTCTAAAATGCCACTAATGTAATTAATTATCCAGTTGGATTTATGAGTGATCATTGTTAACATTTTTGTGACGAGTTCTTGTATGCCTCCGTGGGTAGATATAGAGTGTTGTGCTTGAAGATACACTCAGTAGGCCATATAAACTGTCTTCTTTCTTACGTAATCTGAAATGGATGTATTACTGCAACGTTTTTGAAGGTGTCTCTATCATTCAGTTAGATAGATTTACGGCACACGTATAAGTGTTCAGTTTTACCAGTGTGATGTTACGATTGATGTTAAATAGTTTCTCATGCTTGTGATTATTATTATTTATTATTGTCCCCTTGGGTTCCTAGTGGAACATAGGCTTCAACTGCACGTCTCCACTTGTTTCTGTCTTCTGCTGTACTTTTCACCTGCATCCATGTTAGTCCATACTGTTTCAACTCCTCTTCACACGATCTCCTCCATGTAACCTCTTGCACTGACGTCCCACTCGCCGCTTCCCTTTCGGGTTCCACTCGAGCATTGGCCTGACGCGTGGTGTCACCCAGTGGCCTTCTCAGCGAGTGAGTGTCCAATCCATCTCCACTTTCTCCTGCATATTTGTTGGGCGATTGCTTTTTGTTTTGTTTGTTCCCATAGTTTCTTGTTGGTTCTTGTTCTTTCCGGCCATCTGATCTTCAGCATACAGTGAAGACAGTTGTTGATAAAGATCTGCAACAGGCCCGCCGCTAAGTTTCTGATCGATCCGTATAGAGGAACTGACTGACTTGACGTTTGTATTGAAAATCCGAATTTTGTTGTTGATGCTGGCTGAGTTGAGTGACGAAGATTTCCAGATTGGTTTCAGGCTGGTGAATGTGTTTCTCGCCTTCCCGATTCTCGATTTGACATCCTCATCCGTTCCATCTGCCTGTAGTTGAGACAAGGCTCCCTAGATAAGTGAGTGAATGAAGTAAGCTCTTTCAAATCCCTCCCGTTGATGGTTTTGATGCTTGTTAAGGCTTACATATAGTACTCAGTTGGAGGATAAACACGGTAAGAGTACATCAATTCCACTTAACATTACCTTTCTGATTTATTATATGTATATAAGGGCTTTTATAAAATGGTTAACATGTCTTTCTTCTATTTATTTGTTTTTCTCCACCTTATTCCCTCCCTTTTCTCTCAAAGGATATTTTAATCTGGTGTTTACAACTTCTGTTAACATTACCAATATTCAATGCCTGTTGGAGACGTTTACGTCTAAAAGATATTTCACGTTCTGCTGGTAGTGAATCCTCAGAGATATCATCATCATCTTGTCCATCGAATGGTCAATTTAGTCAATTTACCCAATCTACAATGGATGGTTCAATACAATGCGGTCGATCAGTTGCCTTCCCTTTATTCACAAAAGCAGTCAACCTATTAACAGCTATATCAAATTCACTTCGTCTATTACCAAAAGAAGATTTCGGCTTGGTAATATATCCTTTTTCAGTGTATTCTCATTATCTGTTTTATTCGTTGGCATCTGATTTTTACTCATTTTACATTCATGTGTTTTATACTGGAATTCGTCTTTATAAATTTGAACAGAGACACAACAGACGTTGGTACATTAAGCCTTCAAATAACTGATATTTAATCAGTGTCGTTTGGAGTAAACACAGGAGTCAAACAATGGTGCTTATTGTCACCAGTGATATTCCTAATTGTGGTGGACTGGATTATGCGTCAGACAGTGAGAAACGAGAAGACAGGGATATCCTGGAACGACGTGAAGAACCTAGAAGACCTGGATTTCGGGCGTGGATGATTTATGTTTGATGTCACACAAAATCGAAGACTTACAAGCGAAAACTGACAAACTGGTCGAAGAAGCAGCCAGAGAAGACAGGACTGACTCCAGGTGAACATAGACAAGACGGAGGTTATGAAGATATCCAACCAACAACAACAACATCCAGCGCCAATCACCATCAACGGGAGGGATTTGAAAGAGGTTACTTCATTCACTTATCTAGGGAGCATTGTCTTAACTACAGGAGGATGAGGAACGGACAAGGATGTCAAATCGAGAATCGGAAAGGCGAGAAACACATTCATCAACCTGAAACCAATTTGGAAATCTCCCGCTGTCACTTAACTCAGCATCAACAACAAAATTCGGATTTTCAATACAAACGTCAAGTCAGTCACTTCTTCTATACGGATGGATCAAAAACTTGGCGGCGGGTCACAAAGAATATTTCCAACAGCCTGTTGCAGACCTTTATCAACAACTAACTGTCTTCGCTGGCTCTATACTGAAGATCAGATGGCCGGAAAGAACAAGAACCAACAAGAACCAAACTATGGGAAGAAACAAAACAAGAACCAGTCGCCCAAGAAATATGCAGGAGAAAGTAGAGATGGATTGGACACTCACTCGCTAAGGAGGCCACTCGCTGGGTGACATGTCGCGTCAGGCCACAGCTCGAGTGGAACCCGAAAGGGAAGCGGCGAGTGGGACGTTAGTTCAAGGGTGAAATGGAGGAGATAGTGTGAAGAGGAGTTGAAGCAGTATGGACTAACATGGATGCAGGTGAAAAGTACAGCAGAAGATAGAAGCAAGTGGAGACGTGTAGTTGAAGCCCTATGTTCCACTAGGAACCCAAGGGAATAATAATAATAACCAGTGTTCTGGACAGGGTCTTGGACAAGTGGTATCAAAAATTTCTGATGAAACTCATGGATTACATTGTGCATACGATATTTAAATCATTAGCTATCTTACGTGTTAAGCGGTATAACATGAGGAGTAATACTCAGGTTAGGTGTAGAGTGTCAACTGATGTGGTTTGCATGCTACATCGGTTGAGATTGCTAGGACATGAGCCATCGACTTCCTCAGTGGGCAATCTTAGCCGTCATTGGATTAGGTCGGAAAAGAGTTAGTGATGGTCATATCACAACTTGGCTTCAGTCTATGAAATCTTTAACAGTTAGTTTGAGCCATCCATTTAGGAAGGGGTAGGTTGCCTAGTGGGGTTACTAAGATCCAATAGCCGGAGACTATTGGTGATACGACTCAATGGTGCAGATGCATTCACCCTTTATCCACTAAACCTTCATATCCTTGCTTTTTCTTATCATTCTCCCTCACATTCCCGCTTACTGTTATGATAATAATAATAATTTTCTGATCTAATTGTTTCTCACTTTTATCTACCTTTTTGTGATACATGAAGTGTGGCAACTTTAACCACTGCACTTCTGTGCGAAATACTATCTTGGAACTCAGTCTCTCATCCAGTTTAAATCATTGACGACATTTTCTAACGAACTAGCTTCCGTCCTCAGTTTTTTGTAATTAACAACTTCGTCGATTCACTGTGGGATTTTTGTACATGTATAATATTTTTTTAACAGTGGGGGGAAGTTTACATGGAGGAAGGCTTTTTGCATATTGACGAGGGAAACAGTATAAGCCTAAATGTTTATCATAAAATTTAAAACGAGTAACTTGTCAGGACATTCTGCAACGCACGGGCATTAAATGAAGGGTTTCTTAGATCTGTCACACACTGTGAAACAGCATTATTTACTGGATGACTTTTCGAATACAATTTATTTTCATAATCCTACTCACTGTAGCTACACAACTTTGAAACTTGATTTTTATAGTTCTCATTTTTCCTTCACACTTTCCGTAAAGGTAGTGGAATTTTTCAGATATCTGCGAAAGGTGTTGCATCATTCCTATTGCAAGTGTTCTCAGTTGATTCGATAAATTAGACTTCAGTTATCAACCTCTTACCCCCACCCCGTTATACATTAGATTCGAATCGTGTCATCTTGTCTCATCTCGTTGCATGTTTGTGTGTAACTGCATGTAGAGTGCTGTAGCTGAACTTTATTTCTAGACTTTTTATTTGAGTCTACAGTTTGGATTTCATCAAGTTTTTGTGCTTCACTTATCTTACTGACCATGGCCTAATACTTTAGGCTTATGTATTTGATCTTCCAGTTATTGCATTGTATTAGATAAATCAAATTATTTTGTCTAAGGGACACTATAGAATCTCTTAACCTTTTAAATAAGTGGTGAATGTAATCGGTTGCAGTGAAAGACGATATGCAAACTACTCCTGAACACCTTGAGCAGCAATCTTCGTATGTTTGGCATGCGATTAGCCCCTGTAAAATGCAACATGCTGCTACAGGACTGGACTACGTCAACTCCTAGCTTAGTGATAGGGAGTGAAGTGATAGAACATGTTGACCACTTCACCTATTTGGGAAGTTGTATCAGCACCAACGGATTGATTGGTATTTTTTTTATTTTTTTTCTAATTTTTGATTACAGCTTGATTCCACACAGTACTTTTGGTAGAAGTATGGAATTTTCAGCATGGATATCGGTAGCCCAAATTTTGCAGGCCGACCATAGATATCGGGTGTGCGTCGGTAGGTGATCGAACCCCGGACCATGTGCATGGTCGGCGAGAGTCCTAACCACTGTGCCACCGACGGTGACGAAATCTCAGCACGGATCCGAAAAGCTCCAGCTGCTTTCGCTAACTTACACCATCTCTGGCATAGGTGTGACATCCCACTATCAACCAAGGGATGTGTGTACTGCTCACCAGTTCGCTCCGTCCTTCTCTATGGCTATGGAACATGGCCAATACGAGTTGAAGACATGAAAAGGTTGACTGTTTTTGATCATAGATGTCTACGATCTCTTTCTCACGTTAGGTGGCATGATAAGGTAAGTAAGTAATGTTGACGTTAGGCTAGGCGTAGAGTGTTGGCCAAAGAGGGAAAATCAATCGAAGAGGCTATAGAGTTACATAGATTGAGATGGCTAGGTCACGTGCTTAGCATGCTTAACCATCGCCTCCATCGACAGTCATTACTAGCTGATATAGGTGCAGGTTCGAAAGGAGTAAGTGGTGGCCAAACAAAAACATCACATCAATCAATCCATGAAATCCTTGACAGTTAAACTGAGTCGAGTCAGGTAAAGGGATGCAGACTTCCGGGTTGAGGCCCTCGGGACTCTAAGAATTAATCCATGGCTGGAGACAGACAATAGGTGACATGGCTCAAAATCGTTGTCAATGGCTTACGCCGATGTATTCAGTCTGTAATATTCAGTCTCATATTCCTTTCTACCATTACTCATTCTGTTTCACTCTTATACTTGTCAAATCTCTATTGATTCTCTTCACTCATCTTCTTGTCTTGTCTACCTTTGTGTGGTATTTGGAACGTGGCACCTCGAACTGCTGCACTTCGGTGGCAAGTTCTATGTTTAATCCAGACAGACAGAGGGACCTGTAGTATTATCTTGCAGTGACTTCAGCTTAGCGTTCAGATCTAAATTCATTGACGATCAGTTAATCAAAGTGGGCTGTCACGACCTCAACTTTAATTAAGTCAGTACAAACTGTTTATTGTCGAAGCTATACACTACGGTTAGAATCATTGTAATTAAATAAATATTGCATGCATTTACATTCTTTTATTCTTCTTCTATTTAAGTTACCTTTGTTTGTTTAAACATTTTCAGACTGCAGAGACAGATTTCAGTACAACTCCTATCGGGAAGTTGAATCGTGATCGTGTTCAATTACTTATTAATATTTATGATGCATGTTTAGAGTTTGAGTTGAAAGATCCAATGGCAACTGGTGATCTAACTCATGCTGGTAATTTTCAATCACAGTTTCCAAATCAAACGTAAGTCTGTTTTGTCGTTTTTACCGTAAAAACTGCTTGTTAATTTATCCTGTTGATTGGTATGCGTATTTAGAAACCATTCATGTCAAGCAAGCAGTAGCGTTTACTGACCAGACTCAGATGATCTAATCACTGGACGGTGGGTTTTTTCGTCTTAGGCTGAGCTCGTCAGTGGTGTACTTGCATTGACTCAGCTTAAATTCAAACAACCTGACATTGATCGTTGAGGAATGTGGTGTCTAGACTTAGGTAACTTTTGTCTTAATTATCTCAACCGATGAAGTTTTACAACCTAATCGATTGATTGGCCTTACTGTTCTGAATATCTACGTCTAACTTCATTTTTACTAACCATATCACAGTTACTTTTGTCTGAGAACCTCTAGTTCCTTCATACTATCCACTTTCAACGGTCATGTCTTACAGTTTTAAAGAAGGTAGTATGCCGCTTCAGAAGAGGCTTGATTATACTTGCATTTTTTACGATCTCCTTTCGTCACCTTAAGTCCCTTAGTTAATAGTAATAAACACATATTTCTAAAAAGTTCTAGTTTTTTTAAATTCAGATTGAATATGTCATTACATTTTTATCTTATATGACAGCATTGTGATTGTTGGTGGCCAGCAGTAGAAACTTAAAACATGCATTTTATCCCACTTGGGACTTATCTATTTGATATGGCTACATCTGTTACTTGCCACTGTCAATCCAATAACATCAGCTTAACTTCAAAGCATCGTAATCAAAGCATGTGATCTAGGATCTGACTTGTCAACAGAGTGACTGAGTATTATTATTATTGTTCCCTTGGGTTCCTACTGGAACATAGGGCTTCAACTACCCGTCTCCACTTGCTTCTGTCTTCCGCTGTACTTTTCACTTGCATCCATGTTAGTCCATACCATTTCAACTCTTCTTCACACGATCTCCTCCATGTCGCCCTTGCACTGACGTCCCACTCGCCGTTTCCCTTTCGGGTTCCACTGGAGCGTTGGCCTGACGCGCGATTTCACCCAGTGGCCTCCTCAGCCAGTGAGTGTCCAATCCATCTCCACTTTCTCCTGCATATTTGTTGAGCGATTGGTTCTTGTTTTGTTTGTTCCCATAGTTTGTTTCTTGTTGGTGATTCTTTCTGGCCATCTGATCTTCAGTATAGAGCCAGCGAAGACAGTTAGTTGTTGATAAAGGTGTGCAACAGGCTGTTGGAAATATTCTTTGTGACCCGCCGCTGAGTTTCTGATCCATCCGTATAGAAGAACTGACTGACTTGACTGACGTTTGTATTGAAAATCCGAATTTTGTTGTTGATGCTGAGTTGAGTGACGAAGATTTCCAAATTGGTTTCAGGATGATGAATGTGTTTCTCGCCTTTTCGATTCTCGATTTGACATCCTCGTCCGTTCCTCATCCTCCTGTAGTTGAGACAATGCTCCGTAGACTGAGTATCATGGTCTAGTAAAATAGGTCAACAGGAGATTACTCTTACACGTATACTCATGTAACTCATCTTCCAATAATTTTAATTTGTAAATAAAATTACTCTTTATTCAGTCACCTTAGATTGTCTACGCCGATTCTAATGACATTCACGACAATACGATTCTTAGTGTAGTAATCAGTTATATACTGAAGTTACTCTACGACTAGGTATCATTGATTGATAACTGTAGCAACAATCATACTTTCGTAACCCGTTTTCAAGTTTGGTCAAGGGTTGATGTCATTTAGAGAACAGTCGAGAACGAGGCAGTGTCGGACAGCTTTTTCATCCTAGTTTTGGACTATTCAGTAGTGTGCACCCACCACCCCACCGGAAATAGAACCCAGGACCTTCTGGTTGACTTTGTGGACCATTAAGCCATTTGGTCCCAAATCCAATATCTCATGAATTCTAACTTCTCTTAATTCACTATATAGCGCGAACTCCAGCCAACATCATCGGCGAATATTTGTTCTTCTAGCCGATTTGGTCGACCCCACAGACTACGACTTTCCCGCTAGGCAACTTCAGGCAACTTCGTCTTGTCAGCATCAGATTAGTTGAAAAAATATCACGACTTATTAGGAGCTGAAATTCATTAGCCACTGAATCGGGTCCCAGTGGTTGAATGGTCTATGATGAGCTTGCCTTGTAAGCTGAAGGCCCTGGTTTCGTACCCTGGCGGTTGGTGCATACTGATGAAGAGGAGTCCCAAACTGGGGCTGAACAGCTTTCCGGTTCTCTCGGATTTTCTAATGATGATTCTCTAACTGATATCAATCCGTGATCATACTTGAAATACATCAAATCCCTACAAAGTAACTCTTCATCTGCTTTCGTGCAAGAGTCTTTATTAATCCCTCTATCTAATACACCATTGTGTTAATTACTCAGTCTGCGAGTAGACTGTGTAAAGTAAGTTCATTTGACAACTGACTTGAATGAAGAGAATGTGATCACAGTTTAGAGGAAAGTTTTCCGCATTGTTGATTTCGAACCAGATGCCTAATGGTTGATCTATGACCCCTTTTTTCATTCCTTTGCGTACCAAGGGGACCGGTAGTGTTGTTGCTCCTATGGGCTAAGGGTCGCGCCTAACTGTACCTCATCTCGGGATTTACTACCGGCTAACAGAGACTTGAGAATGCAATGTCTTCGAATCGAACCTAACTCACGCGCGTGCTTGGGATCTGTCTGTCTGTCTGGATTCAACATAGAACTTGGAACCGAAGTGCAGCAGTTCGAGGTGCCACGTTCCAAAGAGCACACAAAGGTAGACAAAAAGATGGGTAGAGAGAATCAATAGAGTTTTGACAAGTATAAGAGTGAAACAGAATGAGTAATGGTAGAAAGGAATATGAGACTGAAGATTACAGAGACTGAATACATCTGCGTAAGCCATTGACAAGGATTTTGAGCCATGTCACCTATTGTCTGTCTCCAGCCATGGATTAATTCTTAGAGTCCCGAGGGCTCCAACCAGCCCGGAAGTCTGCATCTTCCTACCTGACTCAGTTTAACTGTCAAGGATTTCATGGATTGATTGATGTGATGTTTTTGTTTGGCCACCACTTACTCTCTTCCAACCTGTACCTATATCAGCTAGTAATGCCCGTCGGGGTGGGGGAGGCGATGGTTAGGCATGCGCACCACGTGACCTAGCCATCTCAATCTATGTAACTCTATAGCCTCTTCGATTGATTTTTTCTCTTTGCCCAACACTCTACGCCTAACCTAACGTCAACATTACTTACCTCATTATACCACCTAACGTGAGGAAGAGATCGTAGACATCTATGATCAAAAACAGTCAACCTTTTCATGTCTTCACTTCGTACTGGCCATGTTTCAGAGCCATAGAGAAGGACGGAGCGAACTGGTGAGCAGTACACACGTCCCTTGGTTGATAGTCGGATGTCACGCCTACGCCAGAGATGGTGTAAGTTAGCGAAAGCAGCTGGAGCTTTTCGGATCCGTGCCGAGATTTCGTCACCAATCAGTCCGTTGGTGCTGATACAACTTCCCAAATAGGTGAAGTGGTCAACATGTTCTATCACTTCACTCCCTATCACGAAGCTAGGAGGTGACGTATTCCAGTCCTGTAGCAGCATGTTGCATTTTACAGGGGTGAATCGCATGCGAAACATACGAAAATTGCTGCTCCAGGTGTTCAGAAGACTTTGCATTTTGTCAGCATCCTCCCCCAACAGAACTAAGTCATGTGCATATTCTAAGTTCATACTATTCCCTGGTAACAGGTCGATTCCTAAGTCGTTAATTTCAGTTAAGTTCTATTCTGCGGCTTAACCACTGACGGATTTAACCCCTTAGTTGTACCGAATATGTCTAGATTATCATTTCAGTTACTGAGGATTTTATGTGTTTGTCTTGTGAATAAATTTTGCCTACCTGTGTGGCATGTCAGCAGCATAATTTTAGTTAAGTAATCTATCCCTGTGGTAGCAATTTAAACCGTTATTACCTGGGGTGGATTTCCACTAATTGTATTTTGATGAGATTATGTGAATCCAACATTGTAAGTAGATAATTTTGTTATAAAGTGAACAATTCATGGAATAGTTGATTTTTATAACTAAATCAGTAGTCTGTTGGATTTTTAAGTAATAATATCACTGGATTTGCAGTTAATAGTGTCCTCTGAGCTGGTTGGTTTAGTTGCGGAGCTTTCGTAGTCCTTCTGGACGACATCTTCAAAGCCATATTTAGCACAAAGTGAAATTTAAATTTCTTCATGAGTGATAGAATTGTGTCTCCTGGTGACCATCTTTACATATGTATTGACCATTTTCTATTGACTTGGATTTTAAGCTTTCAGGTCACCTGATTCACTTTTTATTAGTTGGTATATTTCGTCTGTATTAACGTGTTTGTTAATTGCATTTTCGTTTGAGTACCAGGCTTCGAGGAATTCCCTGACTGCACTTTTGGTGCTTCCTCTGTCTAAGATTTTGAAATTATCCCAATCAAATTGATGACCATAATTGTCTATATGCATTGATACTAAAGAATACATATCGTATCTTTTCACGGATGATTTGTGTTCTTGGATTTTAATTCGAAGGGGACGCCCACTTTGGCTGATGTAATGCTTGTTGCAGTTCATACAATTTATTTTGTAAATGGTATTAATTTTATCCCCTTTTTCTGTTGGGTCTTTTGGTTTGCATAATATCGAATTAAGCGATTTTACTGGTTTGTGTGCTATATCTATATCAAACGGTTTCAGTATTCTAGCTGTTATTTCAGAGATATTATTCATGTATAGTGGGATGAATTTTCTTGTGGTCTTTGATGATGGTTTCTTGTTGGTGTTTTGATTCGACTTTAAACACTTTTTGGTGAAATTTTGTGGATAACCATTCTTTTTGAAGACCGTTTGTAGGTACTTTTCTTCCATTCTTTTCAATACTGGAGTGCTACAATGTGTCTGAACTCTTTTAAACAATGTCTGCACACAGTTTCTTTTGTGAGTAATTGGATAATGGCTAGTATAGTTGAGTATTTGATCTGTGTGCGTTGATTTTCTATATACTTGTGTTTCTAAATCTCCTTTGTTGGTTCTCCTGATTAAGACATCTAAAAATGGGATTTTGTTATCTAATTCTTCTTCTCTTGTGAATTTGATATCTTCAAATATGTTGTTTATTAATTTATGGGTATTCTAAATCAATTCTCTTAATTATTGCAAATGTATCATCAACGTAACGTATCCAGATTTTCGGTTTAATTATAGGTAGAGCTATTAATTCTAATCTTTGCATAACGGCTTCAGCTATTAATCCTGTTAGCTACTAATCCTGAAGATGTTGTCCAGAAAGACGACGAAAGCTTCGCAACTAAACCAGCCAGCTCAGAGAACACTATTAATTGCAAATCATTCACCTGAGCTACAAATCTTCTCTATTATTTCAATATCACTGGATATTTGATCAATCTTGTATATATATATATATATATATATATATATATATATAATGTTTTTTTACTTTCTTTCTAATAATCTTTTTTAATCTTTGCTTTCTTTCAGTTCTCCTGATTCAGCTTGGCTGCGTATTCGTCAACTATTCACTAAACGTTTAACTCTAGTAAATTTACTCAATGGAAAAAGCACTGGCAACAGTCAAAATTATGGTTTTTTATCTACACCGTCTAGACAAACTGGAGACTTTCGTAGTGGTGGTGGTCTACTAATTATGAGTTTAATTTCACTTTCTCAAGCAAATTTAAAAAATATTCTAATCGCTAGTATTAAATCAGAGTCAATGAATTCACTGGCTTGCTATATCCTTCAAACTTTATCGACACGATTAAATCAATTTACACGATATAATGATGGAAATATTCCGTGTGTATATCGTGATGCACTCCTGAATGAATTGAATCCAATTATGAAGTGAGTAGGCGGCTTATCTTACTGATTGTGCATTAACTTTTTGCTTTTTTGTTTTTGCCCTTATTTTTCGTGATTACCTGATTTGTGTATTCGCAAATTGAGGAGATATTGTGGTTTATTACCACAATACCAACAACGGAGACAGAGAGCTACCAGTGAACACCAACCCCCGCCCCGACGAAATCAGAAGTCCTGAAGGCAATCAAGATGCTAAAAGCTGGAAAAGCAGCAGGACCAGATGGAATCCCAGCAGAAGCATTGAAAATGGACCCAGAGACAACAGTGGACTTGACGACGCCACCACACTGGAGAAGGTGTGTAAAGAAGGCAAAGTACCCGAGGATTGGAAGGAAGGATACTTACTTATTCAAACTACCAAAGAAAGGAGACTTAAGTCAATACAAGAACTGGCGGGGAATTATGCTTCCGTCCATCCGAAGCAAAATACTAAGCCGCATCATCCTGGAGAGAATCAAACATGCCCTGGATGAAAAACTTCGACCGGAAGAGGCTGAATTCAGGAGAAACAAGTCATGCATTGATCAAATCGCCACATTACGGATCATCATTGAACAAAGCTTGGGATGGCAGTCACCTCTCCACCTCACCCAACTTCATCGAATTTGAAAAGGCCTTTGACAGTGTCGATCGAGAGGTGATTCGGAAACTACTTCGCTACTACGGTGTGCCACAGACAACTATATATCTCATCCAACAGCTGTACAACAATGCTGCATTCCAAGTAATCCACAACGGGAAACTTAGGGAATCCTTCGAAGTGAGGGCAGGAGTAAGACAAGCTGGCTGCCTACTATCGCCAATGACTTTCCTAATTGCAGTAGACTGGATAATGCGACAAACAGTGGGCAATGAGGAAACAGGTATAAAATGGACTCATACAAAAAGCCATCTTGGAGGATCTGGACTTCGCTGATGATATATGTCTGATTTCCCACAAACTGGAAGATATGCAAGCGAAAAGCAACAAGTTGGCAGGAGAAGCATCAAAGACGGGAAGGACTTCAGGTGAACATAGAGAAAACAGAGGTGATGAAGATCCTTGGGTAACACCACCAACAGCAATAACAACAACAGACAACAATCAGCCAGCATAAACGGAAGGAACCTGAAAGAAACAAGCTCCTTTAGCTACCAACCTGGGAAGCATCTTCTCAACTACAGGCCAACAGAACTGACGAGGATATCAAAGCAAGAATCGGGAAAGCAAGACAAGCTTTCACTACTCTTAAGTCTGTGTGGAGGTCAACAGCAGGTCAAGAGGAATTAAAGGAAATAATAATAATAATGTGGTTTATTAACTTTTAAGTACTCATTTCACAGTCAGTAGGCCTTGGGTTCGACGCCAGCTCCACCTACCTCAATTTGAACAATAGTGTTCGGAACATGATCAGTAGATATTCCTGTGTAGAACTGTGAGCTTTTGTCAAATAGATTTCCTCCGTAATGGAATTATACTCTACCACAGTGCCCAAATTCTATCCTTATATATCAACAACTCCATTTTCTTTTTTTGCGTGATGAGTTCTTGGTTGGTCATTTGTACTGCAGAGTTCTTTGTCGTTTGTCTTTTCTGGACGGCCATGTGATATTTAGTATGGAGCCAACTAACTGTTGGAGATGATTTTAGTGACACCGTACGTCAAGTCTCTGAACCATATGGAAACTCTCACTTGACAGTAGTGTTGAGAATGTGAATCTTGCTGTTAGTGGTGATTGCAGTAGGTTTCCACACCGATTTCAAGTCGCCACACTCCATGTAGCACACAAAGCAAGAGAAGAATATAGAAGAAATGCATAATATAGACAGTAAAGAGGTGTAAGACAAAGGTACAGCAATAACGAAGAACAAAACAGTTTAATTGGAAATCATGAGTCAAAAGGAGTGGATGCATCTGCGCCATCATGAAGAACGATTTTGAGCCATATCACCAATTGTTTCCAACCATTGGTTTTCACTGTCCCGAGGACCCCAACCAGTCATTCAGGAAGTCTACACCTTCCTACGTGGCTTAGACAAACTGTTGTAGATTTCATTGACTGGTGCCATGTTTTCGTTTGACTGCCGCTAGCTCTTCTCCAGTCTGACCCTATATCAGCTAACATTGCCCATTGTCGAGGAAGGCGATAGCTAGGCGTGCATGCGTAACACATGTCCTAACCATCTCAGTCGATGTAATTTCACAGCCTCGTCGACTGATTTCCCTTCCTTACCTAGCACTCGAGCGACACCTAACCTCAATATTGCTCACCTTATTATACCACTTCACACGGGAGATAGAACGCAGACACCTATGATCGAAGACAGCTAATCTTTTCATGTCTTCCACTGATACAGATGTAGATCACTTCACTCCGTAATGTTGAAATAGTATCAAAATTACTTCGTGGTCGACGGTTCTCGTTGAGGTACGTGTATTGTGTGAAGGATAATGATATTATCTGGTTAACCCGGTGGTTGGTAGTCCAGAGTAGTAGTCTGCAGCTTCACACGGACTAATTAGTACAGATAGTTGACTTTCAGACAATGAGTCCCAGTCTCGAATCACTTTTTCACAGAGTATCGCTAGCCTTCATCTAGTTATGACTTATTGTCAGGCATTTCATCATTCACCTAGTTTTTTTTAAAGTAACATTCTACGATGAATAAACTAGATACTTCAGCTACATCTCTGCAAATCAACATTTGAAAATTAATCTACTGCTCACTAGTAACTCATTACAGAATGAAGTTACGCAAAGTTTTAGTGGAAGATCGTGTTCCGCGAAGTCCACCAAGTTGGTCATGTGGAGAGATACACACTAACTGATGTTGGTTGATAGTCGTGTTATATTGCAGAAGATTTAAGTGATGGGCCACTGAATTTCGTCCGGGTTTCTGAATCGTATACAAGTTATGGTTGGGTTCAAATTTTAACCTAAGGTTCTAGGTTTCGATCTCCTATGGGCTCATGGTTGCGTACTGTTAAAGACGAAACAGCTGTCCAGCACTCCCTGGTTTCTCCGTGACTGTCTAAGTGAAGTCAATTCG
This sequence comes from Trichobilharzia szidati, assembly GCA_944472155.2. Classification (NCBI taxonomy): domain Eukaryota; kingdom Metazoa; phylum Platyhelminthes; class Trematoda; order Strigeidida; family Schistosomatidae; genus Trichobilharzia; species Trichobilharzia szidati. Next base: position 17,440,565 of record OX235272.1, on the reverse strand, counting down.
TGATCAAAATCAAAAGACGGTTTTCTCTATCGAAAAAGTTATCCTCAAAGGTTCAACAAGACGTATAACAGTCTATTATTAAGTAACAAGGGGGGATGTCATTTGGATGTGAAATAGCAGTTGATATAATTACTTCTAAGTGGTTCCTACAGATAAAAAGAAATTACGTAACGATCACTGACACAGTAGAAGTAAGTGTTCGAGACCTGTTAAGGTGAAAAGCCTCACTTCTATTGTGTCGGCAATTATTACTTAATTTCCTTCTGCTTTTAGATACCATTTCTGGGTGATCGTGTCGATTACGTCAAACCCGCTATTACTCAATAGAAGACTGCTAAACACCTTCAGCAACTGTAAATACGACTTGCGGTCAGCGGGTCCTCGGTCCGAATCTCGCTCCACCTACTTCAGCCCGGGGAGCTGAGTAGTATCGCTAGGCCCCTTAACAATAAGTGTGCCTCATAGACTGGAACACGAAAAACCTATCCCGAGAAATGAGTTAAAAAGAAACGACTGTACAGCCTTCGAAGATGACTTCAGTGATAAAGGGAATTTTATTCGCTGAATAGCCTTTAATTTTTTGCCATGATTCTATGTTGTATTCTGTGATTAATATATTCAGACTAATTTGTTGCAATAATGTAATTTATTAAGTTACTTTTCATTGATTCACTCATTCTTTCAGGTGCGTAATTCGCTTTTATCATCATAAAATAATGTCAAGTGAACAGTGTGGTTCACTTCCTAGTCATAGTTCTGTGCCTACGGCTACTGCCACTGCTACTACAACTAATTCTGATGATGAAGCGACCAATCAACCAGAGGTGGTATCTAAATCTCGCACCACAGGCACCACCACCATGATGTCAACGTCAACAGCAGCTTTAAAAGTTTTCGATATTGGATTAACACTGGCACTACACTATTTGGGTACTCAAAGACTGCATAAAATATGTAGAATACTTTATCCTGTTACAGAAAATCCAGATTATTCAGAGCATTTACTCAATCCAGAGTCATGTGATTCAGAGGATGTAGACATCACTGATAATGATGATGATGATGCGACATCTGAGTCTATAATTTCTGCAGTGACACCAGCTCAAGCGCTTTCATCATTTGTTAAATTAGTTAAAGTGAGTTGTTGTTGTCTTACTGTTATTCGTTGACTGTTTTAATCTGTTGTACATTTTTTTTATTTAGTCAGTTGGTTATTTCGATAGAAGTCACCTGTTACAGGGCTATATGAGTCAGACACTTTTTGTGTGTGACGACTGATGGTACTATGCAGTTAGCTAAGCTGAAGCAAGTGGAGTAGGATTCGATTTATGGCTCATTGGTTTAGACCAACCATTGAGTTAAGGGTTCGAACCCCGCTCCATCTACTTTGGTCTAGACATTAATGGCCCTAAGGATTGTCTTTTTACCATGGAAAAGTCTTGTTGACTTAGAATAAACGGGGATGACATCGTCTTCCTAGGTTAAGACTCTGATAAAATGTAGAGTCTTCGGAGCATCTTGAGCAGAAACCTTCGAATGTTTGGCATGTGATTCTCTCCAATCATATGTAAGATGATGCTATAGGACTGGAATACATTTATTGCTACCTTAACGATAGGAAGTGAAGTGGTAGAGCGTGTTGACCACTTCACTTATTTCTGACGAAATCTCAGCACGGATACAATAGGCTCGTGTGGGATTTGCCAACTTACGTCATCTCTGGCGTAGACGTGATATCCGGCTATCGATTAAAGGACGTGTGTACTGTGCAATAGTTCGCTCTATTCTCCTTTATGGCTACGAGACATGACCATTGAAAGAGGAAGATATGAAAAGGCCGCCTGTCTTTGATCACCGATGTCTGCGTTCTGTCTCCTATGTTAAGTGGTATAACAGGGTGAGTAATATTGAGGTTAGGCGTGCATATTGTTAGGTAAGGTGGGAAAGTCAATCGACGAGGTTTTGGAGGTGGATCTTTGGAGATTGCCAGGACGTGTGTTACTCATGCCTAGTCATTGCCTTCCTCGACAGGCATTGTTAGCTGACAGGATCAGGTTGGAAAAGAACTAGTGGTGGTCAAAACAAAACTAGGAATCAGTATATGAAATATTTCAGAGTCAGTTTAAGCCACGTAGGGAGGTGTAGACTACTTGGTTGATGTCCTTGAGATGCTAAGAATCAATGGCTGGAGACAATAGGTGATGTGGCTCAAAATCTGGCTCATATGCATTCACTCTTTGTAACCTCCGATTTCCAGTCAACCGTATTGTTATTCCATGTTACTATTCTTTCTCCCTAACATTTCTGCTTATTTCATTCTTTTGAGTCTATTTTCTTTTCTCTGTTGTTTTTCTTTGTGTGCCACATGGAGTGTGGCAACTTAAAGTGTTGCACTTCTATGTAAAGATCTTTGTTGAAAACAATTGGTCAGTCAATCTTAGCCTCCAGGTAGTATCATTGGCTTCGACACAATAAAAAATTTGTTTCGGGTGGCCATATACTTACATTGGCAGTCATAAACACAAGGATTTTAATTATTATTATTGTCTCCTTTGGGTTGAGAGTGGTACATAGGGCTTCACCAGCATGTCTCCTCTTTAGCTGGGCCCACGATTGCTCATAGTCTGTCATCTCCTCTTTGCATGATCTCCTCCATGTCACCTTCGGACGCCCCACTCCGAGTTCCCTATTCGAATCCCACTAGAGCTATCTATGTCTTGGCGCGATGTGATTCGGCAGTCTCCTCAAAGTGTACCTAATCCCCATTTCCATTTTCTCCTACATATTTGTTGAGCAATAGTTTCTTGGTCAGTTTATTCCCGTAGTTCCTTGTTGTTGATTCTTTTTCGCTATTTGATCTTCAACAATTGAATATCCACTCATATTTCCTAGAGAATTTGGAATAACAAATAGCAGTGACACAACGTGGTAGTATATATATATATATATATATATCTTGTTCTGAATACACATGAACAGTAAGAACCTTGTTTATAGGAGAGTTGTTGCCGTACAACTTTCAAGGACAATAAGATAACTCTTTCCTTAGGAACTCGACATTCGAGCTAAATCATAGTTTGAAAATCCCCATTGAGTCATGTGAAAAAGAGAAGACGGTCAGCGAAGAGACTCTTTTCGGCGAATTCATTCACATACAGCTGTACAATCGCATTTATATATAATTATTTGTGTGTCTGTATGTGTGTACATGAAGTTTGTCAAGTTTAGATAATTGATCAGGTAATACAACAGCTGCCACCCCGCGATTCAGTTCACGCTGGAGAAAGAGTCCAAATCCAAAATATCCCTTCTTGACGTCCAACTAACAAGAGAACAGGATGGAACACTGAAAAGGTCTATCCATAGAAAGTCGACGTGGAACAGACAGCTTACTAACTTTCACAGTTGGGTACCCCTATACACCAAACGAAACCTGATCCGTTCACTCAGCTACAGAGTTCGCAGAATTTGTACCCCGGACACCATAGAAGATGAACTGGACAATCTCAAGAGAATCCTCGTCGAGGATTGTTATCCAGGAAGATTTATTGCAAAATCTATGAGTCCTAGGCCACAAGAGCCGCCCATGCTTAGCGTCCCGAAAAAACTATACATGAATCTTCAATTCAATGGAGATATATCTGCGGAAACACTAAAAAATTGACTGTCGCGCTCACTTAAGAAGACCTTCTTCGCAGCTGAACTACGACTAACCTTCTCCACAAAACCTATGATTCATGTGAACGTGAAGGATAAGCTACCGCTGCTGGCCTCATCAATGTGTATTTACCAATTCACCTACTCGTGTGGAGCCAGGTATGTCGGCCGTACCCAGCACTCGCTTTCCAAACGTATCACCGAATACCAACATGGTTTTATAAAGGAGAAAATCGATGCTCCCGCAGTTCCATCTTAGAACATCTGAAAAAATCCGGACACCAAGCTACACCGCAAACAAACTTCAAAGTCGTCTACAGAGTAAGAAGTAGTCTTCCTAGAGGTGTACGAATCAGACTTCTTCAAACTGCATAAGCAATGGCGATTCACTTGCTAAGTCTTGAACTCTGCATACAGAAGAAGTTCGTTCAATCACTACACTTGCAATGGACATAATCTATCTTATTAGCCGACAAGTAAATTTTACCTAATCTTTTTTTTCTGTCTCTTCATTAGTATTATTTGTCTTCTCAATTGTAATATTTTACATTTTAAACTTTCTTGTTCTCTACCCCCACCCGATTTAATTTCTACACCTCACTACCACTGTTACTGACTTGAACAACGCTCAATTTCTAATCATTTATGTTACGTCATCCAACTTATTTGCTCAATTTCACTTTAGTTGCTGTCTCATTAACTTTGTTTCTATATTAGATCATTCTTGTATTACCTGATCAATTATCTAAACTTGGCAAACCTCATGTACACACATACAGACACACAAACAATTATATATAAATGCGATTGTACAGCTGTATGTGAATGAATTCGCCGAAAAGAGTCTCTTCGCTGACCGTCTTCTCTTTTTCATAAATCATAGTTGACAGAAATATATAGACACTAATCTGATCTGAATTTCTTTGATTAAAACTATAAAAATAATCATCGTGCAACACTTGTTATACATTAAACAAAGCAGAAATCAATATTAGTATTAGCCAACTAAGTGAATAATGTTTCGAATTACAAAAGTAATGATTTATCCTAGTGCAGTATACTTACTCGGCACTTCCTTCACGGCCAGACAGTGTGATAGTTAGTACCTTTGGGTCGACAGAGTCAAACGTGGCCTTCAGGTCAAGAAATATGGCACACCCGTAATTCCGTCTATGTTACAGAATTCATCTAAGGGTGTGACGATGTGGTTGGTACCCCCTTGTCCTGGCTTAAAGTCTGCCTGGTTATTAGAAGCTTGTTTCTCATGAGCACCCCTGAGTTTATGTGTAGTTATTGAACTTGGAATTTATTATGGAGAACTAACTTCTCATACTTATTACTAGTGAAGTAAAGTTTTAAACAAAGACAAAGAATTACTTGAGTAACTGTGTGCCTAAGTGGTAACCTGTTTGTTACATGCTGGGTTTTATTCCTGGTGGTGTTAATGTGTGCGAAATAGTGGTGTGATTCTTTTTGTTCAGTAGCTGACTTTCGACCATTACCGTCTTCGATTTGAATCCTCCCTCATCCTCTTGAGCCAAGTTGTATTATCTTGTACTCTTCATACAATAAGTGTGACTCATAACCTGGTAAGTGAAAAGGAATCTGCGCTAGTCAGCCGATTTCTAACTAACTACATTAGTAGTTACATAACATGTAAACACATCTTTTTTTTCTTCAGGTTATTACTTCCATGAGTCCGTTTATAAGCATTTGATTTGTTTCATGTTTGATCATTGATTGATATCATTTAGAGAACGACTGAAAACCATGGAGTAACGGACAGCTGTTTCGTCCTTTTTGGGACTCTTCATCAATGCGCACTAAGGACCTCACCAGTGGTCAAACCACGAACCTTTAGGTTACAAGGCCAAGTTCGTTCTTTATTCAACCACTTGGATTGTAATTCGGTGACTCGTGAATTCTAACTTCTATCGATTCGTGATATTAGCAAGTCCAACTGCTAATTTCATTGGCGAGTATTTGTCCTCACTTCCGACTTGGTGAACCCCACTGATAACGACTTCTTCACTAGAACTTCATGTAACTTTGTCCTGTACTCAGCCACTAGCGAGTATCAGATTAATTTTCAAAGGTTCTTTTGATTTGTTTTAATTGTGACCATGGATAGATGGGATTCGCAGGTAATTAGATTCTGACCCAGGTGGTTGGTTGCTCAACAGGCTTGAAATCGTAACCCTAATGTCCCGAGTTCTATCTCTAGTGGGGCCGTGAAGGTTGACCGATGACTAGTCTCGAAATAAGACGGCACAGCTGTCCAGTACTTCTTGGTTTTCAATTAATCTCCAACCGACATTAATCCGTCATAAAACTAGGAGTACTGATAATTATGTATTTAAAACTTTCATTTATTTGTTTCCTTTAATATTTCTTTTTTCTAGTCATGGGTGACTCGACTGTTGAATCCATCCGGTACAGCGATTAGTTTATCTACACAAAAATTGACCAGTCATAATTTTCCACATGCAAAAGATCTTGTTATCCTATTACCAATATTAGTGAAACTTTGTCGTGTACGGTCTACAGTTGGCTCTGAAATTACAAATCTTGAATTGAATCAATTCAATCCTTATCCAAATCTGTCTCGTGTACTAGCCTGGTTGTTAAGACTAATGCGTAGTCCAGTGGGGGGTTCACGTAATCTACCAGTAAGTAGTGGTACACAAATGAAACATGCAAATGCTATCCCTATCACTTCACGTGTTCAACTCATCAATCAAACTATTTGGTTAGCACATTTAGTCGGTTCAAATTCATCAAGTCGAATTGTAGAAAGTAATGATACAGATTTATCACTGGATGATATACTTCTCACGTTATCGACTGATCTGACTACTGTCTTGGGGAATGTTACTGATGCTAAGGTATATACGTGCTTTTTTCATTACTTTTATTTTTTTAATAATAATAATATGCTTTATTCCAAAACAGTACTTGTGATACAGAATGGAATTCTCAGCATTTTTACTACAGTACTGCATCCAGTTAGTACATTATCAATAAATAGAATTCTACATAGATTAAGGAAATCTCAGTTCATTATGACAACAACATATTGCGATGTCGGTAGTAAAGCCAAAGTTGAACAGTGTTTGAAGGTGTTAGAAAAGTAGGCGCTATCATATTTACTGGCGTAAGCGGAAGAAAGAAACAAAACGGCACATAACAGGAAAAAAAGTGAGAGAATAGGAAATGAAAGAAAGAAAATGTTGTACCTATAAATGAAATGAGTTGGAAAGACGAGGTCTAGTTGTTCTACTGACTATTTAATGAATCATAGGTGTCACGCCTAATGCTTTCTTTATCACACAGAACACGAGCTAAGCAGGGTATGGTTGAGTTTTTGTACTTGCTATTGCAAGCATATAGTTTTCTATATAGGCTTCTGGTTTTACCTGATGAGACGGAAGGGGAGAGTTGTGAGTGAAGAGGGTGGTGTGAGTTAGATAAAATGGATTATCCCATTTCTCATATGAGTCCAAGTGCCTACCTGTCGACCAGAATACTAACAAGCTGGTTAAGTGGCACGTTGCCTACTCTGCTAACAACCTTTAGCATCCTGCGTAATATGATGTTATAGTCTTTCTTCAGTAGACCGGGAAAAACCAAGGGGGAACAATAGAGAATAATAGGTAGAATGCGAGAGTTAACGAATTGTAGGAGTAAGGGTTGGTTTGGGTTATACCAGAATGTTTTAACTTCTTGATGTAGAAGGTAAGACGGAATATTTTCTTAGAAATCGCCAAGATATGAGGCGACCAGGAGAGATCAGCAGATAGACTGGCGCCTAGGTATTTAATTTCCGACTTGGTTTCCATTTCAGTGCCATCTATGTTGCACACCTCGTGAGAGCCAACCAGTTTGTTTAGGTCGGATTTATGCCTGAAGGTGAAATTGACTGTTTGGCATTTGGAGGGGTTTAAGGTAAGACCGTTTTCCTTGTACCACTGGCTGATTGATTTCTGACAGCTGATTTCTGAAAGCAAACTTGGTGTACTTTTTCATTGTTTATCATTGTTTGCTTCTTCGATCCCACGTGAAACATATAGGGCTTCAGGAGCACATCTGCGTTGTCGTCGTTTTCACCCGGTCCCACGATTTCCCATAAATTTTTATTCCCTCCCCACGTGATCTCCTCTGTGTCACTGTTGGATGCCCAACTCGTTATTTACTATTCGGGTTACATTTGAGAGCGTGGCGGTGATATCAGTCATCGACCTACTCTGCTTGTGTCCGATCCATCTCCATTTCCTTCCGTACAATTGTTAGTTAGTGGGTTCATTGACTTTTCTCGTATCTTTTCTGATTGACCATCTGATCTTCAGTATCGGATCAGAGAAGGCAGAGGTAGATGAAAGTCCGCACTAGGCTGTTGAAAATACTTTTGACGACATGGAAGCGAAGTCTCTGAACCGTTATAGACTAAAGTCGATATAAATCATTTACTTTTCTAGGAACAATTAGTTTGTTTTTCTTGAGAAGTAGTAATGAAAGACCAACTGGTGGAATAAACAAAGTTTTCTACAATGAACCTCTATTGTTCTCAGGATTCTTGGATGGAAGTGGTTTTTTGATGTGAATTTTTCCCATCTTTACCACCTTATCCCATTGGAACATTGGGTATGAAACTTTAAGATTTTAGTAGCATCGGCTTTACACCCAACCTTCTCTCTTTTCTGGGCTTACTACCGGCTAGTATACCGGGCAAGATTGAGGAGTACGTCGACCGGCAATGGAGCTTGGAACTGCCTCTAGTCTGGTGATCATTCTGTCATTGCACCACAGTTATTATTATTATTGTTCCCCTGGGTTCCTAGTGGAACAAAGGACTTCAGCTGCACGTCTCCACTTGCTCCTGTCTTCTGCTGTACTTTTCACTTGCATCCATGTTAGTCCATACTGTTTCAACTCCTCTTTACACGATCTCCTCCATGTCACCCTTGAACTGACGTTCCACTCGCCGCTTCCCTCTCGGGTTCCACTCGAGCATTGGCCTGACGCGCGATGTCACCCAGCGAGTGGCCTCCTCAGCGAGTGAGTGTCCAATCCATCTCCACTTTCTCCTGCATATTTGTTGGGGGCGATTGGTTCTTGTCTCGTTTGTTCCCATAGTTTCTTTTTGGTGATTCTTTCCGACCATCTGATCATGAGTATAGAGCCAGCGAAGACAGTTAGTTGTTGATAAAGGTGTGCAACAGGCTGTTGGAAATTTTCTTTGTGACATACTGGCCAAGGTTCTGATCCATCCGTATAGAAGAACTGACTGAGTTGACGTTTGTATTGAAAATTCGAATTTTGTTGTTGATGTTGATGCTGAGTGACGAAGATTTCCAGATTGGTTTCAGGTTGATGAATGTGTTTCTGGCCTTCCCGATTCTCCATTTGACATCCTCGTCCGTCCCACCTGCCTGTAGTTGAGACAATGCTCCCTACCTAGATAAGTGAATGAAGTAACCTCTTTCAAATCCCTTCCGTTGATGGTGATTGGCGCTGGATGTTGTTGCTGCTATTGTTTTGTTGTTGTTGTGTTGGGTGGTTATTTTCATAACCTCCATCTTGTCTATGTTCACCTGGAGTCAGTCCTGTCTTCTCTGGCTGCTTCTTCGACCAGTTTGTCGATTTTCGCTTGTAAGTCTTCGATTTTGTGTGACATCAAACATAAATGATCCACGCGCGAAATCCAGGTCTTCTAGATTCTTGACGTCGGTCTAGGATATCCCTGTCTTCTCGTTTCCCACTGTCTGACGCATAATCCAGTCCGTTACCTTATGTAAAATACGAAGAGTAAATCAACCTTTAAGTTATTTCATTTCATAAATAAAGCACAAAGAAGGAATATATGCATGGATAGTTTGAGTCGTTTGAGTTTCGACAGATATTTAGCTATTCATCATTAAACTACGTGTATATTGGATAGAAGTTCGTTCCATTTTTCTTTGCAGCTGTGAAACAACTATCTATCTATTAGTTGAAGCTATAGGGAGATTATTCAAATTGGTGGGGGGGGACCTCTCCTCCCCTGAACATAGTTTCTGTGTATCAGGTTATTGATCCAAATTTGCATTGAATTAAGGGTAATGATACTACGCAGTTATACTGTCTGTAGATTGGGTGGAGTGACGTTCACAATTGGTACCCATTGGAAAAAGTGGAGTGCTTTTAAGCCAATAAGGAGTCACATTTTCATAGAAATACTGTAACTCCTTGACCAGGGATACTTTCATTCTCCAGCTTACGTTATGTGGAATATATTGGTAATGAATATTGGTAACTAATTAGCGTTTGTAATTGATAGGGACCTCGCCTACTTCAATAGCCGGTCCCTAAGCCCAGAAAAAAGGGGGAAGGTTGGGTGTGGGGCTAGTGACCCTATCTTGAGAAATCAACCCAGTGGCTACCAAAGTGCACTGCGAAAATGTAAAAAAAATAATTAATCCCTAGCTGGAATTGGAGAGGTGGGATGACGCGGGTTGGTGGAAGCTTTCAGAAAGCCAATCAGATGATTTATCTTCTTTCGATGAAAGCAAAAATAAGCATGGGGACAGGGGATGTTCTCACAATGTCCGAAGCCAGTTGGGAAGGCTGCTTAGATTGACAAAGAAATGATCAGATAATGTGTAGAAGTACTAGTATTCTGTGAAAGCAGATGAAATTAAACTCTCCAAGTTGTTATCTGGGGAGTCAAAAATCTACTCCGGCCACCCCAGACGACGCTCATGAGCACATTAAGGGAGTAGCCATCATGGTGTCACCGACATCATCCAAATTCTGGAGCGACTGAGAATCAATGTCCAGGATAATGACAGTAAGATTCAACTCAAAAAGTAGGAAAGTTACATTTATCCAATGCAACGCTCCTGGAAATAACGCAGACCCAGTGAAGAAGGTGAAATTTTACAGACAACTGCAAACAGTAACGGAAAAGACCGTTAGTGGCGACATTAAAGTCCTATCGCTTAGTGTGAATGCTAAACTGGGGCAGCGAACTTAAAATTGGCCAGGAGACTCATGATGAAATCAATGAGACTGAAGAACTCTTTCTAGACGTTTGCGTATTCAATGATTTGATGATTGGACGTTGCATGTACAAGCACAAGGACATACATAGGGTGACGTAGATCTCACCTGACGGACACACCAAAAACCAAGATAGACTTCATTTCAATGTGTAAAAAGTGGAGACGCAGCCTGCTAGATACAAAGTCGAGAAGGGGGTTTGATGTGGACTGAAACTATTTAACGCAAGGAACCCTCAAAGTCAAGTTGAAAGCCTTCAATGAATCTGGGTGTAGACCAAAATTCAAGTGCCACACTCAGAAACTGAAGGACTAAACTACAAAGGACACCTTCACTATATAACCATAATATTGGAAATAAATGTATTGCTAGGTCACGTGCGCTCGCTGCTTTTTCATATTGAAATCAAAACAAGATTTTGAGCGAACAATTGTTTTCGATAACTTCTTCTTCTTCAGGCTCTACGGTTATAAATCCACGAATAATAGAGTACACATAGCGAATCAAGGCAATTGAAAATAATATCAGAAACTGTATTGGGGTGCATGTGTAAGTTGAGATGATAGTCCATTAGTTAACATAATCAATCAAATGTGTGTATAGGGTGTATAGTCAGAAAAATGTGTGATGAAGTGTGGTGAATGAACAATTGGGTGATATAGTGCTGTTTTATAGTCAACAGAATACAAGTGTCATTGGGGCGAGAGAAATGCGATAACCACAAAATACATACAAACACACATTAACAAAGGGGACAGTGAATGTGAGGGCTGATCGATAATGTCTAATGATAAAATAAAGAGGCTAAATTGTAAATTGTAATAAGATGTTGCAGAATTGGTAGGCTTAATATAAAATCATAAAGGTTGACAAAAATTGAGGGTAACAATTAGATGGAATAAACTGGGTGGAGAAATGGGTAATAAAGACACGATATCACAAAATGATAATAACGGTTATAATAATACGGAAAATTATGATCGTGGTGACCTTATAGTGGGCCAGGGTAGACAGAGAGAGTGAATAAGTTTTTTCTGTACACATAAGTCTGGTCTTTGTCTATTAATCTCTAAAGCCTCAGCTATGACTAGGAGGCGTAATCATGTGCCTTTGGGGAGATTATTTGGTATCAGTCAGTGAAATATGAATCAAAGGGTTAAAATAAACCTCAGGTATGCAACCCACTATGATGAAGTTTTCTTTTCACAGGATTTATTTTCTTCTTCCCTAAAAATTTGGACATCATGTAATTTCTATTTCTCCTACTCTTCTTTGTACATATACATAATGCAGGATCTCAGTTATATTCCTCCTGATGATAAAGAGACCACAGTTACTTATCCACTGGTAACTCGTTCTTCTGTCCTGTCAATTCTACCGCTGATTTTTACATCTTTAAAACATTCAATCAATGAATATGAATGGCTGTTGAATTATATCTCTATCAATTATGCTGGCCGATTAGACTTGAATGATGGTAAAGGTAAGTAGGCGTAGGAATTTGTTTGGTGTTTTTTTTAAACAGTTGAATTTATTGTCGTCGATTTTTTATATATTCATCGAAGAAGCTCTTTTCGGTGAAGCCACTTTCCTCTTTAGCTTTGCAATCGATTTTATATACTATTTTTCTCTCTCCACAAAACGGGATAGTAGTCAAAGTGATGAATAGTTGTTAAAAGCATATTTACGCTAGTATTCAAGGTGTCAGTGTTATGCAGTGTAAGATAAGTGACCAAATGAATGAGTTGTAAACAGAATACAGAATTGAGAGAAATTGTGATATCCCATAAGAGTTTGACTATTGTTTCAACTACAGGAGGAACGGACGAGGATGTCAAATCGAGAATCGACAACGAGCGAGAAACACATTCATCAACCTGAAACCAATCTGGAAATCTTCGTCACTCCTCAGCATCAACAACAAAATTCGGATTTTCAATACAAACGTCAAGTCAGTCAGTTCTTCTATATAGATGGATCAGAAACTTGGTGGCGGGTCACAAAGAATATTTCAAACAGCCTGTTTCAGACATTCATCAACAACTAACTGTCTTCACTGGCTCTATACTGAAGATCAGATGGCCGGAAAGAACAAGAACCAACAAGAAACTATGAGGACAAACAAAACAAGAACCAATCAATCGCCCAACATATATGCAGGAGAAAGTGGAGATGGATTGGACACTCGCTGGGTGACATCGCGCGTCAGGCCAACGCTTGAGTGGAAGCCGAAAGGGAAGCGGCGGCGAGTGGGACGTCAGTGCGAGGGTGACATGGAGGAGATTGTGAGAAGAGTAGTTGAAACAGTATGGACTAACATGGATGCAAGTGAAAAGTACAGCAGTAGACAGAAGGAAGCTCTATGTTCTACTAGGAACCCAAGGGAACAATAATAGTAATAAGATTTCGAAAGAATCTGAAGAGTCAGAAAGAGTGGAAAAACAAGCAAACAAAATCAAGTTGCTAGCAAACAACAGGGTTATTACTGAGATAGTGCAAGCAGTTGAATGATTTTCCTTTTTTATGCGGAGCTCCAGTTTGCCTATCTTAATGACTAGAAATTCAGCAATTCAAAGGATTTATTATTATTTTTATTCTCTTGGGTTTGGAGCGGAACATAGAGTTTTAACAACACATTTAAATTTCATCTTGTTTCTTGCAGCTATTTTTAGTTGACTCCATGATTATCCATACGGTATTCATCTCCTTCACGTCAACCTCTGGCGCCCAACCGTCGTTTCCCATTCGGGTTCCATTCAAGGGTTTGCTTAGCGCATGATGTCACTCAATGGTGCCTTCAGCGTGTCTGTATTTTCTTTGTCATATTTTTTGGGCAATAGGATCTTGACTGGATCGTTCCCTGTTGCTGAATCCTTTATGTAAAACGGGACGAAAGCATATTGTCTTTAAAATCTGAAACTATTAATAATATTATTTAGAAAATTTTCTGAAAAATATATTCTAGGTATACGTTTGATCTGTCAACAGTATACAACTTTCATTTTGAATCTTCACTCATGATTAATTTTGCATGTTTTGTGGACCGGTCGGTCGGTTTTCGACATAGAACTTTGCACTGATGTGCGGCTGTTCAAGTCGCCACACTCCATGTAGCACACAAAACAAAAGAGAAGAAAGTAGGAGAAATGCATATTAGAGACAGTAAACAGAGGTGTGAGACAAAGGAATAGTAATAACGAAGAACAAAACAGTTTCATTGGAAATCATAGGTCACAGGGAGTGGATGCATCTACACCAGCCATTGAGAACGATTTTGAACCATGTCACCAATTGTTTCCAACCATTGGTTTTTACCGTTATCCCGAGAACGCCAACCAGTCAGGAAGTGTACACCTTCCTACGTGGCTAGCTTAAACTAACTGTTGTGTCTTTCATTGACTGGTTCCATGTTTTCGTTTGACCGCCGCTAGCTCTTTTCCAGTCTGGCCCTATATCAGCTAACATTGCCCGTTGTCGAGGAAGGCGATGACTAGGCGTGCATGAGTAACACATGTCCCAACCATCTCAGTCGATGTAATTTCACAGCCTCGTCGATTGATTTCCCCTCCTTACCTAGCACTCGACCGATGCCTAACCTCAATATTGCTCACCTTATTATACCACTTCATGTGGGAGATAGAACGTAGATACCTATGATCGATGACAGCTATTCTTTTCATGTCTTCCGCTCTCATTGGCCAGGTCTCACAGCCATAAAGGAGGACGGAGCGGACTGTTGAGCAGTACACACGCCCTTTGGTCGATAGTCGGATATCACGTCTACTAAGCCAGAGACGGCGTAAACTGGTATATGCGAACCTAACCCTCTGTATTCGTGCTGAGATTTCGTCGGAGATGAACCCGTTAGGGTTGATGGTACTTCCCAAGTAAGTGAAGCGGTCAACGTGTTCTACCACTTCACTTCCTATTTCTAATCTAGAGGTCGGTGTAGTTCAATCCTGCAGCATCATCTTACATTTTACAGGGGCGAATCGCATGCCAAACATACGAAGATTGTTGCTCAAGGTGTTCAGTAGACTCTGCATTTTGTGGACCAAGATACTGTCTCAATTTAAAATTTTAAACATCCATTTTCTGATGATAAGGTGTCAGTTTCCAGACAATAGCTTCTAGTGACAAGAGTATATTCGCGTGCTCTAGAGAACCCTTGAAAACCAGGGAGTACTGGACAGTCAGCTGTTTCATCAGCCTAGTTTGGGAATGATTGGCAGTACACACCCACTGCCAGGTTTCGAACCCAGGACCTTCCGGTTACAAGGCAAGCTCGTATACGATTCAGCCACTGGGACCAGATTCAATGGCCAGTCCATGAATTTCAACTTGTAACTTTCAATGGTTCTCTAACTGATATCAATCCTTGATTAAACTCGAAAAACAAACCTAATCCTTACAAATTAACTCTTGAAAGTTCACTAGAGAGTCGTTGGTTTCAGATCCTAGAGCCCCATTGTTTCACTATCTTCCTTTTTTAAACTCTTATATATTTCTATAAAGCAGATGATAAGGGGTTTACATTCACTTTGAATTTTCACACGGTAAATCTCTCATTGCTGCTGCATAAAGGTGATGAATAGAACGTTATCAGTGTACGCCAACATGGACTTATTTTGAGAGTAGTCACTAGGGAGTAAGACAAAGCTACCTATCATCATCGCTGATATTCCTAGTTGTGGAGGACTCGATCCTGTGAGAAGACAGGAATACGTTGGGAGATCTAAAATTTGTGGATAATTTCTGTGTGATGTTACACAATCTCAAAGATGTGTAAGGGAAAACCAACAAGCTGTCAGCAAAGACATGCAGCGAAGTCAGGACTCCAAGTAAACATTGAGAAAATGGAAGTGATGATGATGATAACTAACTCACCGACTAACCATAAGCACCAGTTACTACCGACGGGATTATTTTTCAACTATGTCACTTGTTATGTACTCGTCGTCGATAAGTTATGGGGTCGTTGCCGATATTATCGTGTGACCGAGTGTAATTATGCGCTAATGAGATATAACGGACGATCACTTACAGACTGGTATTGCTGAGTAGTTAATTTGTCCTGACGCGAAGATGGCAAATTAGAAGACCAGCCCGTTCACGATGATATGTGTATTTTCCACAAGGGAAATAACTGTCACTCAGAGTGTGAGTGAAGTACCAAACACTACGGTAGGCGTAAAAGAGAGAGAGAGAGAGTGAGTCAGGAAGTGTACAATGCAAGAGTGTATGTGAAAATGACTGATACATACATGAACCAATCATAAGATAGACAGTAGTAGTTTTTCTTACCATCATTAGGTTCTGATTGGTTGTTATGTCATGTGACAACAAGGTCATACATTGCGTTTATTTAGTTGATGGAATATCGATCAATATACACCTAGCAAAATATATCAGACTGTCAAAACAAAGGCAGACATCATGTGACTACATATCATCACTTTCTTCACTTATTTGGGCATCATCGTTTCAAGTACACAGGCATGCGGATGATGGTGTCAGATGCAGGATCGGAAAAGAGAGAGAGAGAAATTCATTACTCAGATCGGTGTAGAAATCTGCTACTGCATTGAGCATAAAGGATAGGATTCTCATTTTCAACACTGATGTCTATTTAGTTAGTTCTATGTGGTCCAGGGAGACTTACGTGTGCCCGTCAGCAAAAGCATTTTGAACATGCATACTTCAGACCTTTGTAAACAGCTGTCTTCCTTCGGTATTGAAGATCAGATCACCAACTATAATCGATTGTTAATCAGTAATTCTGTCAGCGAGCCAACTAAAAACCTAATGCCCAGCAGATTTACTGAAGAAAATGGGGATGGATAGGGCACACTGAGAAGACCTTTGAGTGATATCGCTGTCCAAACAAGCCCTCAAGTAGATATGATAGAGAAGATTTGTAGCTCAGGTGGATGATTTTGATGTGGTTGTGTTCTCTGAGCTGGATAGTTAATTTGCGAAGCTTTCATCACCCTACTGGGTGACATCTTCAGCGCATACTTCAATTTGAAGACTTCAATGCAATGCAGTTACCAAGGGAAGTGGCTCTTTATCGCAGGTGGACTTTGTAGTAATGTTAGATCTTTCTAGGTGGCTGACAGAAAGCCCTATACTTAGGTTTTATGCTTGTTGATACTCCTCAGCAATGTATGTCAACAACATTGAAGTAACTGATGTTCTTCGCCCCCCCCCCCCAGTGCTACAGTCGAATCCAGGATAGCTTTATAGTAACTATCTTGATTACAGCACTGAACGACTTAGGCGCGAGGGTTCTATGGGACATCAGTCTCGTTGAGGTTGCAGATATGCCGTGCTGACTAGCACCAATCACAAGATCTGTATCCCAGACCTTCTGTCGTCTGTTTTCAACCGGTTAACATTGATTCGACGCTCAGTCAACACCAACGCAAAGACTAGAAAAATGTAATCCGTTGCTCCTTTACTGATCAGTTAATCAATCTGGATTCTGTAGATATTTGAATAATGTCAGTGTATTTTTTCTTAAACGAATACGACCGAGGGTTGGTAGACTGGGATGTTCCTCTATAAACGCTCTGATGTAGCCACACGTTCATAGCCTCTACTAGGTAGATCCTATTCACTGCCTTCTCGTGACAGTAGTGTTCCTCATAAATGTGTAGGCATGAATGCGAACGTATGGCACTTACAACCCAACTAATGGACATCTAGGTCTGCCTAGGGTTGCTGGGAAATCTGAATTCCAAGCCTACTGTGTACATGGGCTCCAAAATCAGAAATGATTGAATCCATGCGTATATAGCTCTTGATTCTGTTCCACTGTCTTGTCGACCTGACTTCAAGTCCAATGGCTCGGGGGATGGCCCCTTAAGATAATCACCCTCTTCAGTCTGGACATCTAGAAAGTATCACAGCCCTCACACAAAAAATCAAATTTTGTATGGTCTATCTCTTGGTGAGCATAACTTAATAGGTTTGTGTCCTAATAATAATACTTTTGTTATGGTTATTGATTATTTCTCATGATTTATAAATTAATTGTCTGCTTGCAAATCATTAATTCGTCAACTGTTTCTTCTTTTCTCTCTTCAGCGTCTAAAGATGTTGAAACAAAATTAGAAGGTAATGAACAAGAAGAAGCCTTGTGTCTACGTCTTATTGGACTCGGTGAAATATTAGCTCAACTATTACAGACAGCACTTCCAGCACCAAGTGCACATATTGACACATTACTAGAGATTGGAGCGTCTGTGTTCAATCTACTCGGTCGTTTAACAAAATATGTAAGTTAGTTAGTTAATTCATGAATGAATGAGTTGCTGTGATGTATGGATTGACTGTTATTTTGTCTGTCTTCTGTCATACATGCTTTACATGTTTCTTTTGATGATTTTTAGAATAGTCACCTTATTAATCGAAGTACTGTATTATTATAATAATTATTATATATTATTGTTTCCTTTAATTCCTAGAGGAACATAGGGATTCAGCCGTGCGTCTCCATTGCGTTCGGTTCTCTGCCAACGTTTTCACCTGGCTCCATGTCTGCCCACACGTTTTCATCTCCTCTTCACATGACCTCCTCCAAGTCACCCACCCTCACACTGACGACCAACTCGCCGCTTCCATTTCGGGTTCCACTCGAGCAATGGCTTGTCTAGTGATGTCACTCACTTGATGGTTTGTTTCCTCAGAGTATGGCCAGCCAATCCATCTCCATTTCTTCCTGCCTATTTGTTTCACAATCGGTTCCTGCTGAGTTGGTTCGCTCATTGCCAGAGATCCCTCTCTGTTGGTGATCTTTTCTGGCCAGCCATCTGATCATGAGTGGTGTTGAGCGAAGACAACTAGCTGTTAATGAAGGTGTGTAGTTTGTTTGTTTGAGATGCTGTTTATGACGGGCAGTGCAAGTCTCTGATCCATCCGTATAGTGAGTAGCACTGACTGGCTTCACTTTGGAGTTGAAAATCCGGATCATATCTTCGTTTTGATGCTGAGTGCTGAGTGTTGACCTCCACACAGACTTGAGAGTAGTGAAAGCTTGTCTTGCTTTTCCGATCCTCGCTGCTTTGATATCCTCGTAGAAGTACTGTAGTTTTTAAAACATTAAACTAGTGAATTTTGAGTTGAAATTTCACTCCTTCCACATCAACCTTACCATCTGGGTAGTATCTTTGACTAATTCACATAACAAGGTATGACTTGGTATTGAAGGTTTTGCAGTAAGTTGAACTTGTCACACATCCATGGATGGGAACTTTCTGTCGAAAGAAATGAAAAGTAGTGAGAATTATTGAACCACGTCATCAACAGTTTCAGATCATTGATTCTAAACATCTTGAAGACTTCACCCGGGGACTCTACATCTCCTTACGTGGCTCAAGCAAACTTTAGCCTTTCCTCTTAGATTAAAAGTTATCTATCTGTTCTAATATTTCCTTTTCGGATATGACAGAAAAAGATTTAACTCATATAACTGTAAATGCTGTACTAGTTTTATGGTATGTTGACCGTTAGTTGTACCGGTTTATTATTATTACAGTCTCTTCATCTTATTTGTCATTTTATGAAAAAGTAGAAATAAACTACTATTACTGAATTCTTTCCACTAACATGAATCAGACAAGGGTGCTTATTATCACCAATGATATTCCTAATTGTGGTGGGCTGGATTAGGCGTCAGACAGTTGGAAACGAGAAGACAGGGATATCATGGACCGACGTGAAGAATCTAGAAGACCTGGATTTCGCGCGTGGATGATTTATGTTTGATGTCACACAAAATCGAAGACTTACAAGCGAAAACTGACAAACTGGTCGATGAAGCAGCCAGAGAAGACAGGACTCCAGGTGATGAACATAGACAAGACGAAGGTTATGAAATTAAACAACCAACAACAACAACAGCAGCAACAACATCCACCGCCAATCACCATCAACGGGAGGAATTTGAAAGAGGTTACTTCATTCACTTACTTAGGGAGCATTGTCTCAACTACAGGCAGGTGGAACGGACGAGGATGTCAAATCGAGAATCGAGTAGGTGAGAAACACATTCATCAACCTGAAACCAATCTGGAAATCTTCCGCTGTCACTCAACTCAGCATCAACAACAAAATTCGGATTTTCAATACAAACGTCAAGTCAGTCAGTCACTTCTTCTATACGGATGGATCAGAAACTAAGCGGCGGGTCACAAAGGATATTTCCAACAGCCTGTTGCAGACCTTCATCAACAAGTGTCTTCGCTCTATATTGAAGATCAGATGGCCGGAAAGAATCACCAACAAGAAACAAACTATGGGAAGAAACAAAACAAGAACCAATCGCCCAAGAGATATGTAGGAGAAAGTGTGGATGGATTGGACACTCACTGGCTGAGGAGGCCACTGAGCGACATCACGCATCAGGACAATGCTCGAGTGGAACCCGAAAGGGAAGTGGTGAGTGTGACGTCAGTGCAAGGGTGACATGGAGGAGATCGTGTGAAGAAGAGTTGAAACAGTATGGATTAACATGGATGCAAGTGAAAAGTACAGGAGAAGACAGAAGCAAGTGGAGACGTGTAGTTGAAGCCCTATGTTCCACTAGGAACCCAAGATAATAATAATTATTATTCCATACTGCCTGCGGATATCTGTGTTGTATTTTTTGCTTCTTACTTTAATTACCGACAGTTTCCAATGATTTGGTTTATTCATTGAAGCCTATTGGTCTCTGTTTTCGAGTTTTGCTTCATCTATTTCAGTCTTGGCTATCAGGTAGTATCATTAGCTGTCAATAGGTGTTGTACATACCATGATACTGAGTCATTGGTTCAGTGGCTCAGTGTTCGTTCGGTACACGCCGTGGTCAGTGTTCGATTGCTGGCTGATATACAGTCGCATAACCTACCTAGCCAGCCGGTAGTAGGTTTGGGGAAGAGGAAAGGTTGGGCGTGAGACGACAAGCAGTCCTCACCCCCTGTACAAACAACAACACTACGGTCACTGAATCTTCAAAGGTTGTGAAACCCTATATTCCATTCAGAAAACCAAAAAAATCTTTTCCAAGTAACTGAGTTCAAGAAATATGGAATTTCTTGTAAATCGGTGACTACCAGTTGTCATGGACTTCCTAGATTATTTTTTTCTCCTTTATTTTATTTCTTATCGTTCTGAATGGAAATTAGGGCTTCAAGCCTCAGGCTCTGAATTTTCAATAGCAGTGGTGTCTATTTTTTACTGAGTGAGGTTGCTAGCCTCACACCCAACTTTCCAACTTCCTTTATATGATTTATTATTCCTCATCTCTTGAATTATATAAACAAAGTTGAAAAGTTGTGTGAGTAACTTGATATGATTGTACTCTAAACGTCATCAGTAAATATTACTGTATAACACTGTAAGACTTTATCAAAATACATGGTATATGAGCTCGCCTTGTAGCCAGAAGGTCCTGGTTTCGAATCCCGGTGGGCACGTACTGATGAAGAGTCTCAAACTAGGACGAAGCAGCTGTCCAGTACTCCCAGGTTTTCCAGTGGTTCTCTAAATGATGTCAGCTCATGATGAAATCCTGTAACAAAATACATTTTCTTCATAATGGAATTAAGTAAGTTGTGTAAGAAAAAACTCTATGCCTAACTTTAATACTGTTCAATTTATGACCTCACTGTATTACAAGAACATCGTTTTATGATTTCATCCCTCGTTAAATACTTGAAGTCATCTCAAGTCATTTATCTCACTGTGTATATGTTTCACTGTTTGCAGTTGTGCATAGAAATCTGCCGTCTCTTGTTCTGATTTGTTTGTAGACGCATAGCACTGGTTAAGTGTGTAATTTTCCTACCTTTTGAGTTGAATCTTGTTGTCCTTATCCTGGAGGACTTTGAATTCCACTGCATTAAAGCTTTCGATTTTGTTAGTGATCTAATGATAGCCGCTCTGTCAGTTATACTCGTGGATGTCATTTAGGTGAACGGAACAGATCTTCGACTTTCCAGTGAATAACTTAGAGAGCTGGCTTACATTCTATCCACCCTCACATATTCCTTTTTTTCCCTTCACGTTCCCCAGTGGAACATAGGGCTTCAAGCTAGTGGCTTGAAGTTTCTGTAGCAGTGTTTATTTTTACAGGATGGGGTTGCTAGCCTCATGCCCAACCTTTCCTCTTCACCAGCATTATTTCTGGCTTAGCGAGGTAAAGGAGTGCGTCGGTGGCCGGGGATCGAACCCCGGACCATGTGCATGGTCGGCGAGCGTCCTAACCACCACTATGCCACAGATTCCTAGCACTTATATATCGTATCTTTTCTTATCTTTGGCTTCGGACATTGTGAGAACATCCCATGTCCCCATGCCTCTTTTCGCTTTTGTCTAGAGAAGACACATCGGCTGACTAGTTTCCCAAACGCTTCCACTAACCCACGTCATTCCATCTCTCCAATGCCAGTGAATTTTTTATATTTTTTCTGTGCATTTAAGTTCCGGTGGCGGTTGGGGGTAGGGTCACTAGCCCCTTACCCAATCTTCCCACTTTTCTTGGGTTTGGAAGCTGCTAAAAAGGTATTTTATTAGTAAACTAGGTAAGTTTACATGTTACGCAGTCGTACATAATAAGGTGAAGCAAATTATCATATAATGCAGATGACCTCTAATTTCGTATGAGGGATTTAATGCAATGGATTGGTAACGAGAATTTTTGCAAATTATTCATCATTATATAGAGCTGTTAGGTGCCTGGTCTAAAGGTAACCAGGGTGTAGTAGAACGCGATTCGAACCATAAACCGAATACTATTCCACCGTACTCCTGGCGATTGAACGCAAGGGTATGGTAATCCTTGTTATCTTAGAGAGAAATCTGGTCACTGTGAAGTTGAAAACAAATTTATCCACCGTGTGTTCTTTTTCCGCTAAATTCGGATTTCTTTTCATTAATTATTCCACCTGGGTTTTTCTATGTTATGTATTGAAACTGTGATTCCTCTGCTTTGTTTTTCTTTTTTTTAAAAAAAATAGTATCTGCGTATTGTTCGTTTACGATATGGTCGATTCCCGATTATTTTTGAACGATTAGTTCGCGTTTACGGTCGTGAAGTAGCTCCACGTGCCTATGAATTATTCTCTTACATACAGGTAATCAATCTTTATTATCATTCCAGCCTTTTTGTTTTGTTTTATTTTTGTATACCTAATTCGTTTTTTGCAGTAAAAATTGCATCAGGCCTATTATTTTTTTATTGAAATCTGTTAAATTTCTCGTAAACGAGAACTTGATGATTAGATTCACTGTTCATCAGTGTGATAGAATACAGGATGGATAGACTTCCTGGAGTTCTGATTAAAAGTGAGTTTCATCAAGCTGCTTGTAAGGAACAATACCTGCTAATGACACTGGATGATGGTGACACTATATACATTGTGAATTCATTGAAGTATGGAATTCATGGGGCATTGAATCCCAACTGACTGGCTTTATTACTATTATTATTGTTTCCTTTAATTCCTAGAGAAACATAGGGCTGCAGCCGTGCGTCTCCACTGTGTTCGGTTCTCTGCTAGAGTCTTCACCTGGCTCCAAGTCTGCCCACACGCTTTCGTCTCCTCTTCACATGACCTCCTTCATGTCACCCACCCTCGGACTGATGACCAACTCACCGCTGCCCTTTCGGGTTACACTCGAGCGATGGCCTGGCTTGTGATGTTACTTGATGATTTCCTCAGAGTATGGCTAGCCAATCCATCTCCATTTCTTCCTGCTTATTTGTTTCACAATCGGTTCCTGCTGGATTGGTTCGCTGATTGCCATAGATCTCTGTTGCTGATCTTTTCTGGCCAGCCATCTGATCTTGAGTGGTATTGAGCGAAGACAACTGACTGTTAATGAAGGACTGTAGTTTGTTTGAGATGCTGTTTATGAGGCGCT
>OX235272.1:17381113-17416465 GCA_944472155.2 Trichobilharzia szidati | reverse complement strand
CCGCTTGTGAAACAAATAGGCAGAAAGAAATGGAGATGGATTGGCTGGCCATACTCTGAGGAAACAAACCATCAAGTGCGTGACATCACTAGACAAACCATCGCTCGAGTGGAACCCGAAAGGGAAGCGGCAAGTTGGTCGTCAGTGCGAGGGTGACTTGGAGCCAGGTGAAGACTCTAGCAGAGAACCAAACGCAATGGAGACCATAATAATAATAATGTCACGAAAGGGAATAATTGTATAAACTACTTAAAAGCTTTCGATTAGATTTATCTTATACGTAACACTTAAGACAATCTGATGCTTATCAATGTGAGTACGCGTTGACAGAGAGCAGCAGTAACGATAAACATAAGACATGTTCTACTTGCAGAAAAGACGTTAGCAACTGTAACTGTCTTCTCTTCCACACTTTATTTGTCTTAATAGTAGGTTGTAAACGCACAAAATAGTTAGTAAAGTAAGAAAAGGTATTATGGAAAAAATTTACGAACATCAAATAGTATATTATACGGTATAATTTAAATGATTAAAAAGATGAAATTATACACTTACCAGTGTAATCAGGAAAACATATAGTTAATGGAGATTTCATAATTTTATCTTCAAATAAATCTCGCTTATTCAAAAATAGAATGATGCTTGTTTCCCTGAACCACTGGTTGTTGCATATTGAACTAAAAAGCCTCATTGATTCCATCATTCGATTCTGAAATGTAAAGTAAAGACAAGATAGATTAAACAAGGATGATTGGTACTAAAGATCGGGATCTGAATAACACCGCCTCAGCTAGTCGTCTTTTGGAATCCAGTCGTCTTCAAAGAGTTATGAGACATAATTATCCTATGGTGGTTGATAAGACTCCTTAGTTGCCCAGATTGGAGGAGAGGTCCACTCAGTGGGAATCAACTGCTACAGTTAGTCGACCATATTCCTGTGGTAACATCAGCAGTCTCAAGGCAACGTGTTTGTGCGTGCGGGGAAGAAGTGTGAAGAATTCATGTCTTTGATGAGTACCATAAAAAGTAATTGATAAGCACTGACCTAAGGGAACGATGATGTTTCTATAACAATGGCAACCTTTGCCAGAGGTAAGGCTAAAAATATGAACTTAAGACAATCTTTAATCTTTAACTTAAATGTTCACAAGGAATTTTTGGACTCTGCAGCCAAGATAAATTTTTAAAAAGTTGGGAAGAACCAACAAAATTACCTTCTAGTAAACAGAATAAGTGTACATACGCTCAACTATTGTTGTTGAACAACAATCAGACTCGCAGTTAAAACAGCAAAGTGAAATTTCACATCCGGGAAGTTGAGTAAATAAAGCACCTGTCCATGAAGTTTTTTTAAATATTAATAGGAACAATATAGTTTGCTTCACCGACATGCGTGAGCAGCTACGAAGATACAGTCAGAAATATGTTGAGATGGCTTTGTAACGACAGAAGGCAAGACTCAGGCAACAGATCGTTTACTAAAGAAAATCAACACATATTTATAGATTTTAATGTACATTATTGTAGATTATTGTTAGTAGAAAATACAGTCTTTTGATTGGTTGTTTCTCACAGAAAGTTAACCTTGCATCTCTTTGTGGCTGTGTCAGATCATCCATATGCTAACTGTATCCGCCTACGCAAAGCCTTTGTTCTCTCATTTTCTCACCAACAATATTGGGGACATAAACACTGACGTCAATTACTGTCTACCAACTTTGGTTAGCAGCCAGCTCTCACCACAGCTTGAAATCCCCTAGAATAACGCAAAACTTATTAATGCTCACTGTAAAATCGTTTCTTTGATTGATAGACTGTTTCAACAGAGAAAAATTTGCACAGAATTGCAGCAGTTTAAGTTGTCACACTCCATTCAACACACAAAGGTAGTGTAGAGAGAAAAGAAGATTTTCAAAAGAACCATAATAAACAGAAATGTTCGGGAGAAAGAAGGGAGATGGAAAGCAAAAATCTATGATCAAACACAGCCAACCTTTTTGTATATCAACGTGAGAAAAAAAGGAAGATAAATAACTAGAACACGAAGGGAAAAGAATTATGGGAAAAATATGGTGACATATACATTTCCAAAGCTTGGCAACTTAATATGATGAAATTTTTATGCAAAACTCTACTTTGTTCAGCATTCATGACAATATAACCATCAAGTAGGATCGAAATCACATAATCACTGGAAGTTGAGTAATCCTGAGGATAAAACCAAATGAAAATCTGACCAAGTAAAATATAAGGGACATGCCCTAGAGTGGAACCCGAATAGAAAAAGACCAGTCAGTCGTGGTTCCCAGTTTAACATGGAGGAGATAGTATGACAGGTTAGGACATGTGCTACGCATGCCTAGTCATCGCCTTCCTCGACAATGGGCAATGTTAGCTGATATAGGGTCAGGCTGGAAAAGAGCTAGCCAGTGGCGGTCAAACCAAAACATGGCACCAGTCAATGAAATCCACAACAGTTAGTCTAAGCCAGTCACGTAGGAAGGTGTAGACTTCCTGACTGGTTGGGGTCTTCGGGACGGTAAAAACCAATGGTTGGAAACAATTGGTGACATGGCTCAAAATCGTTGTCAATGGTTGGCGCAGATGCATCCACTCCTTGTGACTTACGATTTCCAATGAAACTCTTTTGTTCTTCGTTACTATTTCTTTATCTCACACCTCTGTTTACTGTCTCTAATATGCATTTCTCCTACTTTCTTCTCTTGCTTTGTGTGCTACATGGAGTGTGGCAACTTGAACAGCCGCACATATGTGCAAAATTCGATATCGAAAACCGACCGACCAAGATAGTATGACAATGTGGGAGCTTATGGGAAATCGTAGAGCTGGCTAAAAAAGATAGAAAAGAACAGGGTGGAATGGAGATGTGCTGCTAAATCCATATGTTACGCTGACAGCCCGAATTAATGATAATTAATATCATTAATCATAGTAATAATAATAATAACAGGAAAAGCGGCAAACTCACTAACCCGAAAAGAAAAAAAATATCAGCACTGTTTTCTAATCCCCACAGTTAAAATTTCACTCAAAAGGTCAAGTGGAATGCAATATATTAATTTCATATTGATCATGTTTGTGTGTGATGGTCACAGGGTTGAAATGGTTATTGATTTTATTGGACTTCTCCATAAGTACAAAAGTGCTAGGCAGTTAGGTTAGGAAATGGTAAGTATAAGCTGCTCTGTTTATACCTTCCAAAAACCACTGGTGTAGAAATTCACTAACTACACCTTTACCGAATCAAAGTTATATGAAAAACCTTTTTATTTCTAAGTGTCTGATTACGATTTCTTGCATAAATTGAACTAAAATTTCAACGTAGAACTTTGTACTTAACTGCAGTAGCAGTCCAAGCTACCACACTTCATTAAGAAGACATAAAGGTGGCAAAAATGAGAGACTGTGATAAACAGAATAGAGAATAATTACATGAAGAATAGTGAGCATTTAATTTATCTGCATACTTTGCCAGTGCATCTGTTTCTTAAAAACGATAGACTTGATAAACAAACTTGCGACTACAATTTCTCACTCTCCTAATTTTACTATCATTGATAGCATTATTTTATTTAAAGATCTATTGATGGACAGAGAATATTCTTTTCAGTATATCTTCTTCACCAGGTTCTACATTTATATATATCCATAGTAATTGAAGAATTATTCGGTCGGTCAGTCTGTTTTCGACGTAGAACTTTGCACATATGTGCGACAGTTCAAGTCGCCACACTCCATGTAGCACACAAAGCAAGAGAAGAAAGTAGGAGAAATGCATATTAGAGACAGTAAACAGAGGTGTGAGACAAAGGAATAGTAATAACGAAGAACAAAACAGTTTCATTGGAAATCATAAGTCACAAGGAGTGGATGCATCTGCGCCAGCCATTGAGCCATGTCACCAATTGTTTCCAACCATTGGTTTTTACCGTCCCGAGGACCCCAACCAGTCAGGAAGTCTACACCTTCCTACGTGGCTGGCTTAAACTAACTGTTGTAGATTTCATTGACTGATAAGGCCATGTTTTGGTTTGACCGCCGCTAGCTCTTTTCCAGCCTGACCCTATATCAGCTAACATT
Organism: Trichobilharzia szidati; assembly: GCA_944472155.2. NCBI lineage: Eukaryota > Metazoa > Platyhelminthes > Trematoda > Strigeidida > Schistosomatidae > Trichobilharzia > Trichobilharzia szidati. The sequence goes on along the minus strand of OX235272.1, from coordinate 17,412,364 downwards.
GCCCATTGTCGAGGAAGGCGATGACAAGGCATACGTAACACATGTCCTAACCATCTCAGTCGATGTAATTTCACAGTCTCGTCGATTGATTTCCCCTCCTTACCTAGCACTCGACGCCTAACCTCAATATTGCTCACCTTATTATACCAATGTCAAACTTTTAAATAACATTAAATCAATCAATGTTAACAGACCACAGTTCGAAAGCATTTATAAGTGGTAATATGAATCAATAAAGCACTAAACTGAATATTAGATAAATTAAGAAAATAATATAATTTATAGGTCCCACTGCAGGCCAGCATACCAACAGTGGCTGGACCTGTTCCTTTTGCATACAGAGCTCCGGCTGCTTTAAGCGATAGCCTTTTAGTAATTTATTCGGTACCCAATAGATGATATGGACTGTTTAGGGCAAGGTGATGTAATTTAGGACTGTTGAAAGTTTTTACTACACCTATATTTAGACACTGGTAAGTGTTCCCGAGCACGAAATACTAAGTTTCTAGAGCACCGGTCTATACAACTGGCTCCACTGGACCATATGAACTGATAGATATAAACAAGGTGCCTAGCATAGGTAATTCGTTTTACAGTTTTGGAATCATAACAAGTCATGTGGGAAATGTAATTTGCAACAGACCTTTAAATCTGACTTTAAAGTTAGTTAGCATCTCTGTAATTAATTACACAAAGGATGAACGTATCATCCATATATCGGCAACAGAAAGAGAATTTGTAAGAATTGGTTTGTAATGATTAGATTTGTTTTCACGTGTCTAACCACGGATTAATATCAGTTAGAGAACAGCTGTCCAGTAATTCCTGGTTTTCAATGGTTCTCTAACTGATATCAATCCGTGGTCAAACTTGCAAAAGAAAATCACTTGATAACAGGGTTTAAAAGACCATCTTTAAGTTTACTTTGAAATCTAACGTGGGACCCCATAGGAAGCCCATCACACTCCCATTCAAATGTCTGTAGGTTTCGTCATCAAATTTAAGATTTACATTCATGTTACACTTTAATATTAATTCTCTAGGGTTTTCCCAGTATTTACTGACTTATTATTTATTAGTTCACATATATTGTAAGTAACCGTTTCTGTCAGACGTATACAAAGATGCTAGGCCCAAAACTATAATAGTTTCATTTATAATTGTGATACCCTTAATTCTGTTTATGAATTTAAACACATCTTTCGCATAATATATTTTATTAGCTATGCATACAAAGGTTTTGGAATAATTACTAACTATAGAGCTAAACCATGGTAGGGTGAAATCATCATCTTTATAAACTGCTTTTAACGGCACCTCAGGTGTATTTGTTTTAGGGAAATCGTATAATCTTTGTAGGAGGTGCCAGTGGGTTAGTCTAGGCACTCAACCTTCAACCACTAGGCCACCCGTTCAAACTCAGTTTCACTTAATAAGTTTTCAGCAATCAGTTAGTATCACTAGCACCTACAATAAGTGTGGCTCACTGAAGAATACATGGAAATTCAAGTGATTGTTGTTGTGTATTAACAAAATAAACTAGTAAACTGACGTACAGCTGGCGGAGAAAAACACTAAATGAAAAAATGACCAGACTATGTGAACAAAATAAAGGCAAGAGAAAAACATTAAAATGAATAATATATATAAAGGACATTGGAAATGACATTTAGGTTGGTGGTAAAAGCCTACTACCTGATAAGTAGATGCAGGAATAGCTGTAACCTTAGCTGTGAGTATTCACTAACATATCATTGTCTCATATTACGATCACGATAGAAGTAAGATATAATCCCTTTTGGAGGAAATAATCATTTACATAAAAAATGTCTAAAATCCTTCGGGCAGGCACTTAAGACTATTAATAATTTTGCAATGGTATGTGATCAATAGTTACAGAACTCGATATGCTACTGATACTGATAATCCTTTTAGTTTTACAGTGGATAACTACTAATTATCTATAAATGCAAAGAGCAGCAACCATAAACAAAAAGTGATTTCAAGACTATTAGTTAGAGTAGCTCTCATATTATATGAATTTATAAAGTTTGTTGGATTATTTGATACTCCACTAAGTTTGTTACAATTAACTGTTTTACGACCATTCTACTGATCGTTGTCTTCGTATTATATCTATGGAAGCTATGTTGAAGTAGACATGTATAGAGATACTAAACGACATTATTGAGATTATTTTACTAGATCGTGCTGCGCATGCCTAATCATCGCCTCCCCCACCCCGACGGGCATTACTAGCTGATATACGCGCAGGTTGGAAAAGCGTAAATGGTGGCCAAACAAAAACATGACATCAATCAATCCATGAAATGCTTGACAGTTAAACTGAGTCAGGTAGGGAGATGCAGACTTTCGGGTTGGGGGCCTCGGGACTCTAAGAATCAATGGCTGGAGATAATGGCTCAAAATCGTTGTCAATGGCTTACGCAGATGTATTCAGTCTCTGTAATATTCAGTCTCATATTCCTTTCTACCATTAGTCATTCTGTTCCACTCTTATACTTGTCAAAACTCTATTGATTCTCTTCACTCATCTTCTTGTCTACCTTTGTGTGCTATTTGGAACGTGGCAACTCGAACTGCTGGACTTCGATGCCAAGTTCTATGTTGAATCCAGCCATTTTACTAGATCAGTACAAACAAATTAACTAGTTTTTGCAATAAACCATAGAAAAAATCTATCTGAATACTTGAAGAACCAATGGCCATACAACTTCTCCAATTAGCACAGGAATCTGAGTACGAACATACTAGTAATACAAGCAAATGAGTCAATAAACATACAATGAATCATGAATCAGACACACTACATGCATTTTATTTGTTCACGGAAATCACTTCAACAGCAAAATACAGCTAGCAGAATACTTTCAAATCAATCTCTGTCATTAATATTGTACAGTAAACCTGTATTATTTACAGAGTAATATATTGCACGAAATTTACTCCGTATATTTATATTCAGGTAACTGATCTTAGTTGTGCAACTAGTAGATATAAGAAAAAGGGCGATAAGTCATTCCTATTGCAAGTATTAGTTGCTAATCCAGCAAACGAAAATGCCAATATCAATCTCTTTTGATCCAGCTAATTTAGTTTTAAGGTTAGTTATACAACCGTTACCTGAATGTTCCACATAATCTTTAGTGTCTAACCATGTTTTAAAGCTTCTCAGTCACCTAAGTAACCACGAAAAAACAATGATGAAAATATTTGCTGAGATATAATTAGTAGACAAACTAGAATACTTTAATACCATAATAAGCATTCAGCATTACATTTCCTAATAACAGAAATATTTATTAGAAGAATCTCCACTACTGTAGATTATGACAACAGTGTATCTAGTAACTTACATTTTCACTGTGATTATTGCCAGTCTCTCCCCTTGAAGATATCTACCTGGTTTGATAAACATCGCTTGCTAACTGAACATTTGATCGTAATAGGGGGACTTTTTAAAAACCTCTGAAGGTTTTGTACAGAACCTAACAATCCTAACATCAAATGGAAGTAGGTAAATATATATTCACGCAAAGAGTGTACTATACGGTTTTTTTCATAGGGTTTGAAGGCTTATTTACGAAATACAAAAATTACTGCATACGAATCAAACGATTTTAACAATTTAACGTTAAGAGTATTTACCATTTCTTGGTCCTCAGCAAGAGTTAAATCGTATTCACTTATAGCAACCACAAAAATGATTGCTGTTACACCTTCAAAACAGTGAATCCACTTCTTTCTTTCAGAACGCTGACCTCCAACATCAAACATCCTAAAATTAATAGTAAGATTGTTGTTACTGAGATTACTTTATATTCAATCCTTTAAAAGTAAAGTGTGTTTCTACAATACCACCCGTCCTAACTCTTGTACGAAGAACGTCCTGCTGTGTAGGAATATATCCTGGACTCGACAGCCTATCCAGAGAATCAAGGAAACTTAAGTATAACTCAAAATTGCAAATTGTCTTACTATGATGCAGAATCATTCAGTTGAAATTCACGCGATCTACTCACAGCTGCTTGAACACCCGGATCATACCATAACCTCTTCAAGGCACTGGACACCTCATCGGGGAGGACATCTATATCTGTTCGTGCAAGATTTAAAATAGTAGTAATATCATTCTAAAAATCAGTTTTTAAGGCATCTAAATCAATACCACTGCGTTTGGACATGCACAGCCTATCTGTAACTGTTCCATTGCTCTCAGGATAGCAACCATACTTTGTATAGTATTGCTGAATACAACAGGCTTATACTTCTTGCATTCTTCCTCAGAATAACCCGACATATGAATAATTCTGCGGATAAGAAAACATTGCAACATACTTCATTTGCTTAACGATGGTGCTCTTCCCTGACTCCCCTGCTCCAAGAAGCAAGAGTTTTGCCTCTCTGCCTGCTGCCTCACCATCAGCTCTTAAAGTTTTATCAATATCTCGGGAGCGAGCTTCAGCGGCTCGTCTTTCTGTACTTTCAGCACAACCCATTAGAAATATTTTCGAAAAAGGCGCGATCCAAAATCGATATTGAAATGCCGCCTGAAAGTAAATGATGTTTAGTGCACAGAAAGAAAGATCATACGCTGCGATTAAAAAGTGAAAACTTTAGGTATACTCACCAATGCAGGATTTAAATATGTCCAATAGGTGGATGGAACTCTATGCCTTTTCAATTTATGATAATTACAAATTAGTTATTCACAGAATAATTGGTTTTACCAGTGACATTGGCACTTGAGTTTATATGCAGCCTATCCTGTGTATCCATTGGCATCCATTCATTGCCTGTATGATGATGCCTTATACAAACTTCACCACCTAAACACGTGAACATAAACAAATTTCACTCTATTCCAGTGAGTTCGTTCCACTTTTTAAAACTTCAAAATACTCCTAAATCTACCACCACCGACAACGCGCCCAACAATACCAACAACGGAGACAGAGCTACCAGTGAACACCAACCCCCGACGAAACCAGAAGTCCTGAAGGCAATCAAGATGCTAAAAGCTGGAAAAGCAGCAGGACCAGATGGAATCCCAGCAGAAGCATTGAAAATGGACTTAGAGATAACATCGGGCTTGATGACGCCACTACTGGAGAAGGTGTGGAAAGAAGGCAAAGTACCCGAGGATTGGAAGAAAGCATACTTATTCAAACTACCAAAGAAAGGAAACTTAAGTCAATGCAAGAACTGGCGCGGATTCATGCTCCTGTCTATCCCAAGCAAAATACTAAGCCGCATCACCCTGGAGAGAATCAAACATGCCAACCTGAGTGAAAAACTTCGACCGGAACAGGCTGGATTCAGGAGAAACAAGTCATGTATTGATGAAATCGCCACATTACGGACCGTCACTGAACAAAGCTTGGAATGGCAGTCAGCTCTCCACCTCACTCAACTTCATCGACTTTGAAAAGGCCGTCAACAGCGTCGATCGAGAGATGATTTGGCAACTACTTCGCTACTACGGGGTGCCACCAACAATTATACATCTCATCCAACAGCTGTATGACAATGCTGCATGCGAGGTAATCCACAACGGGAAACTTACGGAATCCTTCGAAGTGAGGACAGGAGTAAGATAAGGCTGGCTGGCTGCCAACTATCGCCAATGATTTTCCTGATCGCAGTAGACTGGATAATGCGACAAAGAGCGGGCGATGAGGAAACAGGCATAAAATGGACTCACACAAAAAACTTGGAGGATCTGGACTTCGTCGATAACATATATATGTCTGATTTCCCACAAACTGGAAGGTATAAATAAATAAATAAATAAATAATAGTATATTCTCATTTTGTACATGAGGGACGCCAGTTTACAGGCATCATCGATATGATAAATTACATATACGATTAGTAAACATATTTAATTATAGTAATTTAATAAAATACATTTTTTCCTACCTGTGTAGGACACACCAATTGTACAGGCATGGATAAGTATTATTTAAATTACATAAATTTGGTTCATGGTGAAATTATAAGGTTGCAGTCATTTTGTCTATGGGAACAATATGATAACTAGTCATTCAATGGAACACATCAAGAAATATAGAAATATTGTCTCCGCATTAACAAACAAAAAACCCAAGTATGTTTTGGATGGATTACAAATACTTGAGAAAAAAATAAAGCTTGAAGTAATTCCTCCATAAAACTTTGGTGTGTACGGCATCGAGTCTTATTCTTGATTTATATCCAAATTTGATAATAATTTAAAATAAGTAATACACTTATATACTTTTGTCAGCATTTTCTTCGTAACATCACAAGTGAATTGTACTCAAGGTAGACTAATAATAATGACAGTTTATATTTTCTTATAAACGGGTGTTTTCAAGAAATGCAAGCTATTTTTGTAGACACGATCAGTTATGTTGTAAGATACAATCATGAAGTATTATAAATCAATACTTTTTTATTGGAATGAAGGTATATTTCACAACTGTAATCCAGGTTGCGTCGTTGGTGAAGGCAAGGGATTTGTAAGTGAAAAGCAACTAGTTGGCAGAAGAAGCATCTAGGGAAGATAGGACTTCAGGTGAACATAGAGAAAACAGAGGTGATGAAGATTCCTGGACAACACCACCAACAGCAACAACAGACAACAATCAGCATAAATGGAAGGAACCTGAAAGAAACAACCTCCTTCACTCACCTACCTACATGGGAAGCATCGTTTCAACTACAGGAAGACGGAACTGACGAGGATATCAAAGCAAGAATCGGAAAAGCAAGACAAGCTTTCACTACTCTCAAGTCTGTGTGGAGGTCAACAACACTCAGCATCAAAACGAAGATAAGATCCGGATTTTCAACTCCAATGTGAAGCTAGTCAGTGCTACTCACTATACGGATGGATCAGAGACTTGCACTGCGCGTCATAAACAGCATCTCAAACAAACTACAGACCTTCATTAACAGTTGTCTTCGCTCAATACCACTCAAGATCAGATGGCCGGCCAGAAGAGATCAGCAACAGGGAGGGATCTCTGGCAATGAGCGAACCAACTCAGCAGGAACCGATTGTGAAAGAAATAGACAGGAAGAAATGGAGATGGATTGGCTGGCCATACTCTGAGGAAACCATCAAGTGACATCACTAGACAAGCCATTGCTCGAGTGGAACCCGACTGTATTGGAAGCGGTGAGTTGGTCGTCAGTTTGAGGGTGGGTGACTTGGAGGAGGTGATGTGAAGAGGAGATGGAAACGTGTGGGCAGACTTGGAGCCAGGTGAAGACTGTAGCAGAGAACCGAACGCAATGGAGACGCACGGCTGAAGCCCTATGTTCCTCTAGGAATTGAAGGATACAATAATAATAATATTTTGTTATCTTTGTTGTTTTAGCACGGACTCCTTATATTATGTGTGAGCAGACGCCCAGACTAATTGTCATTAGGCCGGCTGCCCTTCTTATTTAACTCCTACCCTTATGGCCAGAAAATGCGGTAACTTTTGGCGGTAAGCTAAAGCTAACTCCCCTCAAAATGAGATAACTGGTTCACACTCACCACCACAAGGAATTGTGTGTTGTGTATCGGTGAACGAGCAAGCACCTTACCGCATACTAGTTGAATCCGGAAGTTAATAAAACCTTCAGGGTCCTTACTGCGGCAATTCTAAATAATAACGACCTCTCCAGTCAACAACCTCATGACGAACTCTTAAACAATGTCTAGTCAGGGAATGATTCATCTATACACGTGGTTTCAACAAGTTATAAGCCAATGTGAATTCGACAAGAGACTCTTTGGAGATTTGTTTCCACGTCAGCTAGCACAGCATGTACAAGCTTTGTTCATGGAACTTCAGAGAATTCCCACCCACGACCTGGATATTTAGACTGGCAAATTTCTAGAAAAATTACGTCTGCTGGTAGCCAAATTTTTCCACTTCGGTACTCGGTTCCTAACGTTAAACCCAAAACGAGAGAGTTAAACAACTCTGGCAAGTGGCTTCTTAGGTCGACTAGCTCCAGAGCGTCGGTAAACTGCTTTAGCAACTCATCCCAAGGTAGCGAGTCATGAGGTAATCTAAAATTTGAACCATATTCAGCTAAGAACACACACTGGTATCGGTATCACAATATCTGTGGACAAGTAGCTGATGGCGACTGAAAACCCTACAGTTTTTGGCAAGAATACAAGGACTGTGTGAGCCAGCGGCAACCGAAGCCACTAGCAATGCCAACCCACTTCACATTCCAGATGTCATTAGAAAAACCCGATACCTGATTCAGAAGTTAGTATTCCCCTTGCTAAAATGGTAGAACTTGCCATCATCCGACTATCCAATAATTTTAAGTCTTCACCACTTCACATGACTCCTAAGATATCTAGTTAAATGAGACGGTGTGGTGATTACCGAGCTTTAAACAAACAAGCAGCATCCAATAGATACCTTCCATTCAGCTTATATGAATCCGTTTGCATACCTTTTGGACTAATGCAAGCCATCCAGATATCTGAACACTTATCGATCAGAGATTCTGTGGTCTCCCCTTCGTCTATGGACACATCCACGAATTGCCCACTGCAAGTGCAGATCAGGCAGATTATTCGAGACATATGAAGACTGCATTTAAATGACTTCACCAATATGGGATAACCATCAACTTAGATAAGGGTGGATTTGGCAAGATTTCATTCACATTCCTTGGGCATTTGGTAGACAGCTAAGGAATCGAGTCAGTTTCTGGTGATGTACAAGCTATTAAAGATTATCCAACGCGCAACTTTTATAGGAAATCGTGGCGATTTTTGGGTCTCGTCAATTTACCTAGATAAATTTTTATGTCCCGATATCGATTACGAACGTGTTGCAACCTTACAAGGAGCTGATTCTGAACTAAAGATTCTAAAATGACATCCTTAGAACTTACCGAAATTCCTTCTGGCACAACGAAAGTAATTTGCGATATATCTACCAGTTAGTGTCGATCTTTCGTTGAAGCAGCTATGAGATGCACAACTTTTGGGAAACTGCCCAATCTCTTACATCCAGGAGTTAGTGTTACTACCAGGCTGCTGAAGGAAAGATTTATGTAGGCAAACGAAAACAGCGATGTTAAGAAGTGGACTCAAAATTGTTTGTTTTGTCAAAGAGTCAGGATTCATCGTCACACCAAGGCGCCGCTTGGTTGTTTTCCTAACCCCGACTCATGATTTGACTACATACATATAGATGTCGTTGGTCCACTGTTGCTTCCATTGGTTTCAGCTACATTTTCACTTGAATCGATAGATTCACTCGTTGGCCAGTAGCATTTCCACTAGCAGATGTATCCGCACTCTTACCATTCACACATCATTTACATCCAACGACTACGGATACCCAGATAATTTTTCATCAGTTCGCATATTTTCTATCATAATTCTCGATTCTGCTCTCCTAAGTGCATTATTAACTATCATATCAAGTTGATATGATTATGAGCAATAGTTTGTGCTCGAAACGTTATCAGTTAATTTAACTGTACAACACTGTGTGATTTATTAAAATAAAATCTTATCCATTATATATATATACATATATATTTCGTGATTCCGCACGCTTACGTTCATCTCGCGCCCCACGAAATTTGATTTCGTTAACAATATATCTCTTCAGATTTCACTTGTGCTCTTGATACAACTTTGTTTGATATTTAGTCAAATACGGCATTTGCACACCTTAGGACGTTTACGTGTGGAAATGCTGTACTATTATAGTCGTAATCATATGTAACAGCCAACACTAGTTGTTGCTTGGTGTACGATTAAATTATCGCCTATGTGCTAGCCAGGTAAACAGCCAATCAGACAGGGCGTTGATGGACGTCTACTGTCTGGCCTATTTTTATACCTTATATGTTTCCATAACAGCTTTTTGTATTATAGTTACTATTATATGCATTTGTAAACAGGTAACGTTTCACTTATTCATCGTAATTAATCTCAACGACATGAAGGTTTAGTGATCATAATAAACATTAGAAATATTTAAATGATAGGTATATTAAATGTTTTGTATTAAATCTTGACATATTTGAACGTTTGAAGAAGGAGAACGGTCGCTGAGGTACACTTAAATAACAATAAATGCATTATGATTATCATGGTAGGGCTGACGTCTCGAAGCAATGGTCGTGGTTGTACAGCTCAGAGTTTCTTCTAACTTACAATATCCAATATCGTTTTTACGAGCTAGTATAAACTAATTTGATTTCTTTGTGCTCACCTCTTGATTGTGAGGTAGAGGTTCCTGATCTTCGGTGAACGTCTGCGTAGCTCATCCCGCCACTCGACTGTCGTAGCTATGGTTGTCTCCAAGAGGAGTAGTGCTGGGATTAGTTATATGTGGTTTGTAGTATGAGGTGTGTTAAGACTGTTACTACTGTGAATGGAGTTGATCCTTTCACCAGTTGGTCCTTCGGTATCGTCGTCAATAGAAAAGAGATAATAATAATAATAGAAATAATTAGTGAAGGTATTCAGACTAACAGACAGAAAAAGAATAAGAAAACGTAACAACAGTCAGTCAACCGGTATATATATACCGGTAATAATGATAATAATAACAGGTGTAGTTAAGGCTGTCTGGAGAGTAAGACGGAATAAAATGTAAAGAAGTAAAACGACCAGTTTAATTGTCTACCCTTGAATGGTGTATGCGATTTTAAGGGGATAGGCCATTTGGATGCAGTCCTTGTGTCGCTGCATGGTTGTCCAGCCTTCGCTTAAAAGCATCCACAGACGGTGCCATAGCTACATCTGCCGGTAAGGAATTCCAGGGACGGCAAAACAGCAGGGAAAAGAAGTGGGAGCGCACCCGGATTTAGACAGGACACTTGGGTGACACAGACTGTTATTCTCAGAACTGCATCGCTCTAGTGTTACTGAAGCCTGGGGACGTATTAAAGCCTGTTTGCTGCCTCCTTACGGTTCAAGGTCTACTTTCGCAGCATCGTATGTGTCTTCCCATTTTCCCCTTGATCTCACACCACCGTTGAAGTGCTATGGCCAACTGCTCTGGGGAGTTGAATGTGAAATTCAGAAGCTTTGGAGAGCTAATCAATGTGAGATGAGCAGGGCGAGGTAGTCGGGAAATGGAGATGGCTCCGGAAGCGCCCAGGGCCATCTGAGATGACAGCCATCTCCATTGCTGTACGTTATGCATGTGCTTTCCACAAATAGTGCCCGTTTCCAGCTCCGGAACACCGTGTACCACCATAGAGGTAGAAGGCATCAGTTCCGGTGACTCCCTCGCCATTTGTCTTATAGCCCACGGTCTGTCTTGTCTCACCCGTTATGTTCGAACTTCTGTCGGTGGCTAGTACCTGAGCCATCAATAGTAGGTTAAAGAGTGTGAGAGAATTAGACCGATTAACCTCAGACTTAGGTTTGGCCTTTGGATTCTTGTATTCCTTTGCTGCATCAACAACTTTAGGCTTCATCAGGTTCTGGCTAGCCTTTGTTGTGTTGCCAAACTTGCTTGTGGATGCAAGTGGTACTTTCGTAATTCTCTCTTCTCTTGATTTTCTGGATCCAACCTTATGAATCTTCACCCTATGAAAATTGGCATTTTCAGTCAGTAGGACTAGAGTGTCCTTCTTACTCTCTGTGCCAAGTTTTGGCAGTGTGGTGTTAGCAGGTAGGGAGCTGCATAAGACTTTGTTGGGACACAAGAGCAACTTGTTGTTTCTGCTATCCGCAGACACGCTCTGTGGGACTTTTCCAGGGCGACAAAGTGGACAGATGTACCAAAACCACGGGCAAGGGTTATTTCTCATAAATGAAAATAATAATAATTTACTTTATTCCAAAAACAGTACTTATAATACAGAATGGAATTCTCAGCATTTGTCACAATATTGCATCTGATTTACTCAAAGTGTATATAAAATTAAAAATTAAAATTAAATTTATCGGAGAAATTTGTCCACATTAACGACATAATTATTAGATATAATAATAATAAATACTAATAACAGTGAGTCTGTTTCAAACGGTATTGTCGATTCAGTTTGGAAACTTTAGCATGTTATGGATAATTGGGTGTAATGTTCTGTTGATATGGTATAGTGAGGTGAAATACAAAGTTAGCAGTCATAATACAGCTTAAAATTATGTCCACACTTATGAAAAATAATACAAACAAAACGAAAATATTGAGAGGATTATAAATATAAGAAATACAATGACAATAAAGTATGATGCTGTAAGGTTGAGGGAAATGGTCTATTTAGTGGTGCTAAGAAGGTTAGTTAGTTCATTTCTGACACTATTTTCATCACACAGAGTACGTGCTAAATATGGTTTAGTGGAATTTTTATACTTAGACGTACGTGCATAAAGTCTTCTGAAAAGACTTCTTGTTTTACCTGAAAAGACACAAGGTAGGAGCTGTGGGTAGATTGGGTGCTCAGAGTCAGACAAAATTCCTCTAGCGAATCTGTTGCATGACAACAAATGCCTATCGGTGACAATGCCAACGATATGGCCCAATGGGATACCACTCGTCCTACTGACAGTCTTCAGAGTTCTACGAAGTATGATATAGTTCTTTTTTAGCAATCCAGGAAAGAATAATGGTGAACAGTAAAGAAGAATAGGTAAAATACACGAGTTGACAAACTGTAAGAGGAGTGGTTGAGTTATGCCTGAGTGCCTCAACTTCTTAATGTAAAAAGTCAGACGAAATATTCTTTGAGAAATCGCTAAGACATGAGAAGACCAAGATAGGTCAGAAGAGAGAACTAATCCAAGATACTTAACTTCAGACTTGCTTTCTATATCGGTATCATCGATTTTGCAAGGGTCATAGGAATCAACGGCTTCATTTAACTTTCGTTTACATCGGAAACTGAAATTGACAGTCTGAGATTTGGAAGGATTAAGTTTAAGGCCGTTAGACTCGTAGTATGCTTTCGGCACCTCTTTATGACAGCGGCAGTGTACCCATCGTTTGCAAAAATTGCATTCAAACGCTGAGTCAGCTTAAGCAACTATGATACTGCATGCCTGGCATTCATCTCCCTTACTTGATGACGCCTTCGAAGTCTAATGAGGTCTTAGGCTTTTCCTTTTAGGTTTGCTGTGTTTCAGACACTGGCTTTCAGTTGATGCAGGGGTAATATCCTGTCCTCCTGGTATTGCCTGTGCCGTTTCAGGACTGGACTGTGGCAATGCAGGCGTAGTATCAGGACAGACGAGACCTACACGAGTCTTTAGGATTGGTATGCGGGAAGGGGTTGATGTCCCTGGGTTTTCGCCTTCTCTGGCTGAAGCCATTGTGACTACGGAGTAAGGTGTTTTAGTGCCTTCTCTAAGGCTACTTTCGACAGCCATATTAACAATCGCTAACACCTATGCTATATAAGAATAAGAGTGCAACAGTATCCACCCGCAAGAACAAAATTTAGACTGAAGAAGTACAAGACAAGGAAAAGAAAATATTTTTGACTTTACCTCGTACTTTCTGGATGATCGGCTTTACAGCAATCACGTGGTACACCAACAAGTCTTGTTTATCTGAACGAGTGAGGAAGATGCTGCTACAAAAGTAGCACCTGAAGCTTTGGCAGTAGTTCGAGACAGCTGGAGTTACCACACAGAGATTCTATATGTAAGTAATGGTTGAATTTAATTCGCCGGCTAGGAAGATCAGGTTTACCAAGCGGATAATTCACAAAATTGGTATTTTCCGGTTAGAGAGGAAAAAGCACGTCGTATTCGAGGAGCGCGCGCACGGAATGCTTAGACTATTAATGTATAGTATTTCTGAGATTCAGTGGCTCAGTGAGAAACGAAAACAAGACAAAACTAGAAGACCTGTTCAACTTTCTACAAAGAATCTGTGATAAGATGGTCTTGATTGCATTAATCTTTTCCATCCAGTTCTAACACTATCTCAATCAGTATATATCCTAAGAATTGAGCGGATTAATTTGCGAGTTAAGATTTTCACGGATAAGCAGTAATATGACTGCTCTAAGTACCATTATGACGACCATAAACGTTTCCCAAATCGTCGTGCTTATAGCTGGAGAAACATCTGATTTCACTGTCATAGCGCAATTACAGCAGTACGCCTAAATACCTTTTAGAGGCTGACGGTATCGACGTTCGCGGATTGCACGGAGTAAACTAACGCAAGATCTTATACCAACAACTTCTGTAGTATTCGTTCCACGTGGACCAAAGGTAAGGCAAAAGACCAGAGTTGATCGTCCAAATTATGATATATTTTGGGACCAAAACGTATTACGAGATGATTGCTTAACTGACCAGTGATCGTGCACGAACGTGACACGATGGAGTACCGAATGGCATGGATGCTTGACCGGAAGCCTTCAGCCAAGCAAGTCGACTTAAACAGTGAGGGTCACCATCTAATGTTGAGTGATGATTGCTGTGGTTAATAATTTTGGGGAATTATTTACCGCTACAGCTCACTCCCCCCCTAGTGGGTTTGTGAGGACCCTGAGACATGACCAGCAGGAAGTAAAAAAATCTTGATGGTTCCCTGATGGGTGAAAAAAAATCTTCCGAGCGGCTCGATGGAGATCCTGCTGGTCTGTCTGCCTATGCTAATAAGGTGTTTGTACATAGCTTCCTCGATGTTGTTCGTTGGATCCCGTCCTTCGTTTGTTTCTTGTCCAGTGCCCGTTGCACCTGGAAAAGAAAACAAGAATGCTGAGAACCTTGTCAAGAAAAATGTACCAAATAAGCGTTTTTTTCAAAAAATATGACATGCATCTACTATACAGTAAAATAATGTAAAGTCCAAAATATCCGAAAAAAACATATACAGCTAATATAAATTTTTTTCTAAGTGCATGTTTAATGTACGGTTATAGGAAAAATATCATTTACTTGTGTTAAATGATGCAACATAAAAAAATTGATGTGTCACTCAGTTATGTGAAACAGGTGTGAAGGTATTCTGGGAATCTAACGTGACGTCCAGAACGCGTTTTCTTAGAGTGATCGACCGAAGTTTCGGTGGCTTTCGCCGTGCTAGGGAGTTCTTCGGAGACTACAGGATATTCTATTACTTGTGGATTATTGGGTACGCTCAGCTCTAGGCTAATAGGATTACCTTCCAAGTAAGCCGGTTTCAGACGGTCGATACTGACGGTGTCTTCGCGGCCTTTCTTGTCTAAGACGAAGAATTTATCCGTACGTTTAATTACTTTATATGGTTCGTCATACGGGGGTTCTAGAGGGCGACTCACAGAGTCGCGACGAACAAATACGTGTGAAGAAGTTCTTAAACAGGGGTGGATGAAAACATCAATGGACTGTGGTCGGAGGGGAGCAGGTTTAACTGAACGCATTGCGTTTGTAAGCCTACTGATGTATGAGGTGTGATCTACCGCTGGTGGGAATCTCGGGGGAGAAACAAACTCACCTGGCAGTCGTAGTGTCGTGCCATATACTAGCTCAGAGGTAGTACAAACAGCATCGGTTTTTAAAGCGTTTCGTATCCCTAGGAGAACTAACGGAAGGGATTCAGTCCAATGGGTGTTATTTGCAGCTGATAAACCAGCTTTCAACTGTCTGTGTAGACGTTCTACCATACCATTAGCTTGAGGATGGTAGGCAGTTGTTCGAAAACGCTTGCAACCAAGAATTTTAGTTAGAGCGAAGAATAAACCGCTTTCGAATTGCCGCCCGCGATCAGTTGTTATGGAAGATGGGCATCCAAAGTTTGCGATCCATCTTCCTACGAAGACGCGTGCGACGGTTTCCGCAGATATATCTTTGAGGGCTACTGCTTCAGGCCATCGTGTGAAGCGATCGATGCAGGTTAACATATAGGTATATCCATGAGATTCTGGAATGGGGCCAACTAAATCTATATGGACGTGTTCGAAACGGGCATCGGGGATAATAAAGGTGCCAAGGGGGCTTTTGTTGTGTCTTATTACCTTGCACTTTTGGCACTCTAAGCACGTCTGTGCCCATTCCCTTACTTCCTTGTTAATACCAGGCCAACAAAACCGACTAGTTATTTTTTTTTTTTTTTTTCGATTACCTGGGTGTGATAAGCCATGCAACGTATTGAAGACGTTACGGCGATAACTTTTAGGCACGATAGGGCGAGGAGTACTAGTGGAAATGTCGCAGAGAATAGTATCTTTTCCTATACCTAAGGGCTTCTCGGCTGATTGTAGAGTTGTTTTCGACAACTCATGCTGAAGCTCGGTATCTTCTTTTTGAAGACGAGCCAGTTTTGCAAGGCCTATGCCGTCGATTTGGGTGAAGGAACAAATACGTGACAAGGCATCTGCCACTGTGTTGTTCACTCCGCATACATGGCGAATATCTGATGTAAACTGTGAAACGTAATCTAGTTGTCGTGATTCCCTGGGTGAATACTTATCTGAAGTTGAGTTCAGAGAGTACGTCAGAGGTTTGTGGTTAGTGAAAATTATGAATTCACGACCCTCAACTGAATGTCGAAAATGGCGTATAGCACAGTACATAGCTAGAAGTTCTCTTCCGAATGTGCTGTACTTCGTTTCTGCTAATTGAAGGCGCCTCGAGGAAAAGGCGAGTGGTTGCCACTCTTTGTTAACTAGTTGTTGCAGAACTGCGCCGATTGCAGTGTCTGATGCATCAACTGAGATACTTAACGGTGCCGTTGGATCCTGATATATAAGAAGGGTGGCATCCGCAATAGCTTTCTTTACCTGAGTAAAGGCATGTCGAGAAGACGCGTCGAGTTCGATAGACTTGTTATTCCCTCGAAGGAGATCTGTTAATGGCTGAATCAGAGAAGCACAATTACGAATGAAACGTCGGTAATAACTTACCAAGCCGTTGAAAGTGCGAAGACTTTTCACTGTCTTTGGCTCCAGAAAATTCAGTATCGCTTCGACTTTAGCAGCCGGTGGGCGAATGCCCTGACAGTCAATAGTGTGACCCAGAAAATCGAGTGAGTCAACGCCTATTTGACACTTCTGGATATTGATGGTAACACCATGTTGGCGTAACCTTTCAAATGCCAAGTCCAAGTGTTTAAGGTGAGTTTCCTTATCTGGACTGGCAATGAGGCAGTCGTCTAAGTATGCGTATACAAAGTCGATACCGCTAAATACTTCATCTATGAAGCGTTGGGATGTTTGCGCCGCATTCCGGAGGCCGAATGGCACACGTAGAAATTCGAAAAGTCCGAAAGGCGTGATGATAGCCGTTTTCGGAATATCTTCCGTTGCCATCGGGATTTGGTTATACGCTTTAACCAAGTCGATTTTTGAGAATATAGACGCTCCAGATAACGTTGCCGTCAAGTCATGTATGTGAGGCAAAGGGTAGCAATCAGGGGTTGTTTTGGCGTTCACTCGCCGGTAATCACCAGTGGATCGCCAATCGTTACTATCCTTTTTCGGTACCATATGCAATGGGGATGCCCATGGACTATTCGATGACCGAATGATGCCAAGGGTGAGCATATGATTGAATTCGTTTCTGGCAATTCTCAGTTCGTCAGGGGCCAGTCGTCGTGCTTTAGATGTCACGGGCTGTCCTGAGGTTATGATGTGGTGCATAACATTGCTGGTTATACACAGGAGATCGTTAGATGGGCAATTGAGTTCCGGATATTTGTCAACAATCGGTTGAAAAGTTGGATAGAAGATTGCTTTCATCTTAACGATTGACAAGCTGGGGCCTACGTAAGTTATGCCTTTGATAGACAAACTAGTAGTGTTGTCAATTAGTCGTTTATGGCGGACGTCTACGAGCAAATCATGATGATTAAGTAGGTCCGTGCCAATGATGGGCATTGTGACGTCAGCGAGAAGGAAAATCCACTGAATAGGTTTGCGTAAACCTACGTTCAGATAGACGTATTTCCGACCATAGGTTGCAATTGGTTTTCCATTTGCAGCCTGTAGGTTGAAGTTAGGATCCTTCTGTCGATCTGCTGCTGTAGCAGGAAGGACGCTGACTTCGGCGCCTGTGTCGACTAGATATCTAGTCTGGCTAATTACATCATGGATGTAAAGTAAGCGGCTAGTGCCACCGGCGACGGTTGCCGCCAACGCGTGCCGGCGGGATAGTTTCCCACAGGGTCGGAGGCTTTGCCGAAATCACAAGGTTTTCGACAACATTTCGCTTCCTGGTCATAGGTGTTGTGATACCAACACCAGTCAGGATTTTTGAGAGAACGTGTGTTGGACTTAGATCGTCCACGTGCGCTTTGCTGTTGAGGGGATTTAGAACGACGGTAGGAGGAATTGCTAGGCTTGTTTGACCTAAGCATCTGCTGGATGGAGTTGCATAACTCTATCATTGCAGAATCCTTTCTCGAAGTCTGTTCGGTAACTGAGTATACTTCGGTAACTGGACGTTTCGTTATCTCTAGAATTCTCTCTGCAGAGACAGCAAAGTCATCCATGAGAACACCTTGAAGTGTCACAAGTACAGTCTGAACTGGCTGTGGCAGTTTGGATAAAAATAGTTCTCTGAACAGTCCTTCATCGAAATGACTTTGGCCAATGATCTCTTTCATTCTTGTCAGCATGCTCACGGCTGACTGATGCCCCAACTCGATGTTATGAAATAATTCGTCCAGACGTAGTCGATCCGTGAGAACGTTTCTCTTGAGGAGGGATGCTTTGAGCAACTCGTAGGAGTTACTTACCTCTGGACCCGACATCTGCAGAGTTACGCACCTGCTGAATTCCCGAGGTAGGGCGTGAATAACTGCAAGGAATTGTGAACGTTGATCGGTTACGCCATGTCCACAAAAATCAGACTCAGTAATCTGAAACCACGTTTCAGCATTATCTGGCCAATATGGTACTAGCTGAATTGTTTTGGCGGTTGAGCGTATGCGAATAACCTTGGGGCTAGGGTCACTCATGACGAAAAGTATGCCGATAACAATATAGTACAAGAATAAACACAAAAAGGAACGAACTCACCGGATTTATCTGCGTGTGAATTGAAGATGTAGTTCGTGGTTGGGCTCACCAGTTTAGAGGTTGCAGGTATCGACGTTCGCGAGTTGTACGGATTATACTAACGCAAGGTAAAGGGTGAATAGAAAGAATAGTTCACCTTCAATTTCCCGAAAGTGTAATAAAAAGAAGCCTAAGTCTCAAGGGAACATACACTTTCAGTGGTGCCAATTACAAAAACCTCATCGATACAGGTCATGAGGTGGACATCCTGAAATCCTTTTCCATTATAAGTGGACGAAATCGTTCAATTCTCTTGAAGTTTGCTAGAACAACTACCATCGGACACCTGAAACTTGTGTTCAGAAAGAAGCAGTTATTACTCTTCCCCTTTATGCAAGAAATCGTAATGAGACACTTAGAAATAAAAAGGTTTTTCATATAACTTTGATTCAGTGAAGGTGTAGTTAGTGAAGTTCTACACCAGTGGTTTTTAGAAGGTATAAAAAAACCAGCTTATACTTACCATTTCCTAACCTAACTGCCTAGCACTTTTGTACTTATGAAGAAGTCCAATAAAATCAATAACCATTTCAAACCTGTGACCATCACACACAAACATGATCAATATGAAATTAATATATCGCATTCCACTTGACCTTTTGAGTGAAATTTTAACTGTGGGGATTAGAAAACAGTGCTGATTTTTTTTTCTTTTCGGGTTAGTGAGTTTGCCACTTTTCCTGTTAATATTATTATTATTATTAATGATATTAATTATCATTAATTTGGGCTCTCAGTGGAACATATGGATTTAGCAGCAAATCTCCATTCCACCCTGTTCTTTTCTGTCTTTTTTAGCCAGCTCTACGATTTCCCATAAGCTCCCACATTGTCATACTATCTTGGTCGGTCGGTTTTCGACATAGAACTTTGCACATATGTGCGGCTGTTCAAGTCACCACACTCCCTCCATGTAGCACACAAAGCAAGAGAAGAAAGTAGGAGGAATGCATAATATAGACAGTAAACAGAGGTGTGAGACAAAGGAATAGTAATAACGAAGAACAAAAGTTTCATTGGAAATCATAAGTCACAAGGAGTGGATGCATCTGAGCCAGCCATTGACAACGATTTTGAGCCATGTCACCAATTGTTTCCAACCATTGGTTTTTACCGTCCCGAAGACCCCAACCAGTCAGGAAGTCTACACCTTCCTACGTGGCTTAGACTAACTGTTGTAGATTTCATTGACTGGTGCCATGTTTTGGTTTGACCGCCGCTAGCTCTTTTCCAACCTGGCCCTATATCAGTTAACAATGCCCATTATCGAGGAAGGCGATGACTAGGCATACGTAGCACATGTCCTAACCTGTCATACTATCTCCTCCATGTTAAAGTGGAAACCACGACTGACTGGTCTTTTTCCATTCGGCTTCCACTCTAGGGCATGTCCCTTATATTTTACTTGGTCAGATTTTCATTTGGTTTTATCCTCAGGATTACTCAACTTCCAGTGATTATGTGATTTCGATCCTACTTGATGTTTGTATTGTCATAAATGCTGAACAAAGTAGAGTTTTGCAAAAAAATTTTATCATATTAAGTTGCCAAGCCTTGGAAATGTATATGTCACCATTTTTGCCCATAATTTTCATCCCTTCTTGTTCCAGTTATTTATCCTTTTTTTCTCACGTTGATGTACAAAAAGGTTGGCTGTGTTTGATCATAGATTTTTGCTTTCCATCTCCCTTTTTTAAGTGATAGAATATGGTGAGCAATATTGAAGTTAGGCGTAAAGTATTAGGTATAGAGAGTAGGTCAGTCGATGAGGTTGTGAAATTATATCGGTTGAGATGGCTGAGACACAAGCTGCGCATATTGAGTCATCGTCTTTCTCTGTTAACAGTGTTAGCTAACGTAGGACCAGGTTTTGAAAAAGTTAAGTGGACGAAATAGTTCAATTCTCTTGAAGTTTGCTAGAACAACTACCATCGAACACCTGAAACTTGTGTTCAGAGAGAAACAGTTATCACTCTCTTCCCCTTGACCTAGTAACCGGATGTCTTTACTCTCATTTTATTTGGTCACATGATCTTTGGCTTTAACTTGTTCCCCTTCGCTATGATGTAATCTTGCCAGTCCTTTGTTCCTATGATTCCAGTTGATCTCACCATACTGTTACTCGACTTATTCATTACTCATCATCATCTTATCCACCCCTTGTCTTTATTATGCAACTCTTTTCCCATTGTATCCAAGTATTTATTTTTCGTTTAAATTCGAATCTTCTGTAATTTCTGCCCAAGTTTTACTACCTTTGTAGTCTCCTGTCAATTGATATTATCTAGCGTATGCAAGTGCGTTAAAATTGTTCTGTACATAGACTTACTATTCTCTTCAGTTTGTACGCAGCTGAAGAGCAGCTGACTAGATAAAGGCTGATACCATCTTATTTTGCACAAAACGTTGTTTCTACCTTATTCAAAGTTCTGAATAGTTCGTCACGTAGATAGGGTTAGACAATATGGTATTTTTGTTGCATACTCGAGTTGTGTAGTAGTAAAATTAACTTAACTTATCGCACAAGAGTGTTGCAGTCATTGTAGGAACTTGTACATTGTTGGTACCTGGAAAATGATAAGGAGTGAATGCATCTGAAGAATTGTGAGAGTTTTAGCCATGGTACAAATCTCTACTTATTGACTCTTATAACATGCTAAGTACCTCAACAAACATTTTACACCGTCTTGCATAGATCTAACCACAAATCTGCGGCTTTTAAATTGGGACCTTAATTTGATCTGATCGCTCCGAATGCTAATCCAAAATAGTAACCCACTTCATGTAGCATTGAGTGTTGAGAAAGGCATTAAGCAGTAGTTTGACACTCGTAACCCATGCCTTGGTGATCCTACTCAATAGGGTTTTGTAGTCTCATCGGTTGACTTTAAACACTTAACCTGACACTAAGCGTAACATCATTACTAATGTTAAGGATGTTACTCCCGTAACTTGAGTGATTGGACAGAGGTACCTATGGTCATCTAGCATTTGCAAGTTCCTTTAAAAAAATATTCTGTAAATAAACTTAGTATTCTCTTTGATCTGTACGCAGTTGAAGAGCAGCTGACTGGATAAAGGCTGATACCATCTTATTTTGTACAAACAATTGCTTATGGCTTTATTAAAATGTTATCTCATATAGAATCACACTGGTAAATACCATTCCACTATAAAAAAACTTACTTTTTAATCTGTTGACCTGAATCTTTCTATAACAGATATATATATATCTTGGTTTAAAAATATCTTTTTGTTCCTACTTTGAAAGTCCAAGTAAGTGAAAGAATAAAATGAAACCAAAAACGAACTGAAAAATCTCAGAAGCTATGCAGTAGTACATATATATGTGCATATATTTATACTTGTTTATTTAGCCATTAACTAGATACCACTTTCTCCTTCTTATCATCAAGTGGTTTGAAAGATAAAAATTCTAATTGTTGTAATTATCCAGAAATTTCATGATAGATATATTTTTTATTATCACTCATCCCCCAGTAATTGTTTAAATGTTAAATGATGTAATTTTAAAGAAAAAAACAAAATAAAATTTGTATTAAGCAAAAAAAATAAAGAAACTGATAAGAAATGTAGGATAATTATTTGCCTGTGTTTAGTTTACTTGTTAGGCTGGCTGTATGTACACACTTTTATCAGTACTAGGTATATACAAATGAAGTGAAGAGAGAGAAGGTTTTCATCTAACTTTGTGCATGTGTACGAGTGTGCGTGCCTGTGTGTTTGCGTATGTGTCAGTAAGTGTTGATGATTGATAAACTGAAGTTTTGTTTTATAGAAGAAACTTCGTTATCATCATCATTATCATCCTGATGACTACCTACCATCTCTTCCTTTCTTCGACATTTTGTTTCGTTTGCCGAGATGAAACACTAATTAATGATTGTAGGAGAACAAAATATTTATAGTTTTGACTATGTTCACGTGAAACGGTTACACAAGAACCGATTTATCGACAAAAAACATGACATTGTCACTGATTATTGTTATTGTTCCCTTTAATTCCTAGAGGAACATACGGCTTCAGCCATGCGTCTCCATTGCCTTTGCTTCTCTCCTACAGTCTTCACCTGGATCCAAGTCTGCCCACACGTTTTCATCTTCTCTTCACATGGCCTCCTCAAAGTCACCCTCACGCTGACGACCAACTCGCCAATTCCCATTCAGTCGGGTTCCACTCGAGTGATGGCTTGTCTAGTGATGTCACTCACTTGATGCCTTGTTTCCTCAGAGTATGGCCAGCCAATCCATCTCCATTTCTCCCTGCCTGTTTGTTTCACAATCGGTTCCTGCTGAGTCTGTTCGCTCATTGCCAGATATCCCTCTCTGTTGCTGATCTTTTCTGACAGGCCATCTGATCTTGAGTGGTATTGAGTGAAGACAACTGTTGATGAAGGTTTGTAGTTTGTTTGAGATGCTCTTCATGACGCGCTGGCCAAGTCTCTGATCTATCCGTATAATGAGTAGCACTGACTGACTTCACATTGGAGTTGAAAATCCGGATGTTATCTTCGTTCTGATGCTGAGTAGGGCTGTTGACCTCCACACAGACTTGAGAGTAGTGAAAGCTTGTCTTGCTTTTCTGATTCTTGCTTTGATATTCTCGTCAGTTCCGTCTGTAGTTGAGACGGTGCTTCCCAGGTAGGTAGTTAAAGTAGGTTGTTTCTTTCAGGTTGCTTCCATTTATGCACTACTAATCCCTGCCTAATCGATAGTAACCGCGGAGAAGTGGGAAGTATGGAAGTGGGGCTAATAACCTGTAAAAACAGCACCACCACTACTGAAACTGAAAACCTTCGAAGCCAATATGTCTCACTTATCAATTTGAGGAGTGAAAAAATTGGGAAGAACTTGACCCACACCTTTCATCAATGCGTCGGTGGCACAGTGGTTAGGACTCTCGCCGACCATGCACACGGTCCGGGGTTCGATCCACTGCCGGCGCACACCCGATATCTATGGTCGGCCTGTAAATTTGGGCTACCGATATCCGTGCTGAAAATTCCATACTTGTACTGAAAATACGGTGTGGAATCAAGCTGTAATCAAAAATAAAAAAATAAATAAAAAATAAGCGACAGTATTCCTACTGACTGACTGTAGTACCCGCCTACCGACGAAAGGCACCCATAGTACACTATTTAGAAGTAGTCAACGCATGTTTATAAAATCAAAACAACATTTTTCTGCTTGTTTTGTTTGGGGATTTACTCGGATTCGAGCATTCTAATGAAGAATCCCTTGCATAAAGAATGAAAAGTTCAGGAAGAAGCAGCCCCGTTCTGATTTTCTAAAACATGCTGAGATTATACTTATATAAGTTTTTCTTGTATTTAATAATAATAATAATAATAATAATAATAATGTACTTTATTCCAAAAACAGTACTTATAATACAGAATGGAATTCTCAGCATTTATCACAATATTGCGTCTGATTTACTCAAATTATAATTAAAATTAAAAATTAAAACTAAATTAAGCAGAGCTATTTGTCTACATTTACGATATAAAGTCAAAAATATTCGAAGCACGAATGGAGAATATTAAATATAATAATAATAATAACAACAACTGTGAGTTTGTTTCAAACGGTATTGTCGATTCAGTTTGGAAACTTTAGCATGTTAAAGATTATTGGGTCTAATGTTCTGTTGATATAGTATAGTGAGGGGAAATACAAAATTAACAGTTATAATACAGCTTAAATGATGTTCACACTTATGAAAAAAATAAACAAAAACAAAAAATTGAGAGGATTATAAATATAAAAAATACAATAACAATAAAGTTTGATGCTCTAAGGGTGGAGGAAATGGTCTATTTAGTGGTGCAAAGAAGGTTAGTTAGTTCATGCCTGACACTATTTTCATCACACAAAGTACGTGCTAAATAGGGTATTGTGGAATTTTTATACTTAGATGTACGTGCATAAATTCTTCTGAACAGACTTCTTGTTTCACCTGAGGAGACACAAGGTTGGAGCTGCGAGTAGAGTGGGTGCTCAGAGTCTGACAAAATTCCTTTAGCGAATTTGCATGACATCAAGTGTCTATCGGTGACAATGTCAACGATATGGCCCAATGGGATACCCCTGGTCATACTGACAGTCTTCAGAGTTCGAAGAAGCATGATGTAGTCTTTTTCAAGCAATCCAGGAAAGAATAAACAAGGGTGAACAGTAAAGAAGAATAGGTAAAATACACGAGTTGATAAACTGTAAGAGAAGTGGTTGAGTTATGCCTGAGTGGCTTTACTTCTTAATGTAAAAAGTCAAACGAAATATTCTTTTAGAAACCGCTAAGACATAGGAGGACCAGGATAGGTCAGAAGAGAGAATTAATCCAAGATACTTAACTTCAGACTGGGTTTCCCGTTGGCTGATAAAATTGGACAGAAAAATTCAGTCTCTTTTGACATACTGGTTCATAGTGCTAACTCTTCAACGTCCTTTGAGGATTAAGATGATTTTATTTGATGTGTGCTGACCAGCTGTGGAATACAGGATGCGCATTTAGTTTTGTCTGAGACCACAGTGAGTAATGGTGTTGTCGAGGCACAGGGGTTGGCTATTGTCACTCAAACGGCCCAGTGGATAAAACTTTGGTGCTTGAAACGATTGGTGCTGCGTGTGATTCTGTCTCAGAGGGAACACTATCCAAAAAAGTGTCCTAAATAAAACGAACGGAAAATTCTGGTTTCCACCGTTATTCACCATCCACATAATGTATAGTGAGTGGACCTTGATTTCGAGTTTTCTAAACAAGGTGCTTCTAACGGATGTATCTCCTTCTGTAGTAAGCTGGACGTCGATATAATGGAGAAGATTACCGTGTTTTTCGATCAATACATTTCATAACTTATACCCTTCATTCTAGCACTCTTTAAGTACTATCGAATTTTCCATTTAAACTGTTCTCATTTATTATTATTAGTGGTGTTACTTCTCTTGTGAATATATGAATCCCCCTCATATTCATTTCACATATAGATTCTGTCTGTCTGTCTGTTTTCGACATTGAACTTTGCACATATGTGCGGAAGTTCAAGTTGCCACACTCCCTCCTTGTAGCACACAAAGCAAGAGAAGGAAGTAGGAGAAATGCATATTAGAGACAGTAAACAGAGATGTGAGACAAAGGAATAGTAATAAGGAAGAACAATAGTTTCATTGGAAATCATAAGTCACAAGGAGTGGATGCATCCACACCAGCCATTGAGGACGATTTTGAGCCATGTCACCAATTGTTTCCAACCACTGGTTTTTACCATCCCGAGGACCTCAACCAGTCGGGAAGTCTACACCTTCCTACGTGGCTTAGACTAACTGTACACACATATTGATTACTTCATAATGAACTGTTATTAACCACAGTCTTATTGTTTCGTCTCTGATGCATACTCTGTTGTACTACTTGCTAACAGGAGACGTTTCGGTAAGCTCGAAGTGACTTGTCAGTTTTTTTCCCCACAATGTGTGAATCTCTTTTGACTAATCAACATCATCGTCTCGCATTTCCCAATATTTTGTAATCGAATTAAGCTAAACACGTTTACCACACAAATACTATTTATTTTGTCATCATATAATTACTACATTATTCTACTTAAAAATATATCCACCTTTGGAGGATCTGAACTTCGCCGATGATATAAGTCTGATTTCGCACAAACTGGAAGATATGCAAGCGAAAAGCATCAAGTTGGCGGAAGAAGCATCTAGGGAAGATAGGAAGGACTTCAGGTGAACATAGAGAAAACAGAGGTGATGAAGATTCCTGGCCAACACTACCAACAGCAACAACAACAACAACAGACAACAATCAGCATAAATGGAAGGAACCTGAAAGGAACAACCTCCTTTACCTACCCACCTATCTGGGAATCATCGTTTCAACTACAGGCCAGCGGAACTGACGAGGATATCAAAGCAGCGAGGATCGGAAAAGCAAGACAAGCTTTCACTACTCTCAAGTATGTGTGGAGGAGGTCAACAGCCCTACTCAGAATCAAAACGAAGATAAGATCCGGATTTTCAACTCCAATGTGAAGTCAGTCAGTGCTACTCACTATACGGATGGATCAGAGACTTGCACTGTGCGTCATAAACAGCATCTCAAACAAACTACACACCTTCATTAACAGTTGTCTTCGCTCAATACCACTCAAGATCAGATGGCCGGCCGGCCAGAAAAGATCAGCAACAGGAGGGATCTCTGACAATGAGCAAACCAACTCAGCAGGAACCGATTGTGAAACAAATAGGCAGGAAGAAATGGAGATGGATTGGCTGGCCATACTCTGAGGAAACAAACCATCGAGTGAGTGACATCACTAGACGAACCATTGCTCGAGTGGAACTCGACTGAATGGGAAGTGGCGAGTTGGTTGTGAGTGGGAGGGTGGGTGACTTTGAGGAGGTCATGTGAATAGGAGATGAAAGTGTGTGGACAGACTTGGAGCCAGGTGAAGACTCTAGCAGAGAAGCGAATGCAATGGAGACACACGGCTGAAGCCCTATGTTGCTCTAGGAATTAAAGGAAACAATGATAATGATAATGTAACCGCCTATTATTAGAATGATAAATATTTTGTTTTACTGAAAAGAATATTCTTTGTTTAGACGGACTATGAATTCATCATGCAAGAATATTTCACAATCTGGAATTTCAGAACTCCCTTCAATGAGATATGAAGAGATTTAAGAGGAACAAACAAAAACCACACCTTACGTTATTTATCAGATACTGGTCACTTCATTCAAATAGGCTGAGAAAATTGTGCCACAATGAAGAGTTATACTGGTCTTTTAGTAGTCTGTGACTATTGATTCCAACTAATCGGATAAAAGGAAACAGTTCCACAAGATTCTTACTACTTGTCATATTTATCATTATACCTGACTGAATCATAAAATATTCAGTGTTCCATCGACGGGAGGGATTTGAAAGAAGTTACTTCATTCACTCACTTATCTAGGGAACATTGTATCAACTACAGGCAGGTGGAGCGGACGAGGATGTCAAATCGAGAATCGGGAAGGCGAGAAACACATTCATCAACCTGAAACCAATCTGGAAATCTTCGTCACTCAACACAGCCAGCATCAACAACAAAATTCGGATTTTCAATACAAACGTCAAGTCAGTCACTTCTTCTATACGGATCAGAAACTTGGCGGCGGGTCACAAAGAATATTTCCAACAGGATGCAAAACTTTATCAACAACAAACTGTCTTCGCTGGCTCTATACTGAAGATCAGATGGCCGGAAAGAACAAGAACCAACAAGAAAAAAACTATGAGAACAAACAAAAAAGAACCAATCGCCCAACAAATATGCAGGAGAAAGTGGAGATGGATTGGACACTCACTCGCTGAGGAGGCCACTCGCTGGGTGACATCGCGCGTCAGGCCAACGCTCGAGTGGAACCCGAGAGGAAAGCGGCGAGTGGGACGTCAGTGCAAGGATGGGTGACATGGAGGAGATCGTGTGAAGAGGAGTTGAAACAGTATGGATTAACATGGATGCAGGTGGAAAGTACAGGAGAGGACAGAAGCAAGTGGAGACGTGCTTTTGAAGCCCTACGTTCCACTAGGAACCCAAGGGAACAATAATACAATAATAATAATACTTTGACTACAGATGGAAGCATTTCACCTTATTTCCTTAAGACGAGTTAACGGTTTCTTTTTTCTTTGATGATGAATTCAGGTAGTACATTTCGTCTTACTTATGACTCGTCAGACAGACACACTTTCATTCTCAATAAAAGCGATGGTGTTCCTAATGAGATAATACTATGCAAACCAAATTGCAGTTTGAGAATTTAATGAAATAGACATTCAATCTGTTACCTACTTCTGAAAAAGATCTTGATCAATTCGAAGCTTTAGTTTTTGACAGCCGCTACAAGTACATTCATACACGATCGAGCCACCGTAATCTGCTGACTAAGGAACACAGAAGACAACTCAAAAAACCCCAAGAAAACAAACACGTAGTCCTCGTCCGACCTGATTAGGGCAACAGAATTGTGGTAATGAATAGATCCAACTACTGAAGAAAGACTATACCTTATTACGTAGGATGTTAAAGGTTGTCAGCAGGGTAAGCAATGTGCCACTTAACCAGCTTGTTAATATTCTGGTTGACAGGCAGGCACATGGACTCATGTGAAAAATGGGCCAAATCCATTTTATCTAACTCACACCACTCTCTTCACTCACAACTCTCCCCTTCCATCTCATCAGGCAAAGCCAGAAGCCTACATAGAAGACTATATGCTCGCACCAACAAGTACAAAAACTCAACCATACCCTACTTAGCTCGTGTTCTGTGCGATAAAGAAAGCATTAGGCGTGACACCTATAATTCATTAAATAGTCAGTAGTACAACTGGACCTCGTCTTTCCAACTCATATCATTTATAGGTACAACATTTTCTTTCTTTCTCTTCCTTTTCTCTCTCTCTTTTTCTGTTATGTGCTGCTTTGTTTCTTTCTCTCGCTTACGCCAGTAAATATGACAGCACTTGCTTTTCTAACACCTTCAAACACTGTTCAGCTTTACCTTTGCTACTGACATGCCAATGTGTTGTTGTAATAATGAACTATGATTTACTTAATCTATGTAGAATTCTATTTATTGATAATGTACTAACTGGATGCAATACTGTAGTAAAAATGCTGAGAATTCCATTCTGTATCACAAGTACTGTTTTGGAATAAAGCAAATTATTATTGTTATTATTAAATTGACAAACATACTTTCAGATAACATCAAATTCTTCAAATCACTAACCAGAAGGACACAACAAAAAAGAAGAGGAAACCTCCTTACAAAATTGCTGAAGAGAATGAAAGAAGATTCAGTCATAACATCAGAGGTATATGAGCAAATGAAACCATGAAGTTCAACTATTCCAAGTCTGAATGGACTGTGTAAAGTGCACAAGGAGAATGTCCCAATTCGATCTATCACAGACATGGTTAACTCACCATATCATCAGGTAGCGAAGTGGCTAGCTGATACCGTTGAACCAGTAGGAAGACATATGACAAAATATAGCCTTAAGAACACATTTGATTTCATCGACTCATTGAAAGGTATCAACGTGTTTGAAAGAAAAATGCTGCCAATGGATGTCACCACTATATTTACAAGCATTCCCCTGACCAAAACAATATGCTTCATTTGTGACTACTTCGAAACCAACAACCGGAAGTCCCCCTTCTCATAAGCTACCTAAAGGAACAACTTATCAGATGTACGTTTTTTATTCAATTCAAATTCAATGAACAATCATCCATACACAGAAAGATGGTGTAGAGATGGTGTCTCCTCTCGGTCCACTCCTAGCCAACTGTTTCATAGCGAGTCTCGAAAATGACATCCTCGATCCTTTGATAAGTCAGCTGCACTTATACAGGAGATATGTAGATGATACGTTCATAATTTGTGATGAAAAAGTTGATTTAGAGTATCTCCTCAAAACCTTCAACGCAGCACACCCATCAATAAAATTCATCTTAGAACGTGAATCGAACATGGCATTTCCATTCCTTGATGTACTCCTTACCAGAAGACAAGACTATACGATCCAAAGATTGATATACTGCAAGCCAACATGTACTGGACAGTTTATCAGCTTCCAGAGATTCGACAACACAATAAAAAGACGTAGTTTATCTGAAACGTGTAATGTATTGGCGCAACACATTTCGGACATTCTTATCACACACGTACTTGTCACACACAGTTTTTATATAATGCAAGAAGGCATGAATAATTACAATACAGGTCAGATTGTATACAGGTCAAGGTCACAAATAGTGGGTAGGGAGACACAAAAGGTGTGGGTAAGAAAGATAAAAGGAGAAAAACAAGTCAAAGAAGGGGTTGAAAATATTAGGAAGTAAATTGGTCCTTGGTCCTAAATTGGATTACCAAGGCAGGTTTAAGGTGATAACAAATAATTTTTGGACACATAAGACAGGTTTAAGTCTTTTTATGGCTAAGGCTTCAATGAATTTAAGTATGTGGCCCAACCTTCGTTTTATATATCGGCTTAAAGACATTGTTGAAATCAACCTTATGACCCGTCTCTATAATATGCTTGGCTATAGATGATGTTGGACATCTATTTCCGGGTTCAATTTGTGTCTGATGATTTCATTTGTTGTTGCAGCCACTTTGGAATGTGTTCTGTAGCCCTAACCTGCAGAGACGATGG
>OX235272.1:17345324-17380615 GCA_944472155.2 Trichobilharzia szidati | reverse complement strand
TCTATCAATTTGTGACTTTCGCCGTGACCACCAACCAGTGTCCATCCTCAATCCCGCCTAGATGAACCTCACGAATTGGTAGAAGTTGGAATTCATGGGCTGGCCATTGGATCGGGTCCCAGAGGGTGAATGGTATACGAGCTTGCCTTGTAACCGGAAGGTCCTGGGTTCGAAACCCAGTGAGCGTGTACTACCGATGAGCCCCAAATTAGGATGAAACAGCTATTCAGTACTCTCTGGTTTTCAGTGGTTCTCAAACTGATGTCAGTTTACCTTTCATAATCATATCTCTGATTATAACTATACAACTTCGAGACTTAAGTTTTGTAGTTCTCCTCCTTCTCCCCACTCATTTGTTGTACAGGTAATGGAATCTTCCAGATATCTGGAACAGATGGTAAGTCGTTCCTGCTGGATGTATTCTCATCCCCTAGGATTGCTGATGAGTCCCAAATAAAAAAGGAAATGAGCATCCTGGATTACACTGCTAGTCACCATTCAGCACATCACAACATGTCAATCCTCAGACATCGTGGAAGCATCCGTACTAAGAACCGAATATTTCTGTCCACTATAATCAATCAATGGGGATTACGAAATTAAATTTGAAAAAGCTAATGTTATACATGTTATCTCAGTTGATTCAATATATATGAAGCTTCCATCATCAATCTCTCCTTCCACTCTGTTACATTAGACCTTTATCCTGTTACCTTATTGTCTCCTGTTGCGTGGTTGTGTGTAATCGCATGTAGTGCTCTATAGCTGAGTTGTTTTCTAGGTTTCTTATCTGATTAGGGCCAACTAAAGTAGATTTGAACGAAATGTTCCCATATTGAGTCATTAGAAAAAGGCACAACAGCGAAGAAAATTTTCTTTTTGACGATTCATTTTCATGAACTGTACAATCGTAATTATAACTAACGAAGAAATCTTTAGACCAATCAGATACTGGTAAATTTTTGTCCTTGGAAAATTGCATTACACAATGTAATGTGTAAGAAGGGATGACTAATTGTCAGTTAGAAAGGAGACGGAAGTTGGCATGATGTAATAAGTGTGAGATAATGAATAATCATTGAGCTCGTGTAAAATGGACAGGAACTATTGGAAAGGCTATAAAGTGTTTTTGTATAAAATATGTATGAAAAGCAATGTTATTGATGAAAAGTAACAGAATGGTAATAAAATGTGGATGATGGGAACAATAATGATAATAAATGTATTGATAAAATAAAATAATAACAGTAATAACAGTGAACTTACATAATAAAGGAAAGAAGCAAAATTGTGGTGAGAACTTTACTCTGGCCATGGTGAAGCAAGAGAATGTATGTATCTCTTTTGGATGCAGACGTCCGGTTTTTGATCCCGAATAGCTAATGCTTCAGCTATGTACAGATGGCGTATCCGAAGTCCCTTTGTACGATATTGAGGGACTCTGTGTAACACTTTGAAGCATTCATGTAGGGGTGCTCGATGTCCAGAAATAACAAGGTGTTCGAGGATCGAGATGTTGCTATTCTTCTTTTCTCCTCTGGATAACCAAGCTGGGCAGTGTTCCAGAATACGTTTGTGAACTTGACGTTGCATACGACCGATATACTTTACTCCACAAGAGCAAGTAAATTGATAAATTCACAGTGAAGTGGCCGAAAGCGGTATCTTATCCTTAACGTTAGACTGGATTTACTGTCTGCTGGAGAGTGTGATACTTAAGGTGGCTGCTTGAAGTGTCTTCTTCAGACATTTACAAAGACGGTTTCTGAGAATTCCTTCCGCAATGTCACCTTTGAATTCCAGGTTCATAAAGAGGGTTTTCTTGGGAACATTTGTGATTTTTGGTGACGAAGGCTTCTCTTTCATGTTTTTGTCTATGAATCTTGGTGGATACCCGTTCTCTAGTAAGATTTCACGTAATAAATTCAATTCTTTCTCTATTATGTATTCCGAACAGATTTTTCTAATCCTTAAACTTAGCTTTCGGATCAGTGGGATGAATCTCTGGAAGTTGATAAACTGTCCCGTCCATGTTTGCTTGCAGTATATCGATCTTTGGATAGTACAGTCTTGTCTTCTGGTAAGCAGTACATCAACGATTGGAAATGCCATGTTCGATTCACGTTCCAAGGTGAATTTTATTGATGGGTGTGCTGTGTTGACGGTTTTGAGGAGATACTCTAAATCAACATTTTCATCACAAATTATGAATGTATCATCTACGTATCTCCTGTATAAGTGCAGTTGACTTATCAAAGATGTCGTTTTCGAGACTCGCTATGAAGCAGTCAGCTAGGAGTGGACCGTTCTTTTTGTACATAGAACTGTTCATTGAATTTGAATTGGATATTAAACGTACATCTGAGAAGTAGTTCATTTAGGTCGTTTATGGGAAGAGGAACTTCTAGGTTGTTGGTTTCGAAGTAGTCACAAATGAAGCATATTGTTTCGGTCAGGGGGATGCTTGTTAATATAGAGGTGACATCCATTGACAGCATTTTTCTTTCAAACACGTTGATACCTTTCAATGAGTCGATGAAATCAAATGTGTTCTTAAGGCTATATTTTGTCATGTCTTCCTACTGGTTCAAGGATATCAGCTAGCCACTTCTCAACCTGATGATATGGTGAGTTAACCATGTCTATGATAGATCGAAGTGGGACATTCTCCTTATGCACTCTAGGTAGTCCATACAGTCTTGGAATAGTTGAACTTCATGGTTTTATTTGCTCCTATACCTATGGTGTTATGACCGAATCTTCTTTCATTCTCTTCAGCAATTTTGCAAGGATGTTTCCTCTTCTTTTTTGTTGTGTCTTTCTGGTTGGGTGATTTGAAGAATTTGATGTCATCTGAAAGTATGTTTGTCAATTTATTAACAATAATAATTTGCTTTATTCCAAAACAGTAAATGTGATACAGAATGGAATTCTCAGCATTTTTTAATACAGTACTGCATCCAGTTAGTACATTATCAATAAATAGAATTCTACATAGATTAAGGAAATCTCAGTTCATTATGACAACAACATATTGGCATGTCGGTAGCAAAGGCAAAGTTGAACAGAGTGTTTGAAGGTGGTAGAAAAGTAGGTGCTGTCATATTTACTGGTGTAAGCGGAAGAAAGAAACAAAACAGCACATAACAGAAAAAGAGAGAAAGAAAATGTTGTACCTATAAATCATATGGGTTGGAAAAACGAGATCCAATTGTTCTACTGACTATTTAATGAATTATAGGTGTCATGCCTAATGCTTTCTTTATCACATAGAACACGAGCTGAGTAGGGTATGGTTGAGTTTTTGTACTTGCTGGTGCGAGCATATAGTTCTCTATATAGACTTCTGGTTTTGTCTGATGAGATAGATGCAAGGGGAGAGTTGTGAGTGAAGAGGGTGGTGTGAGTTAGATAAAATGGATTTGGCCCATTTTTCACATGAGTCCATGTGCCTGTCGACCAGAATATTAACAAGCTGGTTAAGTGGGACATTGCTTACCCTGCTGACAACATTTAACATCCTGCGTAATATGTAATAGTCTTTCTTCAGTAGTTGGACCTATTCATTACCACAATCCCATTGCCCTTATCAAGTCGGACGAGGACTATGTCTTTGTTTTCTTGAAGTTGTTTAAGTTGTCTTCTGCGTTTCTTGGTCAGCAGATAACGGTGGCTCGATCGTGTACGAATGTACTTGTAGCGGCTGTCGAAAACCGAAGCTTTGAATTGATCAGGATTTTTTTCAGAAGTAGGTAACAGATTGAATGTCTGTGTCATTAAATTCTCGAACTGACGTTTTGTTTATAATTCGTTGATTTTACTCGATACATGGCAAAATTTCTGACCAAGTGCTAGGACTTGGATTTGAATAGGAGTGAGAGGAAAATTCAAAAAGTTAAAGACATTCTTCTCAGGATTCTGTGGAAACGATGAGACACTTTCAGACGGTTTCGGGCTGTTTGTCAGTCGTGAATTAGTATCGTCGCAACGTTTTTGTATGACAATGGATACATAATCCTGAAACATTTGTCGTTCATCATCAGATAGTTCATATAAAGCATGTTTCGCTTAAGTTCAGGTAGGCGTGAGTGGATGGCGTCGATGTGGTTCAGTGTATGACGTTTTAGTGTCTTTGAATCAGGGTAAATATGATTCTGGCGGAGATTCTTCCAATACTGTTTTGGATAATCATGTCTATCAATGCATCGTTTCAGAAAATTGAACTCCGTGTTAACTTCAGCAGGCTTGACAGAAAAACGCAGGAATTTGTTCAATTCCTTCACTGTCACAGGGTTCTTGGAGTTCTTCAATGAACGAAATATTCCCATATTGAGTCATGAGAAAAAGCTGTAAACAGCGAAGAGAAATTTTGTTTTCAATGAATAATTTTATAGCCTTTCTTGAACGTTTATAGTTGTAATGTTCTGACACTGATCCATGTCATTTCAATCTAGAGAAAAAAAATGTCAGCCTGTTTTTAGGGTAATTTGAACTTTCCACTGTTTCATTCTGCTGGACTGATATTCTTGATCTCTGTTGACGTGCCGGCTCCTAGTACGGACGCTTTGATAATGACAGGGGATCAAAATGAAGCTTCTTTGGTTGATGGCACCTAACAGTAGAATCCACGATTTCAACTTCGTTTTTTTTCGAACTCGTCTGTCATCTGAATTTATCTGAGATTCCCTGTGGATGATAGCGTTACCACTGAGATACGAACCCTGCAACCATCATTTCGAACACTAAAGCCTTATCCGCTAGGTCAATAGGCCACGAGAACCACCTCGTGTACGTAGGAGAATCGGTTACTCCTTGTTTTTAGGCCGATAATGCTTTGGGGTTTGAAACTATGGAAGCAGGGTTCAAGTCTCATTAGGAACACATTCACTTTTTTGGGAATGAAAATGTATCTGTCTAACGAGTCATAAGTAAGACGAAATGTACCACCTGAATTCACCATCAACCGAAAAATAAACTGTCAACTCTTTTTAAGAAAATAAGGTGAAATGCTTCCATCTGTAGTCACAGTATCATTATTATTATTATTGTATTATTGCTCCCTTGGGTTCCTAGTGGAACACAGGGCTTCAACTACACGTCTCCACCTGCTTCTGTCTTCTGCCGTACTTTTCACCTGCATCCATCTTAGTCCATACTGTTTCAACTCCTCTTCACACGATCTCCTCCATGTCACCCTTGCACTGACATCCCACTCGCCGCTTCCCTTCCGGGTTCCACTCGAGCTATGGCCTGACGCGCAATGTCACCCAGCGACCTCCTCAGCTAGTGTCCAATCCATCTCCACTTTTTCCTGCATATTTGTTGGGCGATTGGTTCTTGTTTTGTTTGTTCCCAGAGTTTGTTTCTTGTTGGTGATTCTTTCCGGCCATCTGATCTTCAGTACAGAGCGAAGACAGTTAGTTAGTTAGACAGTCATGACTTTAATACTCTCGATGTTCTAAAATGTCTTAATACGCTCAAGCCCTCACGTAGCCTAGGCCCTGATGGTATACCTGCATATGTTCTAAAACAATGCGCAGATGTGTTGTGTTCTCCACTAACCAACATCCTAAATGCTTCTTTCTCCAAAAATATCGTACCTGATGCATGGAAAGACATCAAAATTGTCCCTGTCCCTATACTTGGAAACGGCAAGAACGTAAAGTTCAGACCCATTGCCATCACCTCCCCGTTTCTAAAGCTTATGGAAAAACTAATACTTTTCAAACTTGAACCCTCCCTTAAAAACTTCGAAGACTTCAAACAATTTACCTATAGACAGGGTAGGAGTACATTAGACGCTGCAGCTGTCTTACACAACAACATCGTCTCATCATTAGATAAAGGTGCTAAATACGTCCGCTGCACGTTCTTGACTTCACTTCTGCTTTCGACTCTGTACCTAGACATCTCCTGCTAAATAAACTCTCATTGACAAAAACCGAGTCCTGGGTCACTAACTGGCTGCATTCCTACTTCTCTAACAGAATGCAGTACACCGTATACAGAGGTCAATCCTCCTCTGCTGTGCTCACTGGAGCTGGTGTCCCCCAAGGTGCTGTACTCTCCCCACTTCTCTTTTCTTCCTTTCTACATGACTTACCATCTTCAAATGACATTAATTTTGTCAAATATGCTGACGATCTGTCTGTATCTTTGCCTGTCAAATGTCAAAGTGACTGCTCTAAACTTAATTGCATTCTGTCAGAAATCAGCCAGTGGTCCAAGGAAAACCGTCTTACCCTAAACCCCTCAAAATGCCAAACAGTCAATTTCACCTTGAGGCATGAATCCAACCTAAACAAACTGGTTGGCTCTCACGAGGTATGCAACACAGACGGCACTGAAATAGAAACCAAGTCGGAAATTAAATACCTAGGCGTCATTCTATCTGCTGATCTCTCCTGGTCGTCTCATATCTTAGCAATTTCTAAGAAAATATTCCGTCTTACCTTCTACATCAATAAGTTAAAACATTGTGGTATTACCCAACCTTTACTCCTACAATTCGTTAATTCTCGCATCCTGCCTATTATTCTCTATTGTTCCCCGAGCTTAGTTTTTCCCGGGCTACTGAAGAAAGACTATTACATATTACGCAGGATGTTAAATGTTGTCAGCAGGGTAAGCAACGTGCCACTCAACCAGCTTGTTAATATTCTGGTTGACAGGCACATGGACTCATGTGAAAAATGGGCCAAATCCATTTTATCTAACTCACACCACCCTCTTCACTCACAACTCTCCCCCTGCATCTCATCAGGTAAAACCAGAAGCCTATATAGAAAACTATATGCTCGCACCAGCAAGTACAAAAACTCAACCATACCCTACTTAGCTCGTGTTCTGTGCGATAAAGAAAGCATTAGGCATGACACCTATAATTCATTAAATAGTCAGTAGAACAATTGGATCTCGTTTTTCCAACCCATATGATTTATAGGTACAACATTTTCTTTCTCTCTTTTCCTTTTCTCTCTCTTCTTTTTCCGTTATGTGCTACTTTGTTTCATTCTCTCGCTTACGCCAGTAAATATGACAGCTCCCACTTTTCTAACACCTTCAAACACTGTTCAGCTTTACCTTTGCTACCGACATGCCAATGTATTGTTGTAATAATGTACTGTGGTTTCCTTAATCTATGTAGAATTCTATTTAATGATAATGTACTAACTGGATGCAATACTGTAGTAAAAAATGCTGAGAATTCCATTCTGTATCACATTTACTGTTTTGGAATAAAGCAAATTATTATTATTATTGATAAAGGTCTGCAACAGGCTGTTGGAAATACTCATTCTTTGTGACCCGCCGCTAAGTTTCTGATCCATCCGTATAGAAGAACTGACTGGCTTGGTGTTTGTATTGAAAATCCGAATTTTGTTGTTGATGCTGAGTTGAGTTACAGCGGAAGATTTCCAGATTGGTTTCAGGTTGATGAATGTGTTTCTCGCCTTCCCGATTCTTGATTTGACATCTTCGTCCGTTCCTCCTGTAGTTAAGACAATGCCCCCTAGATAAGTGAGTGAATGAAGTAATCTCTTTGAAATCCCTCCCGTTGATGGAACCCTCTGAATATTTTATAATTCAATCAGGTATAATGATAAATATGACATGCAGTAAGAATCTTGTGGAACTGTTTCCTTTTATCCGATTAGTTGGAATCAGTAGTCACAGAGTACTAAAAGACCAGTATAACTCTTGATTGTGACACAAATTTCTCAGCCTATTTTAATCAAATGACTTCACTCATGGTGACCAGTATCTGATAAACAAGGTAAGGTGTGATTTTTGTTTGTTCCCTTTAAATCTTTTCATATCTCATTGAAGAGAGTTCTGAAATTCCAGATTGTGAAATATTCTTAGCCAAACACGTTTATCACACAATTACTATTTATTTTGTCATCATATAATTACTATATTATTCTACTTAGAAATATATCCACCATTGGAGGCTGTGGACTTCGCCGATGATATATGTCTTATTTCCCACAAACTGGAAGATATGCAAGCATCAAAAATAAGATCCGGATTTTCAACTCCAATGTGTAGTCAGTGCTACTCACAATACGGATGGATCAGAGACTTGCACTGCGCGTCATAAACAGCGTCTCAAACAAACTACAGACCTTCATCAACAGCCAGCTGTCTTCGCTCAATACCACTCAAGATCAAATGGCTGGCTAGAAGAGATCAGCAACAGAGAGGGATCTCTGGCAATGAGCGAACCAACTGAGCAGGAACCGATTTTGAAAGAAACAGGCAGGCAGGAAGAAATGGAGATGGATTGGCTGGCCATACTCTGAGGAAACCATCAAGTGAGTGACATCACTAGACAAGCCATTGCTCGAGTGGAACCCGACTGTATTGGAAGCGGCGAGTTGGTCGTCAGTGCGAGGGTGGGTGACTTGGAGGAGGTCATGTGAAGAGGAGATGAAAACGTGTGGGCAGACTTGGAGCCAGGTGAAGACTCTAGCAGAGAACCGAACGCAATGGAGACTCACGGCTGAAGCCCTATGTTCCTCTAGGAATTAAAGGAAACAATAATAATAATAAGTGACTATGTCATGTTTTTGTCGATAAATCGGTTCTCGTGTAACCGTTTCACGTGAACACAGTGAAAACTATAAATATTTCTTCTCCTACAATCATTATTTATTAGTGTTTCATCTCGAGAAACGAAACAAAATGTCGAAGAAAGGAAGAGATGGTAGTCATCAGGATGATGATGATGATGATAACGAAGTTTCTTCTATAAAACAAAACTTCAGTTTATCAATCATCAACACTTACTGACACATACGCAAACACACACACGTACACATGCACAAAGTTAGATAAAAACCTTCTCTCTCTTCACTTCATTTGTATATACGTAGTACTGATAAAAGTGTGTACATACAGCCAGCCTAACAAGTAAACTAAACACAGTTAAATAATTATCCTATATTTCTTATCAGTTTCTTTCTTTTTTTTATGCTTAATACAAATTTTGTTTTGTTTTTTTCTTTAAAATTACATCATTTAACATTTAAACAATTACTGGGGAATAAGTGATAATAAAAAAATATATATCTATCATGAAATTTTTGATAATTTTGCAACAATTAGAATTTTTATCTTTCAAACCACTTGATAGAAGAAGAAGAAAGTGGCATCTAGTTAATGGCTAAATAAACAAGGTATATATGTATGTATATATATATATACTACTGCATAGCTTCTGAGATTATTCAGTTCGTTTTTCGTTTCATTTTATTCTTTCAGTTACTTGGACTTAGAAGGTAAAAACAAAAAGATATTTTTAAACCAAGATATATATATATATATCTGTTATAGAAAGATTCAGGTCAACAGATTAAAAAGTAAGTTTTTTCATAGTGGAATGGTATTTACCAGTGTGATTCGATATGAGATAACATTTTAATAAAGCCATAAGCAATTGTTTGTACAAAAAAATAGATGGTATCAGCCTTTATCTAGTCAGCTGCTCTTCAGCTGCGTACAGCTTAAAGAGAATACTAAGTTTATTTACAGAACATTTTTTTCAAAGGAACTTCTTGCAAATGCTAGATGATATCAGTTGACAGGAGACGACAAAGGTAGTAAAACGTGAGCAGAAATTACAGAAGATTCGAATTTAAACGAAAAATAAATACTTGGATACAATGGGAAAGGAGTTGCATGATAAAGACAAGGGGTGGATAAGATGATGATGAGTAATGAATAAGTCGAATAACAGTATGGTGAGATCAACTGGAATCATAGGAACAAAGGACTGGCAAGATTACATCATAGCAAAGGGGAACACGTTAAAGCCAAAGATCATGTGACCAAATAAAATGAGAGTAAAGACATCTGGTTACTAGGTCAAGGGAAAGAGAGTGATAACTGTGTCTCTCTGAACACAAGTTTCAGAGGTTCGATGGTAGTTGCGCTAGCAAACTTCAAGAGAATTGAACTATTTTGTCTACTGATAATTGTAAAAGATTTCAGGATGTCCACCTCATGACCTGTATCGACGAGGTTCCTGTAAATGGCACCGGTGAAAGTGTATGTTCCCTTGAAACTTAGGCTTCTTTTTAATACTCTTTTGGGAAATTGAAGGTGAACTATTCTTTCTGTTCACCCAATGTAACTCCTGCACTAGATGTACTAGAGTTCACATGAGAACATGGGACTCGTACTTTTCGAACGAGTCCTTAGAGGCAATTATTAACAACTTTTATCAGAATATTAACTCAATTCATGACGTCATTGCACCTGAGAAGATTCTTAGCTTCAGATTCCCCCAAAGCGATTATATTCCGAAATCGTTTGGGAGAAGTCTACGAAAGCACTCAATAAAATACTACAGATATCATGACTTGTCATTACTAATTGCTATTAAGTCCCTTCTCAACAGAATTGAAGAGTTGAGAAATATAGGCCTC
Source organism: Trichobilharzia szidati (assembly GCA_944472155.2). Taxonomy (NCBI): domain Eukaryota; kingdom Metazoa; phylum Platyhelminthes; class Trematoda; order Strigeidida; family Schistosomatidae; genus Trichobilharzia; species Trichobilharzia szidati. The sequence continues at coordinate 17,370,182 of OX235272.1, read as the reverse complement.
AGAAACAAAGAAATGCGAGCCATTCAGGCACCGCATAACTCGGGAGAAATAGCCAAACTTTTCAAAAGTAGGTTGACGAACTCCAAAACAGCTTATCCTAAAATATTATACTTAGACGGGATTGCTTACGAAAATCCTGAGGTGATGTGTGAACTGTTTAGCAAGCACTTCGCCATATTATACACCTCAGAGAACGACGAGGCCGTGGATTTCCCACGTAAAACAGACGAATGTTTAAGTGACATACTTTTCACCACACACAAGATCGATAAAGCTGTCGCAAATCTTAAGCTTAGTAACACTATTGGTCCAGATGGTATATCTTCCATTCTGCTGAAAAACGGTGGAAGTGATGTGTCTACTCATACTCAAGTTATACTCAATTTCACTAAGCGATGGGACATACCCTACCTGCTGGAACAAGTCTTATATTGTGACGACAGAAGGCAAGAGTCAGGCAACAGATCATTTACTAAAGAAATCAACGCATATTTATATATTTTCATGTACATTACTATGGATATTTAAGCAAACAAACACAGTCTTCCGATTGGTTGTTTCTCACGTAAAGTTAATCTTTCATCTATTTGTGACTGTTTCTTGAATGTCAAATCCTCTATATGTTAACTGCATCCACCCACGCAAAGTCTGCTGTGGTCGGTTTTGAATCAATCTTTGTTCACATTTTCTCACGACAAATCTTGGGAACGTAAATATTGACGTAAATTACTGTCTACCAATTTGGCTAGTAGACAGCTCTCACCACACTCGTCCCCCCGTCAAATAGCTTCGCGCGCAGGCGTTTCGACCTTCTGGGTGATGCATCCTCTCGTTGATGATTGTTACAGACCGGCTTGTCCCAATGCACCCATCGTCGGATCTGACTGGCGTTAACTCGTTTTGTTTGTCACCTCTTCTGATGATATATACTTGACCCCGTCTTTTTGTCACTGTGTATGGTCCTTCCCACTTTGGAAGGAGTTTGCGTGAACCTGGCCCGCATCCGACAGCATATCTTCTGTCTCTACACTTCACTTGGTCCCCGACTGAGAAGGTAATGCACCGAGTCTTTTCTCTCAGCTGAGACTTCGCGACATCCCTCCGCTGCTTCTGCATTACATTCTTGACGGCTTCTTTCCGTTCTGCTTTTAATTTCGTTGTACTCCACTTTTGATGAAGGGGCCAGATTTCGTTGTGTATCGGTAATCGTGGTTTTCTACCATACATCAGTTGAAAGGGTGACTTTTTCGTTGTTTCCTGGGTGGTGGCACGATGTGTTAGTAGAATCAGTGGCAGCTCCGTTTCCCAGTTACCGCCCTTCGAGGCCAGCCACTCCTTCAGCGTACGGTTGTTTCTCTCCGTCAGGCCATTCGTTTGTGGATGGTATGGGGTCGTTCGGACCCTCTTGATGCCAAGCTGTTGCAAACGGGAAGTAAATTCTTCACTTTCGAAACACGGACTTTGGTCTGTCAGTATTGTCTTTGGTACGCCATGGTCTGCAACGATGTGTCTAACTACTGCATCTGTCACGGTCCTTGCGCGTCTAACCATCGTGTCGCGTGTTCCGTCATCACCAAGAGGTGCTGATTACCATTGGATGTCTGAGGAAATGGACCCATAACATCTACGGACCACAAGTCACCTATCACCGTAACTGGAATCGACTGAAGTGGTGGTCGTATGCACCGGCCGCCTTTCATTATCTGGCACCGTGGACATCCAAGTACATATCTTGCTACGTCTTCTCTCATACCTGGCCAGTACATACTTTGTCTCAAGAGGTCGGTTGTTCTAGCCACTCCGGTATGTGCTAGCTGGTGGCATTCTTCTATCATGTCGTGGCGCGACGATTGAGGTATGACGGCTAGCCAGCTTCCGTCGTCCTCTCACCAGGTCAGAGTCCCGTAGACATTCACTCTTAGTCGATCTCTCTGTCTGAGTAGTGTGGTTAGCTCCTTACTCGCTGTAGCTGGATCCACTTCTATTCCGTTAGTGATCACCTGTATTACTGTATTCAGCGTATCGTCCAACCTTTGCCTGCGTTCCAGTCTTAGTGGGTCTTGTTCTACTGCATGCACTCCGTACGCGACCTCGGGCAACTCAGACTCGTCTTCTGGTCTCGATAACAAATCTGCCAAGACATTTTCATTTCCAGGAACGTGTGAGATGGTAAAATCGTACTCCTGAAGACGCAACATCCACCGTGACAATTTCCCTCGTGGGTCTCTCGCTGTCTTCAGAAACTGTAGCGGCTTCTGATCCGTTTCGATGTGGAACCGTCGGCCGAGTAAATAAGGTCTCCATTTGTCGATTGCCCATACCATCGCTAAACATTCTTTCTCTATCGTTGAATACTTTCGCTCTGTGTGTGTCAAAACCCGACTGGCATACTCAACGATTCCCTCACCCTATCTTAGGACCGTACCTATGGCATAGTCACTGGCATCTGTGCACAATGTGAACTGTCTTCCAGGTACAGGTAGCTTTAGTGTCATTTGTTGGTGGTCGAGCAGCTGTTTAATCCTGTTGAATGTCTTCTGCGATTCCTCCGACCAAACAAACTTCGGTTCACCTAGTAGCCTGTACAGAGGAGCTGCTATCTCATTGAAGTTCTTCACGAAGCGTCTATAAAACGCTGCTCTACCTAAGAATTGTCTCAATTTTCTCTTTGAATTCGGGGCCGGGATCGTCTTTATCGTCAAGATTTTCTCCGGTAATGGTTTAATCTCACCATTTCCCACTTGATGTCCCAACAGAGTTACATTCTTCTTGGCTATCTGAGACTTGGTTTTGTTGACGCGCAGTCCAAACTCTTCGACGCGTCGCAGCACGGCTTCCACATGGTTCACATGATCGTTTTCGTTTTGATTATATATGACGAGATCATCACCGTACGCCTCAACGTTTTTCAAGTTCTTAAGTAATAGCGTCATCAGTCGTCTGAACGTGAACGGTGCACCTGCTAGTCCAAACGGCATGCGTTTAAATCGATATTGTGTCTGACCCACGATGAATGCCGTCTTATCTCTATCACCTGGCTTTATCGGTATCTGCCAGTATCCTGAGCGAAGATGGAGAACTGAAAACAAATTTGAGCCTTGTAGGCGATCTAAAGTTTCCACAACTGTTGGCATGGCACACAGTCTTAATTCTGTCATAGTGTTTAACTGCCGAAAATCAACGCAGAATCTACAATTCCCATTAGCCTTTTTTACTAACAGCACTGGAGAGTTGTACGGGCTATCAGCTTCTTCAATAATATCATCTAAATAAATAAATAAATTTATTCTCATAGTACAGTACATGAGGGACGCCAGTTTACAGGCATCATCAAATTGTTACAGAAATAGAACCATATAATTCAATCACAATTTACAGCCAGTAGCAAGATATGCTTTACATGTTCGATGGAGATTATACATACACTTGATAAATGTTAATTCTAGTAGTATAAAACAGCCTTTTCACTTATATACAATCATTTCTGTGCAAAGTTGGAAAAATCTGCTAGATTGTCAGTGAGTGCAACACAACAGGAAATACAGGAGTATTGTCTTCGCATTAACAAAAAAACCAGGTCTTTGGTGGATGGATTATAAGTGCCTGGGAAAAAAATAAAGCTTGAAGTAAATATTCATACATAACTTTGTTGTGTGCAGAGTCCTCGAATTATAGTTCATTGATGTGTTATTTTGAAATCAGTGATGTGTTTATCTCATTTGATCTGCAATGTCATTGTTGGGAGTAAGTACATAAGCTTCGGGCGCATTAATTAATGGATTTCTACTGATTACGGGTATTTTCTTAGCGTGAGGAAGGTTTATGAATTTCAGCTGTTCCGACAGGAGTTGAGAATATTAACTGCTCAGCAACATTATGGGTATAAGTTCATCACATTATCTAAGGAAAGGTGGGTTGCAGTTGGTGAGGGATATATGGTACCCAACGAGCGTTCATCTGTCCTTGTGATGTTGTGGTGAGTTATACCTTTTTCATGTTGTCGGTTTATGTCCATTTTATTCCACTTATTGTGTTGGGTAGTAGTTTTACAAACGAGATTTGTTGTCTGTTTGAGGATACGTATGTTGACCGTTAATGTTTTATCTAGAATTATAAATATAGGCATCTCTCGCACCTGTCGCTCAACTTCGCCTTCTAAATGATATGGAACTCTTCGCGTGGTAAATGACGTTACTTTCGGGCCACTTAACGGAATTTCATGATTCACCTTATCGCAATAACCGTATGGGTCCCCATTTCCAGTAAACAGATGATCATATTTATTAATTAACTCTGTCATATTGTGTACCTTCGACAGGTTAACCGCTGCTATCTCACTGGTCTCATACATGCTGATACGTCCGTATTTCGTGATCACAACCTTCGCTTGCGTGTCGATTATCGCACCAATCTCCCGCAGAAAATCCGCGCCAAGTATCGTCCTTCGTAATTCGGGCACAACAATGAAGGGGAACGTCACCTCGCAGCTGCCAACCACGACCGTGCAGTTCGATCTACCCGTGATACGCAATACGTGCCCACCTACCGTTTGTACTGTCAATGAGCATGGACTAACACTCACACATAAGTTCTTATCTATTAGAGACGCAGCCGCCCCCGTATCTACTAAACATACTACTTCTTGATCATTCACTCGCAACTTCGAATACACAGCCCCTTTCTCGATAGCCCCCACTACATCTAGTTTTATACGAGAGAAAGAACACGTATTATACCGTCTGAAACTTTTTCTTTTTCCCCTTTCTGGACAGTATCTCCTCCAGTGTCCCGGCTTACCGCATTCAAAACACCGGTCTTTCCTGTCACCCAACTTTAACGCCGCCACTTCCCGCTGCAACGCTTCAATTTTCTGCTCGAATTCGTTTGGTTTTGGTTGCTCTATGGCAGCTACAGTTGTGCTCAGCAGCTGTCTGATCACCTTCGCCAGCTCATTAATATCCATCGGCTGCGTAGTGTTTACCAGTTGTAATTGCTTAGAAATGTGGTCTGGGACACTCTCGATGAACTGGGAACTCAGCAACTGCGCCTCTGAATCTTCATCCAAAGTGGGAAGCGCACGTCGAAGTAGATTGGTCAATTTCACCGCCAACACTAACGGATCTCCATCAGGTCCGAGCTTCGTTGAACGGAACTGCTGCATTGCCAGCTGTCTGTCTGTTGAACTGTCGAACTCCGACACCAATCGTTCAACCAATGTCTTCCAAGACGCTGTGCCATCTGACCTCTCTACGCTGTCATATGCCGCCTTCGCTCGGCCTCTAAACAGCGTCCCCAGTACAACCACCTTCGCCGCCTGCTCTTTGACACCCACCAACTCAGCGACGGCCTCGAAGTCACGTAAGAAACTCCGTATGTCTCCTTCTTCAAAAGCAGTTGGCCATGGGATCTTCATTGTTCGGAGGCAGCAACACCAGTTGCAACGACAGAAGGCAAGAGTCAGGCAACAGATCATTTACTAAAGAAATCAACGCATATTTATATATTTTCATGTACATTACTATGGATATTTAAGCAAACAAACACAGTCTTCCGATTGGTTGTTTCTCACGTAAAGTTAATCTTTCATCTATTTGTGACTGTTTCTTGAATGTCAAATCCTCTATATGTTAACTGCATCCGCCCACGCAAAGTCTGCTGTGGTCGGTTTGGAATCAATCTTTGTTCACATTTTCTCACGACAAATCTTGGGAACGTAAATATTGACGTAAATTACTGTCTACCAATTTGGCTAGTAGACATCTCTCACCACAATATTGTGCCTATCCATAAATGCGGGCCTATAACTGATATCAACAGCTACCGCCCCATCAACATCAAGTCTGTAGTTTCACGTGTAATGGAAAAGATAGCAAAGACTCTAATCATTCAGTGCTTGCTGTCAAATGACCTACTATCCCCATCTCAATATAGTTTCTTGAGGAGAAGGTCGTACATCACTTGCCACTTGGATTATTTTGACTACATTACACAATGCATTGATAATGGGCATTCGGTAACAACATTATTTCTCGACGTTGACAAGGCCTTCGATAAAGTCCCACATATCAGACTGATAACAGAACTCCAATCCTACGGAATAACCGGGAAACTTCTCAAATGGATAAATTCTTTTCTCACAGAAAGAGAGCAGTTAGTCAAAATCAACCACCAGCTGTCTTCATCAAAGCCGACAACTAGTGGTGTAATACAGGGTAGCGTTCTTGGCCCTATTCTATTCCTCTTATTTATAAATGACATAGTCTCTGTGATCAAGTATGGCAAGCCATACCTCTTTGCAGATGATCTCAAGATAGTATATGATTACGGGTACGATGATATGAGTGTCGAAAGCAAAATCCAACATGATTTAAACAATCTAGGCGACTGGAGCAAAAAGTGGCAACTGACTTTCAACCCAGACAAGTGCGGTATAGCCCACCTGGGACGCTGGAAACCGAGAATGTGCCTATATATGTACGGTAAGCTCCTCTCGAAACTGAACACTGTCACAGATCTCGGGATAACATACTCGGATCTAACCTTCTCCGATCATGCAAATAATAAATAAATAAATTTATTCTCATAGTACAGTACATGAGGGACGCCAGTTTACAGGCATCATCAAATTGTTACAGAAATAGAACCATATAATTCAATCACAATTTACAGCCAGTAGCAAGATATGCTTTACATGTTCGATGGAGATTATACATACACTTGATAAATGTTAATTCTAGTAGTATAAAACAGCCTTTTCACTTATATACAATCATTTCTGTGCAAAGTTGGAAAAATCTGCTAGATTGTCAGTGAGTGCAACACAACAGGAAATACAGGAGTATTGTCTTCGCATTAACAAAAAAACCAGGTCTTTGGTGGATGGATTATAAGTGCCTGGGAAAAAAATAAAGCTTGAAGTAAATATTCATACATAACTTTGTTGTGTGCAGAGTCCTCGAATTATAGTTCATTGATGTGTTATTTTGAAATCAGTGATGTGTTTATCTCATTTGATCTGCAATGTCATTGTTGGGAGTAAGTACATAAGCTTCGGGCGCATTAATTAATGGATTTCTACTGATTACGGGTATTTTCTTAGCGTGAGGAAGGTTTATGAATTTCAGCTGTTCCGACAGGAGTTGAGAATATTAACTGCTCAGCAACATTATGGGTATAAGTTCATCACATTATCTAAGGAAAGGTGGGTTGCAGTTGGTGAGGGATATATGGTACCCAACGAGCGTTCATCTGTCCTTGTGATGTTGTGGTGAGTTATACCTTTTTCATGTTGTCGGTTTATGTCCATTTTATTCCACTTATTGTGTTGGGTAGTAGTTTTACAAACGAGATTTGTTGTCTGTTTGAGGATACGTATGTTGACCGTTAATGTTTTATCTAGAATTATAAATATAGGCATCTCTCGCACCTGTCGCTCAACTTCGCCTTCTAAATGATATGGAACTCTTCGCGTGGTAAATGACGTTACTTTCGGGCCACTTAACGGAATTTCATGATTCACCTTATCGCAATAACCGTATGGGTCCCCATTTCCAGTAAACAGATGATCATATTTATTAATTAACTCTGTCATATTGTGTACCTTCGACAGGTTAACCGCTGCTATCTCACTGGTCTCATACATGCTGATACGTCCGTATTTCGTGATCACAACCTTCGCTTGCGTGTCGATTATCGCACCAATCTCCCGCAGAAAATCCGCGCCAAGTATCGTCCTTCGTAATTCGGGCACAACAATGAAGGGGAACGTCACCTCGCAGCTGCCAACCACGACCGTGCAGTTCGATCTACCCGTGATACGCAATACGTGCCCACCTACCGTTTGTACTGTCAATGAGCATGGACTAACACTCACACATAAGTTCTTATCTATTAGAGACGCAGCCGCCCCCGTATCTACTAAACATACTACTTCTTGATCATTCACTCGCAACTTCGAATACACAGCCCCTTTCTCGATAGCCCCCACTACATCTAGTTTTATACGAGAGAAAGAACACGTATTATACCGTCTGAAACTTTTTCTTTTCCCCCTTTCTGGATAGTATCTCCTCCAGTGTCCCGGCTTACCGCATTCAAAACACCGGTCTTTCCTGTCACCCAACTTTAACGCCGCCACTTCCCGCTGCAACGCTTCAATTTTCTGCTCGAATTCGTTTGGTTTTGGTTGCTCTATGGCAGCTACAGTTGTGCTCAGCAGCTGTCTGATCACCTTCGCCAGCTCATTAATATCCATCGGCTGCGTAGTGTTTACCAGTTGTAATTGCTTAGAAATGTGGTCTGGGACACTCTCGATGAACTGGGAACTCAGCAACTGCGCCTCTGAATCTTCATCCAAAGTGGGAAGCGCACGTCGAAGTAGATTGGTCAATTTCACCGCCAACACTAACGGATCTCCATCAGGTCCGAGCTTCGTTGAACGGAACTGCTGCATTGCCAGCTGTCTGTCTGTTGAACTGTCGAACTCCGACACCAATCGTTCAACCAATGTCTTCCAAGACGCTGTGCCATCTGACCTCTCTACGCTGTCATATGCCGCCTTCGCTCGGCCTCTAAACAGCGTCCCCAGTACAACCACCTTCGCCGCCTGCTCTTTGACACCCACCAACTCAGCGACGGCCTCGAAGTCACGTAAGAAACTCCGTATGTCTCCTTCTTCAAAAGCAGTTGGCCATGGGATCTTCATTGTTCGGAGGCAGCAACACCAGTTGCAACGACAGAAGGCAAGAGTCAGGCAACAGATCATTTACTAAAGAAATCAACGCATATTTATATATTTTCATGTACATTACTATGGATATTTAAGCAAACAAACACAGTCTTCCGATTGGTTGTTTCTCACGTAAAGTTAATCTTTCATCTATTTGTGACTGTTTCTTGAATGTCAAATCCTCTATATGTTAACTGCATCCACCCACGCAAAGTCTGCTGTGGTCGGTTTTGAATCAATCTTTGTTCACATTTTCTCACGACAAATCTTGGGAACGTAAATATTGACGTAAATTACTGTCTACCAATTTGGCTAGTAGACAGCTCTCACCACAATATTGTACCTATCCATAAATGCGGGCCTATAGCTGATATCAACAACTACCGCCCCATCAACATCACGTCTGTAGTTTCACGTGTAATGGAAAAGATAGTAAAGACTCAAATCATTCAGTGCCTGCTGTCAAATGACCTACTATCCCCATCCCAATACAGTTTCTTAAGGAGAAGGTCGTGCATTACTTGCCACTTGGATTATTTTGACTACATTACACAATGCATTGATAATGGGCATTCGGTAACAACATTATTTCTCGACGTTGACAAGGCCTTCGATAAAGTCCCACATATCAGACTCATAACAAAACTCCAATCGTACGGAATAACCGGGAAACTTCTCAAATGGATAAATTCTTTTCTCACAGAAAGGGAGCAGTTAGTCAAAATCAACCACCAGCTGTCTTCATCAAAGCCGACAACTAGTGGTGTAATACAGGGTAGCGTTCTTGGCCCTATTCTATTCCTCTTATTTATAAATGACATAGTCTCTGTGATCAAGTATGGCAAGCCATACCTCTTTGCAGATGATCTCAAGATAGTATATGATTACGGGTACGATGATATGAGTGTCGAAAGCAAAATCCAACATGATTTAAACAATCTAGGCGACTGGAGCAAAAAGTGGCAACTGACTTTCAACCCAGACAAGTGCGGTATAGCCCACCTGGGACGCTGGAAACCGAGAATGTGCCTATATATGTACGGTAAGCTCCTCTCGAAACTGAACACTGTCACAGATCTCGGGATAACATACTCGGATCTAACCTTCTCCGATCATGCAAATAATAAATAAATAAATTTATTCTCATAGTACAGTACATGAGGGACGCCAGTTTACAGGCATCATCAAATTGTTACAGAAATAGAACCATATAATTCAATCACAATTTACAGCCAGTAGCAAGATATGCTTTACATGTTCGATGGAGATTATACATACACTTGATAAATGTTAATTCTAGTAGTATAAAACAGCCTTTTCACTTATATACAATCATTTCTGTGCAAAGTTGGAAAAATCTGCTAGATTGTCAGTGAGTGCAACACAACAGGAAATACAGGAGTATTGTCTTCGCATTAACAAAAAAACCAGGTCTTTGGTGGATGGATTATAAGTGCCTGGGAAAAAAATAAAGCTTGAAGTAAATATTCATACATAACTTTGTTGTGTGCAGAGTCCTCGAATTATAGTTCATTGATGTGTTATTTTGAAATCAGTGATGTGTTTATCTCATTTGATCTGCAATGTCATTGTTGGGAGTAAGTACATAAGCTTCGGGCGCATTAATTAATGGATTTCTACTGATTACGGGTATTTTCTTAGCGTGAGGAAGGTTTATGAATTTCAGCTGTTCCGACAGGAGTTGAGAATATTAACTGCTCAGCAACATTATGGGTATAAGTTCATCACATTATCTAAGGAAAGGTGGGTTGCAGTTGGTGAGGGATATATGGTACCCAACGAGCGTTCATCTGTCCTTGTGATGTTGTGGTGAGTTATACCTTTTTCATGTTGTCGGTTTATGTCCATTTTATTCCACTTATTGTGTTGGGTAGTAGTTTTACAAACGAGATTTGTTGTCTGTTTGAGGATACGTATGTTGACCGTTAATGTTTTATCTAGAATTATAAATATAGGCATCTCTCGCACCTGTCGCTCAACTTCGCCTTCTAAATGATATGGAACTCTTCGCGTGGTAAATGACGTTACTTTCGGGCCACTTAACGGAATTTCATGATTCACCTTATCGCAATAACCGTATGGGTCCCCATTTCCAGTAAACAGATGATCATATTTATTAATTAACTCTGTCATATTGTGTACCTTCGACAGGTTAACCGCTGCTATCTCACTGGTCTCATACATGCTGATACGTCCGTATTTCGTGATCACAACCTTCGCTTGCGTGTCGATTATCGCACCAATCTCCCGCAGAAAATCCGCGCCAAGTATCGTCCTTCGTAATTCGGGCACAACAATGAAGGGGAACGTCACCTCGCAGCTGCCAACCACGACCGTGCAGTTCGATCTACCCGTGATACGCAATACGTGCCCACCTACCGTTTGTACTGTCAATGAGCATGGACTAACACTCACACATAAGTTCTTATCTATTAGAGACGCAGCCGCCCCCGTATCTACTAAACATACTACTTCTTGATCATTCACTCGCAACTTCGAATACACAGCCCCTTTCTCGATAGCCCCCACTACATCTAGTTTTATACGAGAGAAAGAACACGTATTATACCGTCTGAAACTTTTTCTTTTCCCCCTTTCTGGATAGTATCTCCTCCAGTGTCCCGGCTTACCGCATTCAAAACACCGGTCTTTCCTGTCACCCAACTTTAACGCCGCCACTTCCCGCTGCAACGCTTCAATTTTCTGCTCGAATTCGTTTGGTTTTGGTTGCTCTATGGCAGCTACAGTTGTGCTCAGCAGCTGTCTGATCACCTTCGCCAGCTCATTAATATCCATCGGCTGCGTAGTGTTTACCAGTTGTAATTGCTTAGAAATGTGGTCTGGGACACTCTCGATGAACTGGGAACTCAGCAACTGCGCCTCTGAATCTTCATCCAAAGTGGGAAGCGCACGTCGAAGTAGATTGGTCAATTTCACCGCCAACACTAACGGATCTCCATCAGGTCCGAGCTTCGTTGAACGGAACTGCTGCATTGCCAGCTGTCTGTCTGTTGAACTGTCGAACTCCGACACCAATCGTTCAACCAATGTCTTCCAAGACGCTGTGCCATCTGACCTCTCTACGCTGTCATATGCCGCCTTCGCTCGGCCTCTAAACAGCGTCCCCAGTACAACCACCTTCGCCGCCTGCTCTTTGACACCCACCAACTCAGCGACGGCCTCGAAGTCACGTAAGAAGCTCCGTATGTCTCCTTCTTCAAAAGCAGTTGGCCATGGGATCTTCATTGTTCGGAGGCAGCAACACCAGTTGCAACGACAGAAGGCAAGAGTCAGGCAACAGATCATTTACTAAAGAAATCAACGCATATTTATATATTTTCATGTACATTACTATGGATATTTAAGCAAACAAACACAGTCTTCCGATTGGTTGTTTCTCACGTAAAGTTAATCTTTCATCTATTTGTGACTGTTTCTTGAATGTCAAATCCTCTATATGTTAACTGCATCCACCCACGCAAAGTCTGCTGTGGTCGGTTTTGAATCAATCTTTGTTCACATTTTCTCACGACAAATCTTGGGAACGTAAATATTGACGTAAATTACTGTCTACCAATTTGGCTAGTAGACAGCTCTCACCACAATATTGTACCTATCCATAAATGCGGGCCTATAGCTGATATCAACAACTACCGCCCCATCAACATCACGTCTGTAGTTTCACGTGTAATGGAAAAGATAGTAAAGACTCAAATCATTCAGTGCCTGCTGTCAAATGACCTACTATCCCCATCCCAATACAGTTTCTTAAGGAGAAGGTCGTGCATTACTTGCCACTTGGATTATTTTGACTACATTACACAATGCATTGATAATGGGCATTCGGTAACAACATTATTTCTCGACGTTGACAAGGCCTTCGATAAAGTCCCACATATCAGACTCATAACAAAACTCCAATCGTACGGAATAACCGGGAAACTTCTCAAATGGATAAATTCTTTTCTCACAGAAAGGGAGCAGTTAGTCAAAATCAACCACCAGCTGTCTTCATCAAAGCCGACAACTAGTGGTGAAATACAGGGTAGCGTTCTTGGCCCTATTCTATTCCTCTTATTTATAAATGACATAGTCTCTGTGATCAAGTATGGCAAGCCATACCTCTTTGCAGATGATCTCAAGATAGTATATGATTACGGGTACGATGATATGAGTGTCGAAAGCAAAATCCAACATGATTTAAACAATCTAGGCGATTGGAGCAAAAAGTGGCAACTGACTTTCAACCCAGACAAGTGCGGTATAGCCCACCTGGGACGCTGGAAACCGAGAATGAGCCTATATATGTACGGTAAGCTCCTCTCGAAACTGAACACTGTCACAGATCTCGGGATAACATACTCGGATCTAACCTTCTCCGATCATGCAAATAATAAATAAATAAATTTATTCTCATAGTACAGTACATGAGGGACGCCAGTTTACAGGCATCATCAAATTGTTACAGAAATAGAACCATATAATTCAATCACAATTTACAGCCAGTAGCAAGATATGCTTTACATGTTCGATGGAGATTATACATACACTTGATAAATGTTAATTCTAGTAGTATAAAACAGCCTTTTCACTTATATACAATCATTTCTGTGCAAAGTTGGAAAAATCTGCTAGATTGTCAGTGAGTGCAACACAACAGGAAATACAGGAGTATTGTCTTCGCATTAACAAAAAAACCAGGTCTTTGGTGGATGGATTATAAGTGCCTGGGAAAAAAATAAAGCTTGAAGTCAAATAAGGTTTTGTCCGACTGTACACGACTTACTGGCTTTGTGCTGCGTAAATTCTACACCCAAGAAGCCAGATTAGCTGTATATAGAACATGTATCCACCCCAAACTTGAATATTGTGCTCTCCTGTATAGTAACCTAAGGTCTGCAGACCGAAATAAAATCGAAAGTGTTCAGAGATTCCTAACGAAACGCATAATAGGGTTTGACCAACAAGTGGAATATGTTGACAGGTGTATGCGTCTGAATTTGGAACCTCTGTGGTTAAGGAGAGTGAAGTGCAACTTATTTCTACTATTCAAAGTCATAAGAAAACACTGTTATAGTAACTCATCCATAACGTGGGAAAATATTAAATCATATCAGCTGCGAAACCACAACTACATTGTCAAGGTGGCTACCTACAGAAAATCCATTAGGGCAAAGTTTTTCACCATTAAATATTGCACTCTTTGGAACCAACTACCATCTGAAATTAGATGTTGTGAAAAACCCAAAGGGTTCAAACGGAGCCTAGAGAGACACATTAACATGTCCACCCTAGCTTGTCTAAAGGAACACAAATGTTGGTAAAATGGTAAGTAGCAGTCGGTACAGTCCTCAGCTCAGTCAGCCACAGTCAGACTCATCATCAAACGCTTCGTGTGGCCTAAAATGAACTCTGACATTCGGAGATGGGCACGCGAATGTCTCCAATGCCAATGCTCCAAAGTACACCGTCACACTATTACGACCCCAAAGCCGTTTGAATTACCCGAAAGGAGATTTCAGCATATCCATATAGATATCGTGGGACCATTGCCAACATCAAGAGGATATACACATATCCTGACAGCGATTGATAGATTTACTCTTTGGGCTATTGCATGCCCCTTAAACGACATATCTGCTGAAAACGTTGCTTTGGTTTTTCTCGACCGTTGGGTGTCAAACTACGGTGTACCAACTACTATTACATCCGACCGCGGTCCTCAATTCCAATCGACACTCTTTCGCGAAATGACGAGACTCCTGGGAGTGAAACATATCTCCACGACAGCCTATCATCCGGCAGCGAATGGTCTAGTGGAAAGATTCCACAGACAACTGAAAAGCTCCCTGATGGCGCAAAATGATACATCTAAGTGGAGTGATTACTTACCTTTAATTTTACTTGGTATCCGATCTACTATCAAAGAAGATTTAGGATGTACACCGGCTCAACTTGTTTATGGCACCAACCTAACCTTGCCTGGACAGCTAGTCCCCTCAGCCGATTCCACAGACGTGAACATTACCGACTTCACCAACCGATTAACTAGACAAATGCTTCAGCTTCAACCAACAGCACCTCGACAATCTCCCCGACGAGATCAGATCAACAAACATCTACAAACTTGCAAGTTCGTGTTTGTTCGAGTCGACGCCATCAGAAAAGGATTACAACCTCCATACGAGGGACCATTTCAAGTTATTAAACGTTCAGAAAAACACTTTACGGTGAACAAGAATGGAAAACGAGAGACTGTTTCCATCGATCACATCAAACCCGCATACACAGACAACGATTTTGAAGCTACATCGGCAACTGCACAATCAAATAATCAAACATCACATTCCACTCCACCGGCACCAAGTCTTATCATCCCTCCATATCAAACACGTAGTGGTCGGCAAATCAGTAAACCGGCTCGCTACGTTCATTTTGAGGACTAATAAAAAATATTAAAAATTATTATTATCCTTTTCGTTTAGACATTATTATCATGACCGTTAGTATTTCGTTGTAAACTTTGATGTTACTATCACTATTATTTACTTATGTGTACCTCACCTATAAAACAGGCATTGTCCTTTTCAGAAACTATTGATCTTTAATCCATATTTTTTCTTCTTTTTTTCTATATACATTGAAAATCTATGTTCATGGTTAGGGCAAATTTAAAAGACATGACTTTCTGTTTTAATTTTTTATTGCTGAACTAATTTTATATCCAATATCCAATATCCTGATTACGAGCTAGTATAAACCAGTGATTTCTTTGAGCTCGCTTCTTGATTGTAAGGTAGAGGTTCCAGATCTTCGGTGAACTTATGCGTAGTAAATCCCGCCACTCGACTGCTTTAGCTCTGGTAGACTCCAAGAGGAGTGGTGCGAGGATTGGTCAAGATTGTGGTTTGTATTGTGCAGTATGTTAGGACTCAGCTGCTGCCGTGAATGGAGTTTGACCTAACACCCGTTGGTCATTCGGTATAGTCATAAAAGTAGAATAGTAATAATAATAATAGTAGGTTGTAGTGTAGATAATATAGGTTGAGATAAGTGAAATAATAAAGGTGAAATAATAAAGAAAGAAAGAAAAGATAGAGTAGTCGGTACAGTGGGAGAAGACAGGACGGGTCGTGGGGATTTAGCTTGTATGCTTATCCATTGACAATGTGGTTTCAAATTTTAAGAGGGTAAGCCATTGAGACACAAACCATGCATTTCTGCATGATTGTCCAGCTTCCGCTTAAAAGTCTCCACAGATGGAGCTGTAGTTACGGCCGCCGGTAAAGCGTTCCAGAGACGGCAAACTCGAAGCGAGAAGAAATGTGAACGCACTCGAGTCCTTGGTCTCTGGTGTGCTATCCTTAGCGGGTTACCTCGTGGAAGCCTATAATCACTTAATGGCAGGATGCTCTTATTAGGATGGGCCTGGTCATTTAAGATCTTATAGACGGTGATGAGGTCTCCCCTGTGACTACGGTAACTAAGTGTGAAAAGACTTAATTTCTTCAGTCTCTCCTCATATGATTTGTTGCGGAGGCCGATCACCCATTTTGTCGCTCGTCTCTGGACACTTTCTAGCATGTTAGCATCCCTTTTGAGTAGCGGAGGAGCAATGATATTATGCACCTCAAGGAGTGGCCGCACGTATGTCGTATACAACGTTAGGAATAGTTCAGGAGTAAGAGCTCCCAGCTGCCTATGCATAAAGTGTAAAGTGGCGTAAGCTTTGGCGACGTCCCTCGTGTAATTTACACTGGTGTCTAGCTTTTCTGTTAAAATAAGGCCTAGATCGCGTTCTGATGGCACACAACTCAAGTTCTGGCCACCAAGGGTGTAATTTGCACTCTGTGACCTGCCGGAATGAAGTTGCACTACTTTGCACTTCTTTAAGTTGAAAGGCATTCCGTTAGCCAGAGCCCAGTCTCCCAGCGTTTGCAGGTCAGCCTGCAATCTGTCGGAGTCTTCCGATGAGTTTATTGCTCTCCAAATCTTTACGTCGTCAGCGTAGAGAAGCGCAGAGCAATTCAGTTGACAGGGCAGGTCGTTGATAAAAATCAAAAACATCAACGGCCCTAAGATAGAACCCTGAGGAACCCCTGATGCCGAGGTGTGCCAGGATGATCGGATGCGGTTGACTTTGGTGCAGAATTCTCTCTCGCCTAAATAATCTTCCAGCCATGCGAGAAGTGCTCCAGAAACACCCGCTTTGCTTATTTTGTGAAGGAGCAGACCATGGTGAACTGTGTCGAATGCTTTCGCAAAGTCGAGAAAGATCACATGGACTGGTACCTTTACATCCCAGGATAGTGTCCAATCGTTCCAAGCTAGTAGAAGATTCGTCACACAGGATCTTCCCCTCCTGAAACCGTGCTGTGCTTCATGGAGTAGGTTAGTCCCGTCGAAGTATTTTCTCATGTGGTCGTCAATGAGACTTTCCAATATCTTCGATATCACTGGGAGTAGCGCAACTGGTCTGTAACTGGTCGCGTTCTGCCGGTCACCACCCTTGAAGATAGGGGATAGGATGGCTCGTTTCCATTCACATGGAAGTTTCCCTACATCAAAGGAGTGTTGAAACAGATCACTTAGGGGTTGGCAGAGACTTTCTGAACACTGCTTCAGGACGGATGGTCTTATGTCATCGCAACCTGCAGACTTTCCCGAAGCCAACTTTCCCAATTTTACGAGTACCATAGCCGGGGTAATTTGAAATGTACCCAGCAGGTTTTCGCACGTTGGTCTTGCATTGTAATCTTGATGTTTTGTGGGGGTAAAATCCTCGTTACTGTTCAGTTGCCTGTGAAAGGCTAGACTGAATGTCTCTGCCATTTCAAGACTAGTAAGAGATTTCCCATCAGAACCCACTATATTGCAAGCTCCCTGGTTGGTCGGTTTTCTTTCAGACATAAACCTGTATAGGCTTTTGGGGTTCACGAGAAGCTTATTGGCGAGGTTTCTCTGAAATGTCCTTCTATCACTCCGGACTCGTATGTTACACCGATTCCTGAGTTCGAGGTACTCTTCATGTTCGGGTTGACTCTTCGATACTCGCCACGCAAACCAGGCTTTTCGCTTCGCCTGTAGAAGGCGTTGTGTCCCCCTTTTCAGCCATGAACGTTGCTTTCTAGCTTTAGGTGTGACCAAAGGAACAGTGTCTGAGATCGCCTGGTGAATGATCTCCTTTACCACTCTCCAGTGTTCTTCTACTGTAAGCTCTGTCCAATTTTTTGGCCAATTTGCTTCAGACAAAAGTCTTCGCATTTCGGTGTAATTGGCTTTGTTATAACACAGATAGGGCTGTGTATTGTCCCACTGTAGACGCTCGCGGAGGACTATGTCGAATGTTATGACCGCGTGGTCACTACTACCTATGGGAGTCGCGATCTGAACGTTTTCCAATAGTAGCTGGTCACTAGTGAGCACGTAATCCAGTCTAGAAGACTTCCCATCTGGGCCCCATCTAGTATCCATTCTGACATTTTTGGTGAATCCGGCCTCCGTGATGGTATGCAGCAGATTTCGATCAAATCTGTCCTGGGCACATCCCGTCATCAAGTTAAGAGATGGGGCATTGAAGTCTCCGGCTATGACAATTTGATCATAACCCATGTCATGTGTCGCTGAAATTGCATTCAGCAGTACCTGGTTGTGGTCTGCTCCACATGAAGGTGATCTGTAAATGCTGCCCACTAGATACTTACAGTACCCAACGGTGAAATGGCACCATATGGAGTCAGGGAGCTCAGTGAGGGGAGGGTCGATTGCATGGACACATCTGAGCTGTTTGTCGACGTATATGGCGACTCCACCTCCTTCTTTCAGATCCCTATCTCGCCTGACTAGGACCATATCATTTATTCCTGTTTATGCAGAAACATACCAATTGTACAGGCATGGATAAGTTATTATATAAATTACAGTTTGTTTGTTCAATCTAACATTAGAGTCAGTCAGAACAGTCTGCAAAATAGTCTGCCTGTGTAACACATAAAGAGATATAGAAATATTGTCTTCGCATTAACAAAAACCCAGACTTCAGATGAATGTGATACAAATATCTGGGAAAAATAAAGCTTGAAGTCAATTCTCCTATAAGACTTTGTTGTGAACAGCATCCGTGAGATAAAGTTTATTGATGCATTATTTTGATTCAATAATGTATTTATTCCATTTTTGTCAGCAGTCTTATCGTAGTTTCATAATAGGAAAGAAATTTGATCTTTGATACGAAAATTAGATAAGGTAATGTTAGATTGTTTTACTGCATCAAATGAGGTCAATTCTAGAACTATCCATTTGCGCCATTTGCGTCAGCATGGCAGACTGTACATGTAAGTTGAGTAATACATTGATAACTGTTTGAAAACCAGTTGCTTCTTTATTTCAGATCAACAATACTCCTTGTACAGAATGTTAGCCAGCGTTTTCAAGTGGTTGCATCGGATCGTTCATGGAATTTGAGTTTGAATTTACATAAATGGTCAATTCAGTTTGGATGTTGGGTTGTTCGACCTCAACCAGGAGGTATATAGAAGATTAAGCTCAGCAGGGAGATAAAGTATGTAAAAATGAAGAAAACATTAATATTTTATGTATATATAAATGTATATCATTGTATAGTAAACACTACCCATAATCTAGTTGTTTTTCATGTAATTTTGCGAAGTCTTTATTTAGTTTATTTAGTGTCGTAATATTTAGTAATGAGTCTAAGCGTTATAGTGTTCTAATAGCTCATGCGTTTTGGAAATAAGTGGTGCGGTGTGATTGGCATAGTCATTGGGATGAAGCAGTTTATATAGCAAGCGTTTGAAGGTTATAATAGAGTGACAGGTCCTTATTTCTAGGGGTAAACTGTTCCAGATCTTAGAGTACATGACTATGAAGAAGTTTGCACGGAGTGCTGTTTTACAGTTTTTCCTAGATACTGTGCACGTTTGGTTACGAAGGTTGTAAGAGCTTTCCGGTGAGAAATGTATCTCCTTGCTGTCTGAGAATGATATTTTATGCAAGACTTTAAAGAAGAATGTTAGGTTAATGCTCAGTCGTCTCATCCAGAGTGGGTCGATACCTAGAGTTATACACCTTGATGTGTAGTCCTTTTCGCAGTCAAATCCTAGTAGTTTAGACGTGAAGTATCGTTGGACACTTTCTGTTTTAAGCTTGTCACTTACGCGAGTGCTGCTGAGAATAAATGGACAATATTCTAGTAGTGGCCTGACGCAAGTTTTATATAATAATAGTTTCGCTTCGTAGCTGTGGAAATTCCTGAGTATGCATCCTAAGAGCATCCTCGATTTACGCGTCTGTGTCGCCACTTGCTCAGAAAATGTCAGGTCACTAGAGTACCTGAGTCCTAGGTCAACAACACTTTGGATTTTAGGCAAGTCCTTAGATTCAAGTACCAGTTTGATATTTATTGAGGGTGCACCGAAACAGATCCAACCACATATTTTATGGTTGAATTTGAGGTTCCACGTGGAGGACCATGCAGTTACTCTATCTAGTTCTTTCTGAACAGCTTTCTGAAAGTACCCTAAGTCATCACAGTGGAATGTGTAAGCTACTTTAAGATCATCTGCAAAGATGAATGGTCTACCAAGTGAGAAACAGCTGCATATGTCGTTGATATATAGAGTGAATAGAAGGGGGCCTAAGACGCTACCTTGAACTACTCCAGAAGTGACTGGACTAGGTTTAGAGTTTACAGAACCCAGTCTAACTACTTGGGACCTATTGTTAAGGAATGATTCAATCCATCCTAATAATGGGTTACTTATTCCTAAGGAGTTCAGCTTATTTATTAGGAGCAAATGGTCAACGCGGTCAAAGGCTTTGGATATGTCGAAGTAGATGACTAGTACTAGTTGTTGTTTGTCTCGGCTGCTAGTTATATAGTTAAAGAAGTCAAGGTGACATGTCATGCATGATCTGGATTTTAGGAATCCATGTTGGTTTGGACTTAGAATATTGCAGCTGAGCATATGTTTGAGTATATCATCTTTAACTATTCGTTCAATGATTCTAGATACTATGGGTGTAATATTGATTGGCCTATAGTTGTTGACTTCAGTTTTTGATCCGGATTTGTGTTTAGGTACTATAAATGTCGTTTTCCATTTATCTGGATAGGTTTGGCTTTCTAGGGACATTGTAAAAATCTTAAGTAATAAAACGGAAATGTCAGAACCACCGTGTTTATAAAGATACGATGGTATACCGTCAAAACCGGCACTACTAGAGCTTTTAAGAGTATTAACGGCTTGGTTAATATTAGAGTAAGTAAAATGAACTGTAGTGATTTGTTTCAGCGTTGAAGATGAAGGGAGTTCTATTTTAGATTGTAAACCGAGAAGTGGACTTGTAGGCTTAAGGTAGTTAGCTGCAAACGTCTCATTAAACAGTTCACACATGTCTGCATGGTTGCTGTATAGTTTGCCCTTGTTTATAAGGAGAGAAATTTTATGGCTTTGGCGATTCATTCGTTTCTTTAGTATTTCTGTGAGAGCACCTACTCTGGTGGTGCTGGCTAGTGCCGTGCATTCTTCATTTCTCATACGCAAGTTATGAGCTTGCGAGATGGAGCTAAGAGTACTAAGTATTGACCCTAGTGTACTAAAGTCGTGTCGCCTGAAGTAACTTGTTGACAGTCTTTTCAGTTTCCTACGATCCTTTGGCTTTATGAATGTCTTTCTATGTGGGGAAAACTTTAGTGTTTGAAATGGGATGACAGCATCTAAGCATGTGTTGGAGTTATAGTAAAAGATGTCTAGAGCTTTCGAGAGGCTATCAGTATAGAAGTACTCACTCCATTCTGAGGATCTTAGCATTGATTTTATTAGAGTCCAGTCTGCCTTACTGTAGTTCCTGTAAGTTATTTGTTGTGAAGTAGGGGTATGGGTTGCATTGCTACTTGACGGAAGTGGCAGTGCACACAGCACTGTTTTGTGGTCACTCCCTGAAAACTCAGAACCTACTAGGGTAGAAAGGGGACTTATATTGTGGCAGAAGATTAAGTCTAGTACGTTATCACCTCTTGTAGGGGTTGTGAAAGTCTGCTTCCAGCCAAGTATATCCAGTGTGCCTAAGAACTTATCAAGTTTAGTTGGACCTGTGGGTATTTCCCAGTTGATTTCTGGTAAGTTAAAGTCTCCACATAGGATCTTATGATCGTAGTGGAGGGTGGATAATTGTTCTAGAGTATTAATAAGTTGGGTCTCGTAATTACTAAAGGTGCCAGGTGCTCTATAGGTGCATCCAATTAATACTATTGCGTTATTTAAGTGTAAGTTAACCCATAAAGTCTCAGGCATGTTAAGTGTACTACTTTCTAGCTGTGATACAGTAAGTGTATTCAGAAAGTACATGAGACAACCCCCTCCCTTACCACCTTCCCTGTCACACCGAAAGTGTGTATAGTTATCTAAGCTTATCTCTTCATCCAGTATGTTCGAGTTACACCAGGATTCAGTGATGACAATTATAGGGGGTTTGTATATTACTGTGAGTGCTCTGAGCATCGGTAGTTTATTTAGAACGGATCTAGCATTTATGAGGATTAGGTAAAGATGAGATTTGAAATAGCATTTGAAGTACTTAAGTTCGTTAATCAGCCCCGAATGTGGTTCAGCACCCAGTAGTACTGTTTGACATGACGACCCTATGTTAAGAGGAGTTTCAGCATCATGTTCAACTATGTCTATCGAGTTGGTGTGTGCTGTTTTCGGTGAAGAATTGAGCGTTGGAGTACTGGATGTGCTATAGGCTAAGGCATTTTTATTTTTAGTTAAGCTAGAAACGGGGGGTAGGGATCTTTATTTGACCTAAACTTGTGCATGTACCAAGTGTGCTTAGTGGATGCGGGCGAACTAGACTGTTCCTACATTCATGCAAAGGGGGAGCCAGCACTAGCGGTTTAGGAGTGTTAGCATCCCTACCAGCTGTTTTTTCAACGCTGACAGGGACGCAGGGGATAAAAAATGATTGGGACCTTGTGAAGACCATGGTCTATTATTCCACCTATTGTTAGGTACTAGTGGTGTCCTTGTAAGGGTTTCGAATGTACTGCTTTGTGGGTTAGTTCCCAGCAGACTTGTACCGTATATCCGATCAAAATTTATTAGCGTGCCATTCTGTGAGTGCCCTGAGTTGTTGGTGGTCGAGTTCTGACTATAGTCACTTGTACTCTTGAGGGTGGCATTGTTTTGGCGTTGGTTATCAGTGTGGGCCATGGTGCTATTTCGCACGTTGTGGGTGCCAATACTATTGACCGTGGGGAATGTGGGCTTAATTATACTGCCATTGTTGTTGTTGGCATGATTTGGGGTCATATTCTTCTCTTTTTTACCAATGGACTTATGGCTAGGAGAGGAAAGGGTCAACTTTCGGGGGATTTTGACTTCTTTTCTTGGATTATTTAGTGACATGTCTAAATCTACGGTGGTAGGTGGTATAGTTTTATTGGCTATTTGATTACAACTTAGCGGCCTTTCGGTTGGTGTCGCTCTCTGAGAAGATAATTCTGTGTGGTTAGAGAGGGGTGGTGTGGTGGATTCTACGGTGTCTCTCAAAGGGTTGGGTATAATTGCTGCTTGCAATGTCCTATTGTTTATTCTACAATTAGACTCAGTGTGATAATTATATACGCGCCTTTCTATGACGGTCTTGTCCACCGCAACCTTTATTAGTTTGTAATTTCTGGCTTGCGATAGGGAGTGTTGGGAGTGGGTAAATTTTCTGGCCTCAGCCGGTGTTTCGAACTGAAAACGAATAGGACAACACTTGTCATGTTGACTCTTCTTCAGCCTGTAGCACTTAGTCTTGGAGTTGGGCATTTTCGCCTCACTAAGTAGGATGCGCTGTACCTTTTTTAGTGCCTCATTATCCGGAACGTTGTAGACAATAGCATTTAATTTAGCATCTAGTCGTTTTGTTACTTCTGTAGTAACAAAGTTAATTAGGTTATCCACCTTAGATACCGATTCACTGTCAAGTTTGTTAAGGTCTACAGTTTTCATGAGAATAGTTAAAGGTGTCAGTTCACAGACCTGCAGTCTGATATCACTGATCTGACCTGATAAATTGGAGATTTTGGTATTGGTATCGGAAATTCCAGGATCTACTGACTTATTGTTTTTTAAGTCCCTTAACTCGGCCTTAAGTTCTCTTATAGACAACTTTAGAAGTTCTATTTCTGAAGATAGTACTGAAACAGAGCTTGAAGACTGGAGCTTTTCGATGAGCACATAAGGTGTAGGGAGGGTTTCTGTATGAGCAGAGGGTACTGAATTTTTGGGAGTAGTGCTAATACTAGCTGTCAGTATAGTTTTATCCTCAGTTTCAGCTCGACGCTTACGACATACAAGTGAGTTTTGTGGCTCACTATAACCATTTGTAGGAAGTATGTTGCTTGATGTAGCAATCAACGACTTAAAATTAGTCATCAGTTTTACAGGGGATTGAGTTCGCTGCTTTTTACTTTGGTTAACCATAACTATTTGATATGAGAGTTAATAGTTATAGGTATGGAAGTAGTAGAGGACTTGTGCAAGGATTACAACAAGATAAATTTTATGTAACGAATCACGCAAAAATGTAACGCAAACGTTGGACTTCGCTGTCTGCCACCGTAGGGGTTAGCCAGGTTTCCGTCAGTATTATGATTTTGGAGTTCAGCTGTGATTGTAGGTATCTAAGTTCAGTTATTTTGCCTCTTAGACCTTTCACATTACTGTACAGGCAACTGGTAGTCAGTCTCACCACGTCCCCGTATTGGGGGGTGGTTGACGTGATGTGGGCTGTCGGTTGAGGAGTTATCCTACGAACTAGTTGGCCGATTCCCCGGGAACCGGCCTGTTGGCGTTTTTTCTTCTGATTCAATCGGAGCACTTGGATGACACTGGCTATCATCGTCCGTGCTGCACCGCTGTATTGTGACTAGGGGTTGGGGATGTTCTATGACAACGTTTTGCCCTCTCCTTTGGGTACGAGGCCGGCTCTCGCAGCAGCGAATGTGTCTGCTGACCTTGTCCTTGGTCTCGTACCATCTCTGGAGAGCAGTAGTCAAGTGGTTTCGGGAGCTGAACTTAACAGCTAACAGACGTGGG